>CAVLJG010000004.1:15827177-16225274 GCA_963669975.1 Acanthoscelides obtectus
TCACCATGAAAAAATATCTTCTACAGGGTATCCCGATAGGCACTTTGGGGTTTTGTTTTTAAATAAATGCAATAATAAGCTAGTTGTCACTATGTTTAAGTAGATCTTAAATAGTTAATATTTGTTCAATTAGACAACAAAAATAATAGTATACTTTTTCAAACAAAAGGTCGTAGAAGTTTAATTTAAAAATAATTTATTTTTTCTAGACAGGCGAAAACGCTGTCCGCCATGTTTAGCCCATAACCTTTCAAACTTGCAAATGTTATACACAGGGTGTTCCTTAATGTCATGTGAATATTCAAGAGTGTAGGTCTACCTGAAAAATTAATGTTATAAACTATGGTCCAAAAATGTTTCCTTACAAAAACTCGGGTTGTTAAAGTTTTAGGAAAATAAATGGAAATTAATTAATATATTCAGAACCGCTTCAGATATTTCACTGGTATTCAGTACGTAGTGACAGTTAATAAAGTTGCATATTTTTCAATGCAAAAACATTTTTTAGCTTTAACAGTGGCGTGCATACGGGCATTGACTTCGATATTTTTTAAGAAAAAAATGGTACGCAAATGTTTTTTGCCAAATAAAAATTGTTTTTGAATTTCCCGTTAAATTAAAAACAAAACATATCCCCTGAGCTGCTTTTTTTCGATGCACCATTTTTGAGTAAAAAAATAAAAACCGTTCTATTGTCCTAGAAAATTAATGTAATAATCGAAGAATGCAATTTAGCAATAAATATCTAGTTGCTCTGACAAATCTCTGTTATTGAAATCTCTTCGCTGTGACATCTTTTTCATTATTTAGTTTTTACAATCTTGTAAATAATGGTGAATTATTCAAATGCAGAAATGGCGGAAATGCATTACGTATATGGCCTTGCCGACGGTAATGGTGAGCAAGCTAGACGGATTCATCAACAGAGATATCCCGATCGTGCTTTTCCAGATAGTCGAACCTTTCCTAATATTCATCGTCGTCTTGTTGAAACTGGTTCAAATTCTTTGGAGAATTTTAGTGGATTTTTGGTGATAACCTTACCATATTTTAAGAGTACAGGCATTACTTCCCATTGATTTTCCAAGGGACGTGACCTTTTGTCAGTGGTATCTTCAAAAAAATACATAAAATCCGCAATTAGAATCAATGATTCTGTTCACGGACGAGGCTAATTTTTCTCGAAATGTCATTCAGAATTTCCACAATAATCACTTGTGAGCAGAAGAAAATCTCTATACCGTAACCAAAACCCATTTCCAACACCAAATTTCGGTTAACGTATGGGCAGGAATTATTGGCAATCACTTTATTGGCCCGTTCTTCTTGCCGGGACGACTTGACGGACAGACTTACCTCAATTTTGTTCAACAACAGTTGTCTTTGCTGCTTGATGATGTTCCGTTTGTAATAAGAAAGAATGTGTGGTTATGTATATTGCTTGAAGCACTCCTTATGTTCGGGACATATTTTATATTTTACTGTGCAAATTTTATCATGTTGTTTAAGTTGGACGTAGAAAGAAAAAAGAAATACAATATTAAATAAAACTATTCGGAGTTTATGACGTAAAATTTTGAAAAGGAAGATTATGTAAGAGTAATCCTTTTATTTCTTTTTATGTCGGTCATCATATCAGATACACTGTCACACATCTGAGCTGATGGCAAAAAATACCAACCGTCAATGTTTCAATTTTCGGCAAATTTGAGCTTCTGATTTTACAAAAACGGTAACTTTTTACGTAGATTAGGGGTGTTTTAGAAATATTTAAAAAAATACGTCAGTCCACGTGGGACATACCTACAGATGACGTTTCTTTGTTTACAATTTGTACGAAGTCACATCATGCCCGACAGTGTTTTCACCGTTGATACTAAAAACAAGAAATATATAGTAAGTGACATATAAATCCGAACACCCACTTTAAATGGTTTTATTTTAATAAAATTTTGTATAAGTACTTAATGAAGCATAATAAGTAAATGATAAAAATTTTAAAATGATTGCACTGCTTTAAAGCCCTTTGACCTTTAGTAATGTGTAGATGCACCCTGATGTGCTACGCATTCTCCAATGCGTCTAGGCATGCTTTTGATCAGGTGGTCAATGTCCTCGTGTGGTATCTCATTCCAGGCAACCACCAACTCCTCTAGAAGTGCTTCTAGAGTCTGAGGAGGACGTTGCAAATTGAGCAATCTCCTACCCATCATATCCCACACGTGCTCAATTGGGGATAAGTCGGGAGATCTTGGTGGCCATGGTAATAATGTGACATCATTATGTTGAAAGAAGTCTATTGTGAGTCTTGCAATATGTGGTCGGGCATTATCTTGTTGGAAAGTTGGATCTGCCAGGGTGTCAAGATAGGATGAAAGATGGGGTTCTAGAACTTCGTGGATATAACGCTGCGCGTTCATGTTACCTCTGATGAAGATTAAAGGTGACCTGGAACCATAAGCTATAGCACCCCAAACCATAACTCCAACAGTGTGATGAACATGTCTTTCAACAAAAAACTGTGGATTCCTCCTTTCACCACGTCGCCTTCTAACCCTGGCACGACCATCGTGCATGCCTAAACAAAATCGATACTCGTCACTAAAGACATACTGTTCCATTCCTGATCCCAGAGTGACCGTTGTCTGCACCACTCAAGGCGATTACGTCGGTGTTCTCGAGTTAAAGGGAGGACCCAGTGTGGCCGGTATGAAAACAAGCCAAAACTTCTCATTCGTCGGTAAACACTTCGCATGCCAATAGGTCTTCCGTGTTCTGCAAACCATTCATTTGCAATGGACCTGGTAGTGGAGAAACGGTCCCTTAAGGCCAATAATCTTAGGCGGCGATCTTCACGGTCTGTTGTTCTACGGCGGCGTCCAGTGCCCCTTGCTCTTTGCGTACGGCCTTCTCGAAGCCATGCCTGACAACACCTAACCCAGTGTCTACACCTCTTTGCACTCTAACTGCAATTGCCCGAAAAGAAAGTCCAGCTTCCCGAAGTCCCACTATACGGCCCCTATCAAACTCACTAAGTTGACGAAATCGTACAGGTCTCCGTACTCTAGGCATCCTAACCGATCGTAAAGGATGTCAAGAACCAAAATCCGCCAACGTTGATTCTTTACTGCGGCTGAAATATTCATTTTTAGAGCGTTAGTGAATTAAAAAAAGCAGTATAAAAACCGGAATGTCCAACTGATAAGGCTGAAAATTTTTTCACTTGTTATTATAGCAAGATAAATACATTCACCAACTTTTATTAAAATAAAACCATTTAAACTGGGTGTTCGGATTTATATGTCACTTAGTATACATGTATGTTTTTAAATTGGACATATCCATCTCGCGCTTTAAAAAATTGAAATCGATATATTTTGTGCTTCTAAGCCAAATACTGTAAGAAATACTCATTCGTTCTAAGAAAATAAATATGAGCAATGTAGCCTATTTTGGAAATATAACAAGCTTGTTTATGTTTTCAGAATGCAGAAGTATATATCAGTTTTATGTTTTATATATAAATAACTAGATTACACCCGCGGCTCCGCTCGCGTGGACTTAGTATAAAGGATATAATGAACATTTTTTATCCAACATTTTAATGCAACAATAAATTAATTTCAGCGCTTCACTTTTTATATTCTCGATGAAAAGTAAGAAGTTTACTTGAACATTTATCTGGTCTTAAACCTAGACGGCCATGGTCAGGTTTATTGGCAAATGTATACGCGAATTTGCTGCAATTTGCATTTGAGCAATTAAAAATAAAGAAAGACAAGTTGTCATGCGGAAACTCAGACGAAAAACAAAGGACAATCGTGAACATGCCTGGGATAAAGGCACAGGAACAGACGTAGAAGGATTGGTAACCTAAGGAGTGTACGTTTTTGCTTATTGGCCTCATCAGACCCAAATGAATGTGCACCGAGAACACCGACGTGAAAGCATACACTCTGGATACGGTTGTAACCTGAGGCCAGCTATAGCTACCTGCTCTGAAACTAAAAATAGATTTTGTGCCCTTAAAAATTCATTTGATCTTCAAATGACGTTGATGGTCATAGTCAAGGTCATGGGCACACCCCGTTGCCTAGCAACGGTGACGCAGAAGGTCGTGCAATCTGCCGCGTTGTCACGATGTTACACCAGAAAATGTTCGCACAAGCTTCTAGAATAAGTTAGGTTACTTAGAAGGGCGTCTGTCGTTTTGATTTTGATTAGAATTATATATTTCAATTTTCATGCGACACTTTTAGTATTCACCATCAGCACATCATAACAACAGTCTGTTAAAGTCATGGATAAGTCAACAGCGCGATGTTGGACTGGTAAACCACTAACTGGCTGTTTAATACTAAAAAGTACTGTTTAATCACAAAATGGATAGCCTCAGTAGAATTGATATTATCGACATATTAGAATCTTCGGAAAGAGACACGAATGACATTGAAGATATCCCGAGAGGAAGAATTGTAAGAACTAGGTGGTTTCCCTTGATTGAACTAGATGATTTGGAGTTCAAAAGGAGATTTAGAATAAATAAGAATATATTTAGGCGACTGGAAAATGTATTGCAAAATGTTATAGAACCGATAAGTAAATTAGATTCCCAGGCAAGCTTCTTCCAGCACTCACTTTTGTACTTGTTAAATACCAAGTTAGTCTTTTTGTCTTCAATTATGCTTCGATATTTTTTAACCAAGGAAATTATTGTCTCTTTTCCGTTGATGTATAGTTAGCTGATCTTTTTTCTCTGACATTTGCTTGATGCAAAACCATTACAGAACTGACAACACACTGACAAAACTGTGAATGACAACCACATGGCAACACTCAGCAGCTATAAAGTGAGGTTAGATGTGGTTCTCTCGTTTTTTTGTGCAGAGGCACCAACTTAAAGAAATTTAAGATTTTTGTATGAGAGTTTGTTATCAGAAGCCGAAAAGTTTTGGTGAGTACCAGTATTGTTTAACAGACTGTTATATTTTATACAACTGATAAGTTATTTTATCCTGATCTAGTCCTTAGTCTGTTCTTAACTGCCCCCTAAGGAATCTTTCACTTAAGTCTTCTTCCTGGATTTTCTCAGGCTTGAGAACCATTAAGATTTCAACTACTTTCCATTGCAAATGACAAAACATTTATTCTAAGAAGGCTGCATTACTAGTTTGTTCAATGGCGAGTAGACTGCCGGAATAGACAGCATCTAGCGGCCGGAGTGGCCAGAGTTTGGTCTTAAAAAGATCATGGAAAAATGAGAGTACGTTTGCACATTTCTAGTGCGTCGCTATGTCGTAAAATGATTCATAATTAAATTCCCGGGTCTCAAGATGACATATTTTCTGTACTGTATATAGATATGGAAAGCACTGAGAACTAACTTTAGTGTATATGTATATATTGCGCAGATTGCAAAAAGGTTTTCTTTTGAACGTCCCGCGGAATATTGCAGTTTATATTTAGCATATCAAAGTTAATATTTGGTCAAATACTAGGCCACTACAAACGTGCCAGGCTGCTTTGATATCCCTCAGTTTGAGCACGTTTATATTACATAATTAGTAACAAAACAACAACTAGCTACCCTTCTGTTTATTAGATAATTTGCTATTAAATGTAAT
The DNA here is from genome assembly GCA_963669975.1 of Acanthoscelides obtectus. NCBI lineage: Eukaryota > Metazoa > Arthropoda > Insecta > Coleoptera > Chrysomelidae > Acanthoscelides > Acanthoscelides obtectus. Next base: position 15,832,802 of record CAVLJG010000004.1, read on the forward strand.
CAGAGCATACCCCAATACTCCATATAGTTTAGTGCAGTGGTCGCCAACCTTTTCAGTGTGTTGAGCTACTTTGATAATTTTTGAATAAACGGTGAGCTACTTAGTCATAAGCAATGTAAGCCAACTTAAATGAAATTATACTCAGTTGTATGCGACATACATATGGTTATTTTACTAATAGTAATACATACTAATAAAATTAAATAAACTAATAACTAATACATCCTACCAATCGTAGGTGCTTGAAAAATAAATAAATCTTTTTGTCAGCTACAATGGCATGTCACATACGATTTAATAAAGGTAACTAAAAATAAAAAAACATCGCACTGTTTCAAACAAAAACATATCCAGATAAAAAATGCGTGTTCAGTGAGAAGCCTGACACTTAGACACACTGACAATTTTTTTCAAGTTTGGAGTACGAGCCCCTTCCCACTTCAGTTGGCCCACTTCAAGATTTGTACCAAAATATACCTTTATAAACTATTTACTCCTAAAACAATTTATTTTCTCAAAAATATTTTAGATACACTCTAGTCGTAAAAAAATACATATTTGAAATCACTCAGACCTATCACTAATAGAACATCTGAACAAATAAACAATGTGCGAATAAATGCTCGAAGTTAACAAAGCAACAATTGAAAGATTACCATTGAGTAACATCACCTTTATTTTTTATTACGGCTGAAATTCTTTGGGGCATAGTGTTAACCAAGTTTTGGCAAAAATTTGGTGTAAGAAATCCCATATTTCTTGAAGCTTTTGTCTTAGTTCGGTGATTGCACGAGCAGGATGTTGTAGTAGATCCTTTTCCATCTCGTGCCACAAAGTTTCAATAGGTGACAGATCTGGACTGCTAGAAACCCATTTCAAAAGTGGTACATTATTTTCTTCCATCCATTTTATAGCCTTCAAGTTAGAGACTATTTCTAGTTGATATTTACTGTTATATGGTTCTAGGGGACTTTGAGATATCTTTTCCGAAAGAACAGGAAAATGCCTGGTATCGCCATCGATTAAAGTTTGTTCCCAAAACACAAGCTTCTAGAGAAACGCTTTGATATCAGAAATCATTTCTGCTACTTCTTTGTCTCTTCCCTGAAGCTGCAAATTAGGTTCATTCAATTTTTCTTTAATATCTACAGGAAAACCAAAATCTCTAAGCCAGATTGAATTTTTCGCTGTAGCTCGCGATCGACGAATTGGCGACCACTGGTTTAGTGCTTACAATTAGTTGTACCCAATTTTGTTGTCAAGGCATCTTGTTATTCGGCATGAAGATCTAAGACTAAGGCATTCTTGGGTACAGTGGGGCTAGTTGCCGAACCTACCAATTTTCCAGTATTTCTATGGAAATGAAACGTTTTTTACGAAAATACCAAAAACGTATTTAACATGATTGTCTTATATGCTTGTTATTAGCATATTAATAAACACTCCTTGTTTCAATTATTATTTGAGTTTATTCTTAATATGTACATGCACCAGTGACGTCTAGATTTTAAGAGAGCGAGATACCTCATGCGGCGCCTCAACAAACTAAGTATATAAAACAGCTCACACACAAGTTAAGGCTGTATGAGACATCTCCCCCTTTTTACAATGTTGTTTATTTACATTTTAATGCATGAAACTTAAAATATTACTTCACATTGGATACTTAAACTACTATCGATATCTGACCGGTTTTGTCACAACTTTGCCAGATCTTGTTCTTAAAGTATAGGGTTTATTGTCACAGTTCTGGTTACTAGATACAATCGAGGTTGAAACAGTTGTTGGCTCATTATAATCATTAGATTCGAAATCTTCGTGACTCTGTTCCTCTTGCGGAGCAAGGTTCAGACCAAATATTATCAAATTCTTCTTGAGATTGTACTGGAGGACACTCCTTAGGAGAATGTCGTAAAAATGAAGAGTTCCTCCTTAAAACTCTTCCTAGGTTGTCACGCACCATATAAGACCTAGGGCTATCACATTTACCTACTGTCTACCCTGGTACCCAGTATTTTTCTCGATCTGACCTGATTATAACACACACTTCCTTGAAGTCTGTCCTATATTTCTCAGTTTTGTCATAATGAATTTTGTTTTCAAATCTTTTTTCAGAAAGCCTCTGACTATCATTCTTTAGAGTTGGTTCTAAGTTATTATTTGATACAGGCAAGACTCTACGCAGTTGTCTGTTTTAAATCATTTCTGCTGGAGATACATTGGACCCTGCTAACGGAGTATTTCTATATTCTAATAGCGCTATAGAAATGTCTGTTTCTGATTCTTGACTCTTTCTTAAATTTTCTTGCATATACCTACTGCCATGTCTGCAAGACCATTCGACTTAGGGTAATGAGGACTAGATGTTTGTATTTCAAATTCCCAGTCCCTGGCGGATTCTACTTCCTTATCATTTCTGATCTAATTCCTTTCTGCAGCCCTGCAATATTCTTCTGCTATTTTCAAAGACAGATTTGATTGCCTTAGCAGCCTCTAATGGAGACACAAGTCTCTGATGCCACTTACTATCTTGTCACGAACTAGTGAATCTTCCAGGTCCCCAAAATTACATGGTGAAGCGTGAGTTTTTATTTCTGTAATGTAGTGATCGACGCTTTCAGCCTCCTGTTGCACTTCGGTGAAAAACTTGTACCTGTCATATGTTTCATTCCTCAACAGCTTGCAGTGATTTTGGAATGCTCCCACAACTTTTTCGAAATCTTTCTTATCCGCATCACTAAGTTTAAAGGTCATAAACTTCTAATGAGCTTCCTCGCCGGCATGGTTCAACAATATTGCTACTTTTGTTTCTCCATCCTTGCCATCTAAACCTGTTGCTTTTAAATAGATGTCAAGACCTCTTAGGAAGTTATCTAAGTTCACGTGGATATTCTTGTCAAATATTAACCTTTTTGGTGGCTTGAACAGTCCTCCATTTTAATTTTTAGGTTATCTTCTTACTTCTTAGGTTAAGTTATCTTTACGATTTATATATATATATATATATAACTTGAGACGTGGTCATTGTCGTCTAGACCAGTTAGGTGAAAATTAAAGCTTCCGCCTTTTGTTGGGTACTTCGACAAAATTTAAGCAAGGAGGACTCTTTGTACTTTTTTAATTTCTCTAGCTTTCAATGGTCTTTGCAGCTCCCACCTAAGTAATGCTTGTTCAAGTTTTTTATTAATTACCCAGGTTTCTACTCTATACAAAAGGGTTGGCTTGATGATCCTATTGTATAGCCTTATTTTGGAGACTCTAGATACATTTCTTGACTTAATATTTCTGTTAAGCATTCCCGCACATTTATTGGCCTTACCCATGCTGTAGTTTACTTCTGTTTCCTCATTTATTTTATTACTAATTAGAGATCCTAAATAGACAAACTCATCCACCTCCTCAAAAATCTTTTTTCCTGTGCTTACCGTTATTTCTAGACTCGTTTCAGCCTGACAGGCTGGCGACATCATCAACATAGGCAGTTACTTGGTGACTTTTAAATAATATACTTCCTGATCTATCCAGCTGACTTTCAATAACGATTCTTTCTAGGATCTTATTAAATAAAAGTGTAGATAATGGGTCCCCCTATCTGAGTCCTGTATTAATCTCGAACTCTTCTGTCAATTCTCCTCTTTACGATTTTTACTTACTGCTACGAGGGATGTCTGTTAAGTTTTGCATATAGAAACATAGTAGGCCGCGCGGATCGAACGTCAGTACTGAATCTTAACCTCACTCTTTAGTAAACTTAAATTCAAAGTTTCACAACAATTCGTGCAGTGTTCTCACTACAGTGAATTTTTAAGTGTCACCAAGTCATTAGAAAAATGGAACCCAACCGCCATAATTTATTACAACTTTCAGAGACAATTATCGCAACAAGAATGCCTTGCTGAGTTACTGTCTGTTTTCGGCAACGAAACGCAACATCAGTCAACAATTTCCCGTTGATATGAAGAATTGGGGGTGAGTCTTAGCGACGATCCCAGGGTGGGTGCACCAAAAACGGCAGTCACCCAGGAAAACGTCGATGCTGTGCGCAAACTCATCATTGAAGACAGACATGTGACATATCGCGAGATTGAGGCGTCCTTGAAGATCTCAAAGACCTCAATTCAAAAAAATTTACATGAAGAATTAGGAGTAAGAAAATTAGTTTCTCGTTGGATACCCCACCGGTTGACTGAAGAACAGAAAGTAGCAAGGGTTAATTGGTGCCAAAAAACTCTTGACCGTTTCAATTCCGGAAACTCAAAAAATGTGTACAGGATTCTTAGTAGTGATGAATCGTGGATTTACTATTATGAACCAGAAAATAAACGACAGTCGGCTGTTTGGGTGTTCCAAGGTGAAGAAAAGCCAACAAAAGTCATCCGTTCTCGAAGTGTTTCGAAAAAGATGGTCGCGACATTTGTGTCAAAAGCGGGTCATATTGCAACAATTCCTCTTAATGAGCAAATAACTGTTACTGCGGATTGGTATACCACCATTTGTTTGGCAAAAGTCATCACCAACCTTCGAAAAATCAACCCCGAAAGAAGAATCATCCTCCACCAAGACAATGTAAGCTCGCACACAGCCCAAAAAACAAGGCAGTATTTAACGGAAGAAAACGTAGAATTATTGGATCATCCTCCATATAGTCCCGATCTAAGTCCTAACGATTTCCTTACTTTCCCAACAATTAAAAACAGACTGCGTAGTCAAAGGTTCCAGTCACCAGAAGAAGCAGAAAATGCCGTTTTGGGTCTGCCAGCAAACGAGTGCAAAAGTGCTTCGAAAATTGGTTCGACCGCATGCAGATGTGTATTAATCTTCGTGGAGAATACTTCTAAAAACAATAAAGTCATTTAAAACTACCTACCGTGTTGTTTTATTTCCATATGCAAAACTTAAAAGTCATCCCTCGTATTACGACTCTGATGTAGTAGTACATTCAAACCTGACACCATGTCTTATATGCTTGTTATCAGCATATTAATAAACACACGTTGTTTTAATTATTATTTGAGTTTATTCTTAATATGTACATGCACCAGTGACGTCTAGATTTTAAGAGAACGAGAGACCTCGACAGACTATATAAAGCAGCTCACACTAAGTTAAGGCTGTATGAGGCAATGATTTAGAAATTTTCAGATTTCTTTAGAGAACCAAAAATAAAGCTCAAAAAATAATTCTAAGTAATCTATGTTGTTTTAGGCCCCAATAGCAATCATGCATACATGCAGACTGGATGAAAAGTTGTTTCCAGGGTAAGCATTGTGCGTAGATTCCAATCCGATGTCATTTCGACATTGGAACCGCCAGGGGGCCCCAGAAGTCCCAGCTTCTATCTTGAATCTAGGATGCTCCAAATTTTCGAATGTTTTGAAACTTCAAGATTTTTGAAGTATCCAGTTTTTAAAATGATCAAAATTTAAAATTTTTAAAATCTTTAAAAAGTTTTTAAAATTCCCAAGTTTCAATATTTACAAAATTTCGATGATTTTCAAATTTTTTGAAATTTTCAAACTGTTCAAATATTTCAGGATTTTCAACACTCTGTTAATTTTCATAATATTGAAATTTTTCGGAGTTTTCAAAGTAATTTCGAAATCTTTGCAACCTTCAATATCCCAATTAGTCTGAAAATTTTGATGGTTTTGGAAATCTTGGATATGTGTATGGAGAATCATATAAATTTTGAAAATTTAAAAAAATGATAAATCCTCGCTTGAACGTTCCTTAGGAAACGTTACTTAATGGTTGTTCAAAATTCAAGGGGAGATCATTCCTCAAACAGCAATCAATCCTACAAATGAGGCCCTAAGCCACCCGCTCTTCTTCAAAACAATTGAACTGCCTCTTCAAATGCCACACAACTTGTATAAAGAGAACGGTCTATACATTCATAATTAAATTCTTCCCCTTCACTTTAGGCATTTAAGATATAGGTCAAATTAGTTTCCTGTCCCTTGTACATCCCAGAAAACCTCCAGTTATAAACTGATGCCATCTGAAAAAGAGGAAGTTTGGAACGAGAAGACGGAAAGAGGCTTGAAAAAAAGTAAATATTTAACAACGGAGACGTAATCTGTCTCATGTACCAGTTCGCTTGCATTGAATCGATTTTGTGGTTTTAAAGTTGGTAACTCGGGCAATATAAAATTTAGGCCAGCGTAACTAACTGAGTTTCAGGCAACTAAAATCAAGATCTGATACCACTAAGCTTAAATGTACGGAATGAGAACAGCATAATTTCACATTATAGTGATTAACTTAGCCAGATTTTTAGCAGTGATCCCATACCCGGAGCCTGTTCCTTAGCCTCAGATTTGACATAGAAAGTGTTTCTTTGAAAATTGTAGACCAGGAACCAACAAAATTCGTTCCTGGTTAAATAAAGTACGCAGATTCCGACAGTTTAGAATTTTCTCACGATCATGTCTCCTTTGTCTTAGGATGGTGTCCAGAAGTATGCGACAAGTGGATGTGCTGGCCAGCAACACCGACCGGCTCAAACGTCACCATGGACTGTCCAAAAGTAAAGGGAACTTTAGAAAACGGTAACTATGCTTTCTTACTCGCTATAAACTGATACCAAAACGGAAGAGAGTATTATTATGTATCTTACGCCACTGAGCAGGGTGAGATTCACACAAAAACATACCGCCACAACAGTGACGCACGATATGCTATGCTACTCTCTTCCGTTTGGGTACTCAAATACAGGGTGTAAAGTTAGTAGTGGATCAATGGAAGTCAGGTGATAGAGGATCTCAAAACCTATCGAATGAACCCCTATATGTGTAGTCCGAAATTATATAGTTCAGGAGATATACTAAGTGACATATAAATCCGAACACCCAGTTTAAATGGTTTTATTTTAATAAAATTTTGTATAAGTACTTAATGAAACATAATAAGTAAATGATAAAAATTTCAAAATGATTGCACTGCTTTAAAGCCCTTTGACCTTTAATAATGTGTGGATGCACCCTGATGTGCTACGCATTCTCCAACGCGCCTAGGCATGCTTCTGATCTGGTGGTCAATGTCCTCCTGTGGTATCTCATTCCAGGCAACCACCAACTCCTCTCGAAGTGCTTCTAGAGTCTGAGGAGGACGTTGCAAATTGAGCAATCTCCTACCCATCATATCCCACACGTGCTCCATTGGGGATAAGTCGGGAGATCTTGGTGGCCATGGTAACAATGTGACATCATTATGTTGAAAGAAGTCTATTGTGACTCTTGCAACATGTGGTCGGGCATTATCTTGTTGGAAAGTTGAATCTGCCAGGGTGTCAAGATAGGGTAAAATATGGGGTTCTAGAACTTTGTGGATGTGCGCGTTCATGTTACCCCTGATGAAGATTATAGGTGACCTGGAACCATAAGCTATAGCACCCCAAACCATAACTCCAACAGTGTGATGAACATGTCTTTCAACAAAAAACTGTGGATTCTTCCTTTCACCACGTCGCCTTCTAACCCTGGTACGACCATCGTGCATGCTTAAACAAAATCGAGACTCGTCACTAAAGACAATACTGTTCCATTCCTGATCCCAGAGTGACCGTTGTCTGCACCATTCAAGGCGATTACGTCGGTGTTCTCGAGTTAAAGGGAGGACCCAGTGTGGCCGGTTTGAAAACAAACCAAAACTTCTCATTCGTCGGTAAACACTTCGCATGCCAATAGGTCTTCCGTGTTCTGCAAACCATTCATTTGCAATGGACCTGGTAGTGGAAAAACGGTCCCTTAAGGCCAATAATCTTAGGCGGCGATCTTCACGGTCTGTTGTTCTACGGCGGCGTCCAGTGCCCCTTGCTCTTTGCGTACGGCCTTCTCGAAGCCATGCCTGACAACACCTAACCACAGTGTCTACACTTCTTTGCACTCTAACTGCAATTGCCCGAAAAGAAAGTCCAGCTTCCCGAAGTCCCACTATACGGCCCCTATCAAACTCACTAAGTTGACGAAATCGTACAGGTCTCCGTACTCTAGGCATCGTAACCGATCGTAAAGGATGTCAAGAACCAAAATCCGCCAACGTTGATTCTTTACTGCGGCTGAAATTTTCATTTTTAGAGCGTTAGTGAATTAAAAAAAAGCAATATAAAAACCGGAATGTCCAACTGATAAGGCTGAAAATTTTTTCACTTGTTATTTACAGTAAGATAAATACATTCACCAACTTTTATTAAAATAAAACCATTTAAACTGGGTGTTCGGATTTATATGTCACTTAGTATATTTGCAATTTTATGAAATATAAAAAAACGGGGTAATGAACTTGCAATCGCAATTAAAATTAAACCATTAGGTTGTGGGCAGTGATTTTCGTTCTGAGAGGAGCTAAATGATTAGTTTTAGCAATGGTTGTGTCACTTTTTTTAAATTAGAAATCTTAAATTCATGTTTTTTGTAAAGTATCTCTTCCATCCCTCAACTTTCTAGGGCGGTAAGAAAAATTAGGTTGTATTTTGTTATTCATTTTATTGTAAAAACTATTTCAATCCAAGTAGAATAATAATAGATAAGTGCCTCACTTTAAAAAATCTGTATGTTTGACGCATTTGGGTATCTATACATGTAAACAAGAAATTTTATCTTACGAGCCACATTCCAAACGACTTGATGGCTTTTGACATATCAGGTACACTGTTAGATTCGTCCTAGCAGTGCGAGAGATACTGTGTGTATTAACATTTTGTAAAATCAAAATGGCGGATTTCTTACGCAAATCTACTGTTATTTTACATTGCTTTTTCGCTCCTAAGTTTACGAAAGTAGGGGAGACCGGGGCTAGTTGTCACAATTTTCAGTAATTCTTTTTTTTATTCGATCTGAAGCGTTATATGCCCATATTTGGTGCATAACTAATATGGTTTATCCTTTGGGAACACTATGTAAAATCGATAAGGCTGTAAAATAATTCACAATATTAAATTAAAATGTTTCAAAATACAGAAACAAATGTGACAACTTGCCCCTTGCTGGGGCTGGATGTCACATTGCTTGGGGTTGGTTGTCACGTGTATTTTAGATCATTAATAATTTATATCATACTTTTAAACATATTTATTATTACAAATAAGACATAAGACATAAAGATTTGTTATCTAAATACCAAAAAAGTAGAAGAGTTTTTTTTTTACAATAAGTCACTATCGCAGTTATGATATATGTCAAGTTCGCGTTCATCAGTGCACGCATCATGAGACCAACCATTACACGATGAGCATTTCACCCATTCTTCATTTGACGCGCTGTTAGAAAATGGTTCAAGACAAATCAAGCAAAAACATTCTTCTCCATCAGTTTCATTATCTGAACAGGACTTTTTCTGAATCAAAACATCCCTTTTCACTGTTTCCCTGTTCCTTTTTTTCTTGTTCGAGCATTTATTTTTCTCTTTCTCTAATTTGTCTTTTACTGGAGTGTCAGTGAGTATTGCAGTCCCTCGTTTACGACGGGAAACTCGATTCATTTTTCTTACCGATGCCTTTGGATAAGGTCTTAAACTTTCTGGAAATACTATATTTGCCGCATGCAGCCTTACTAAACTAGTACAGCAGGGATCATCAAAACTAGTTTGATTAGCTGTTTTGCCCTCTCATATATTATCTATTGCCTCCTGCGTGTTAATATTTATCAGACTTACAGTTTCATGTTCGTTCAAGATGGTTAGATTTGGCCCAACTTCCTTTTCGTTTAAGGTTTCCGGGTTTGGTCCAGTTATTGCTTCGTTCAAGATACCCGGATCTGGCCTATCAGTGACAGAGCTCGCAAGAAAGTCATCATCCGTGAAAATATCTCTGTTGTGAGGAAACACACCCGACACCCGAAATCCAGACTGTATATTTTTGGGAGTAAATGCGAGGGGGTATGCAATAAAGACCACCGAAGGTATGTCGTATATAGTCATGGTCTTACTCAGATGTGATCCATGGTTATCTAGTAAAAGCAGGCACGGTCTTTCCACAGTACTCTTCACATGAAGGTCAAAAAATATAAGAAACTCCAAGAAATGTGACTCTTTCATCCAACCTGATGGGTTTGCTGAACCTTGTGAGCCAGGAGGAGCCGAATTTAAAAAATGTGGTTTGAAACGTACCCGTGGAAAAATGAAAAAAGGGGGTATGGAATTTCCAACAGCTGATGCTGCACTTGCTAAAGTAACAAGAGTTCCTCTTTCTGATGAAACTATCGAACCCAGGTTCGTCAGGTTCCAGATTTCGTGAGGCTCAAATTTATATTTTTCCATAACTGAAGGTAAATTATAAAAAAATGCGTTGACGTCCGTTTTATTGAAACTACTGGCTCTTGTTAAACTAGTTGCTTCCGGTTTGCTAATAGGCAGTACAGGGTGACGTTTCAGAAACGCACTAAACCAGTCAGGACCAGCTATTTTATGGAGCTTCCAATTTTCCGGAATTTTCAAGGAAATAGCATTAACAAATTCATATGACAGTCCACGTACTTCCTTGGGCGATAATCCAAAATAAATTTCAGATGCTTTGAGTACATATTCCACTAGATGATTTTCAAGTTCAGGCTCAATTACTAAATGATTTTTGATGTAGCCAACTGAAATTGACGGCGCAATAACTCGATCATCAAGTAATTCAGACTTTGGAATTTTCTTACAGTATCTTGCTAAAGTACGGTAATCTACATTGAAGTCAGCTGCCACTTTTCTTATTGAGTATCCTAATCTCACTAACCTAGCAGCTCTTAAAAGTACGCCAGGCGGTGCTTTGCCCTTCTCAGTCTTCCTTTTGAAATTTCGAACCATGCTTATGTAACCTGAAAATATTAAAAAGATGCGTTGTATACATATACCTACGTAGAATGATGTGCAAAGCTAATCGTCTAGTGTGGGGGCTGGTTGTCACATGTGACCAGAGGCCCCCGCTAATTTGAGACAACCTGCCTCACTAGATAATTAATTTTCAAGGTTAGATAGCGTCACTAAATTAACAAATTCAAAGTCAATACTTACGTTAAGTCGTATTCGGATTATTGAAGAGCAAAATAAATTCAACAGTTCTTTTTATTATCGAATGTAATCTTGAAAACACGAATTATGTGGCAAACGAAAAATTTACTCAGGTTAGACGATTCGTTTATTTTTGTGCGTGCGACCTTAATCTACCAACCACAACTTTCTTACTGAATACAAGTCTTCTGCCCTCCCCGGAAACGATGTGTAGCGTGCCAGGCAACTACATCTTGCGGAGTTGTGACAACCAACCCATGTGACAACCAGCCCCGGTCTCCCCTACCTCAAAATTCGATGTACTTTCTAAAGCTGGCTGCGTTCATAAATTATTACAGAGTGTACTTTAGACTACTCAGTAAGAATTTTAACGTTCGTAATTGTTTGACGTACCTGTTGCATGCGAAATAGAATAAAGTAATCTTTCTGGAACGTCAAAAGTGCGCATTTGCTCCTGAGCTTAAAACGCGATAAATGGGCTACCTCGTATATATAAGCGTTTCTTATAATAAATACAATGGTCGCAGAAGGCATGGTTAGAAATTATCGAGGTTCATCAAGTGTCATTAAATGACTCGGTAATAATTTAGGCATTCTAAAAATAAATTTCACAGTATTCCAGAGTAAAATTTCATCTGTCAATCTATATTCCATTACTGTGAACGGTATATCATTACCAAGCGATTTATAAAGCCACCTCAGGACGGTAATGTATTATTTGTAGTTTATATCGTACAAAAGACAATACGAAATAAAAAGTTTAGAAATGATCAAACATCTTGGGATCTGGTCATCCAGATTCACCAAATTTTGAACAGGGGTATATAAATTCCATATCAGACAGTTATAATTGCGTCATTGCCAAATTAACCATTTTTTTAATACAACTTTTTTAACTGCGATGCAATTTCGTTCTTTTTATTTGCGTATATCAACTCTCTGATATCCCTTAGTATAACTTGCGTATACCAGGACCCCATCAAGTTTGCTTATTGTCAAAAATCTCGAAGCGGTCCGATATCTCGGGAAGTAATGAACCGATATCCACCAAATTTTGAACAAAGGATTAAACTATCTTCCCGAAGTAGAAAGTTGTTACCGGGTTGTTGATGAATCTATTATTCAGTCAGAATCAACACTAATGCACTAACTTTTTTCTTATTTTTAAAATTCAAATTATTTATTTTTCCTGTTGATGTTACGAAACATATAGAAATTGTCATTGAAACTTAAACTAGGATCAGAATAACAGTAAAACGACAGTGGAGTAAAACAGGTAACGATTAAAAAAATTTCCGCACTTCAAACATTAAAAACTCTTCAACATTATAAAAACTCTGATAAATCAGGAAGTTTCGTTTGAAGGACTTCACGTTTGTTTGTGACTTTACCTTAACCCTCGTAGATTATTGAAACTTTTCATCCTTAGTAATCTTGTGAGACTTGTCTGCATTTATTGTTAGACATAGGTAAATGTAATTGACTTTTGATTATGGTATTGTGCTTGTGAATATCACTGTTCACAAGATAGTGTGCCTGTTCTAAAATACATAAGTGACTATCTCTAGTGTATACAAAGTAGTCAATGTCAATCCTCCTAAATGTTTAAACAGCTTTCAACTCGAGTGGTGGTTACATACCTTTGCTAAACTTTGTATGATACAAACACTCCATTTTTGTGGGATGAGCTACCCCACAAGCAAATGCCATAACGAAGTCTAGACTTATCATAGTAATAGTCTAGTGACCTATAGTATATTTTCCAAATAACATAACTTCATCTGGTCTACGTACGAAGATGTGGTAGCAAAAGTTTGGCTGTAAATTAATGAACCGATATCAACCAAACTTTGCGAAAGGGGGCAACTAGTTGTTCCTCATTAGGCGCTATTTTTGAATATACCGTTATATCCTCATAAGCATATCAGATTAACTCTTGTATTTATGATTTATACTAACGGGAACTAGATAGGTATCATTATACTTCAGTTGTAAGTGTGGAAACAATGCAGTTATTACCTGCCAATCAGGAAATATCTGTTATTCCCCTGATTAAAATTTGATGTATATTGGCACCCGCGTAGGTATCATGTAAAAAACCTATAAAACGTTAACAAAAACCTATAAGATGTCATCTTGCAAACTTGGTAGTTTTTAGGGCGCAAACAGTCATTCCACGTTTGCTCACTAGGATCGTTGTGAACGTCCATCTAAGGAGGAATCAACTAAACTACACGCATTATTGGTTGCGCATGTTTTGTGAGGCCTTGTCTGTAGTTTTTATCTCTGAGAAGAAAGTTGGTTGAATAGCATCTGGATAATTATGTGTGTTGGTCTGCATGTGTATAAGGCCAGTGATATTTGTCAGAAAGTTATTACTGAATATGCTGCCAATGAAGTATATCTACGAGCCCCTTCCCACTTCAGACATATCGCGGTACAGTGTGAGAAATATTGTTAGAAGATATAACGTAACTGGTTCAGTTAATATTGAGCCACGATATGTGAAAAAAAGTAATATCACAAATGCCGACCGAAAAGCATTAAGAAGAATAATCCTGAAAAACAGGCGTGCCAATTATATACAATTAAGTGCTCTGTGGAGTGACGCTGTTGGAAGGAGAATTTCGAGGTCCACAACTCATAGAGAGGCCCACAAACTGGGATTTAGCACTTGCAAGGTAAGTTTTCTTATAAAAAAATGTGAAGTAAAAATCCTGAAGCTGCACAACTTGTTTATAGGCCAAAGAAAAGCCACTATTAACTCCACTGCAAAAGAAAAATCGGCTTAGATGGGCTAAAGAACATAGACAATGGACACCTCAACAATGGTGTGCAATACAATGGAGTGATGAGGCCCGATTCGAAGTTTGTGTTGGTGACAGTCGCAGTAGAGTTATTCGCAAAAAAAATGAAGCATTCCATGTTGACTGTCTGAAGAGAAAAGTGAAATTTCCAGCATCCATTATGGTCTGGGGCAGTATGTCATGAAAAGGAGTAGGAAAACTTTATTTTATTGATGGAAATGTGGATACAAACAAATATTTGGCAATTTTAGAAGAATCGCTTTTACCAGTGATGGAAGAATGTTTGACATCCGGCCAAGATTTTGTGTTTCAGCAAGATGGTGCAGCGTACCATACCTCAAAAAAGGCTATAAAATGGATGGAAGAAAATAATGTACCACTTTTGAAATGGGTTTCTAGCAGTCCAGATCTGTCACCTATTGAAACTTTGTGGTACGAGATGAAGAAGGTTCTACGAAAACATCCTGCTCGTACAATCACCGAACTGAGAGACAAATTTTTGCCAAAACTTGGTTAACACTATGCCCCAAAGAATTTCAGCCGTAATAAAAAATAAAGGTGATGTTACCCAATGGTAATCTTTCAATTGTTGCTTTGTTAACTTCGCGCATTTATTCGCACATTGTTTATTTGTTCAGATGTTCTTTTAGTTATAGGTCTAAGTGATTTCAAATATGTATTTTCTACGAATAGAGTGTATCTAAAATGTTTTTGAGAAAATAAATTGTTTTAGAAGTAAATAGTTTCTTCATGTTTAGTTTATAAAGGCATATTTTGGTATGTGATTGATTTCCCAGAATTAAAAAATTTAATTATCAGTTACCGAATTTTCTCACTAATAACCTCTCCTCTACCCATTTTGAAAACCTACCTACCTACCCAAAACTATTTTAAACGTATTCTGACAGCTGTGATTAATAAAAACGATTGTCATGTCTTTTATTTTTCACAGCCGCCTATGCGCTATAGACTTATTTTGCATTAAAATGAAAATAGGTTGATATGCTGTAATTGCAACATGTGTTATTTTTATGCTGCAAATTTGATTAGGGAGTGATAAAGTTGGTGTTTTCTACTATATATTATCAAAATATTCATTGTTAGTATTTTAAACCTATAACACCCTGCTACATTCTTATTATTTGTGTTTGACAAGAAAAAAACTAAGATTTCAATAGTTGGGCCAACTGAAGTGGGAAGGGGCTCGTATTGGCTGTGCCCAACGGGTTATCTTTTTGTTGTGCTTTCTGAAGAGAGGATATGTTCAAAGTCATCAATTACGAAAAACTGAGGAGAATTACAGGAAATCATCTCTACGCCCGCGTTCTGTGTAATTACTGTTAGCGCATGTATATGGCTTGTAATTCGACAGTGTACAGTGAATATAATTATTTCTTTTCTCTCTCATTTTTGAAATTCAGCAAATTTGTATATGTAATTTCCAGAATGGATAAGAAAAAGTGTATGCGCAACTAATGTCTAGCTTTGAATCTCAATTAAGTGTATTTGAGACAAGAACCCAATGTAATTATCATCAACACATACAACTTACAGCTTATACCTCCAGTAATGCCATCTCAGAAGCAGATTTTACATCACATCAGAGCCAAAGATTGATAACAAGCCTCATGACGAAACTAAGTGTCGTTATATCGATTTTTAGTGACATTAGATGAGTTTTTTTTAAATGTCACCTTGAAACTACCTGTCGTCCACTTCATGTTCTCTTGCAGTGGAACTGCTCTGATGTGGTGTCAAATCTGCTTCTGAGATAGGACTAGCTTCTATGGCCTAAGCCTAAGCTGTATGTTTTATGTTGTTACTCAGTGCACAAGTTCACATTATACCAAGTGTTAATGACATTATATCGATTTTTTAAGTGATACCCTTTGATTGCAGTCTTTCCCAAGGCACTCGACCATTTCTAGACTCGACAAGGAGAACATAACACTCAAAAAAAAATGTGTATTCTTTGAAAAACTGTGTATATCCATGTAAAATATCCTGAGGGTACAAAATGATAAAATTGTATTGTCGACGAAGAGTGTATAAAAAAGTAAAACTATTCACGCTCATACTATGTATTTCTATTGAGCGTTTTATCTGCTTAGTCACCGAGTATATACGAGCAAATATACTAAGTGACATATAAATCCGAACACCCAGTTTAAATGGTTTTATTTTAATAAAATCTTGTATAAGTACTTAATGAAGCATAATAAGTAAATGATAAACATTTCAAAATGATTGCACTGCTTTATAGCCCTTTGACCTTTAATAATGTGTGGATGCACCCTGATGTGCTACGCATTCTCCAACGCGCCTAGGCATGCTTCTGATCAGGTGGTCAATGTCGTCCTGTGGTATCTCATTCCAAGCAACCACCAACTCCTCTCGAAGTGCTTCTAGAGTCTGAGGAGGACGTTGCAAATTGAGCAATCTCCTACCCACCATATCCCACACGTGCTCAATTGGGGATAAGTCGGGAGATCTTGGTGGCCATGGTAACAATGTTACATCATTATGTTGAAAGAAGTCTATTGTGACTCTTGCAACATGTGGTCGGGCACTATCTTGTTGGAAAGTTGGATCTGCCAGGGTGTCAAGATAGGGTCAAAGGTGGGGTTCTAGAACTTCGTGGATATAACGCTGCGCGTTCATGTTACCTCTGATAAAGATTAAAGGTGACCTGGAACCATAAGCTATAGCACCCCAAACCATAACTCCAACAGTGTGATGAACATGTCTTTCAGCAAAAAACTGTGGATTCCTCCTTTCACTACGTCGCCTTCTAACCCTGGCACGGCCATCGTGCATGCCTAAACAAAATCGAGACTCGTTACTAAAGACAATACTGTTCCATTCCTGATCCCAGAGTGACCGTTGTCTGCACCACTCAAGGCGATTACGTCGGTGTTCTCGAGTTAAAGGGAGGACCCAGTGTGGCCGGTATGAAAACAAGCCAAAACTTCTCATTCGTCGGTAAACACTTCGCATGCCAATAGGTCTTCCGTGTTCTGCAAACCATTTATTTGCAATGGACCTGGTAGTGGAGAAACGGTCCCTTAAGGCCAATAATCTTAAGCGGCGATCTTCACGGTCTGTTGTTCTACGGCGGCGTCCAGTGCCCCTTGCTCTTTGCGTACGGCCTTCTCGAAGCCATGCCTGACAACACCTAACCACAGTGTCTACACTTCTTTGCACTCTAACTGCAATTGCCCGAAAAGAAAGTCCAGCTTCCCGAAGTCCCACTATACGGTCCCTATCAAACTCACTAAGTTGACGAAATCGTACAGGTCTCCGTACTCTAGGCATCGTAACCGATCGTAAAGGATGTCAAGAACCAAAATCCACCAACGTTGATTCTTTACTGCGGCTGAAATATTCATTTTTAGAGCGTTAGTGAATTAAAAAAAAGCAGTATAAAAACCGAAATGTCCAACTGATAAGGCTGAAAAATTTGTCACTTGTTATTTACAGTAAGAAAAATACATTAACCAACTTTTATTAAAATAAAACCATTTAAACTGGGTGTTCGGATTTATATGTCACTTAGTATATAATGATGAAGTGTAGGTTGATAGATATGAATCATGCAGCTATTATTATAATAATTGAAACCCATTCTCATCCTCACGAACGAAACATGAAACACATATCAAGCCTTTGTGAATAAAGCGTAAAAATGCTTTTCAATCACGACTTTTTTGTGTACATAAAACTCTCTAGCTTTTTGTGTACAACTTTATGAAATGCCTTTTTGGCAGTGTATTATGTAGATGAATACAATAACACAGTCCATAAAGCGGAAAATAACAAATAAGTTGGACAGCAGGCTAACTGTTTGATTCACGAGGAAAAGTACAGGACGTTCATAACAACTAGATTTTTGCTTACATGTCTATGAATTCACTGGACAACAAATTTTAGTTTTTTAATTGTATCTTGTGGGAAAAGTGCATTTCTTTGTTAATTTTGGGGCGCTGAATCCAAAAATGACAATGAAATAAAAAAATTAGTTGCGGTTTAGAAAAAAAACTTTTTATTTTTAAGGATATATTAAAAAAAGTAACAAGATTCCTATACTTATAAGAATCACTATATGCGCTGTCTTTTTGCTGTTCTTTTTTGGATCGTTTCTGGAGCATCTCTACCAAGAGTCCAACAGTAGTCTGCAAGCATGGAAGGATTCCACTTTCCCTGGTACCATTTTTCCATTGTTGAAATATCCTGATGAGAACGTGCTCATCACTTACGGCTCCGCAATTGTCAGGAAAAAAGTCCAGGTGTGAGTGTAGGAAATGTATCTTAAGAGACATATTACAGCCCATCTTTTGATACGATGACAGCATATTTTTGACAAGAGTTTTATAGTTGTCAGCTTTTCTATTTCCCAAGAAATTAGTGACCACCAGACAGAAATCATTCCAAGCAGTTTTTTCAATACCTGTTAAAGTGTTTTTAAACTGTGTATCTTTCAAAATATTTCGAAACTGTGGCCCAACAAAAATACCTTCTTTAATCTTTGCCTCACTTAGTCTTGGAAATTTCTGACGCAGGTATTGAAAATCTGACCCATCTCTATCTAATGCCTTGACAAAGTTTTTCATTAGGCCCAACTTGATATGCAGTGGTGGTAATAAATTTTTTTTCGAATCTACTAATGGCATATGCTGTACATTTTTTTGACCTGGCTCTAGGAATTGACGAACAGGCCAGTGTTGTCTGGTGTAATGAAGTGCCTTTGCCCGACTGTCCCATTCACACAAAAAACAGCAAAACTTTGTGTAGCCTAGCTGCAGCCCAAGTAAAAGTGCAACAACTTTCAAATCGCCACAAATATGCCATTGGTGCTCATCGTATTTTATGCATGTCAATAGGTACTTCATATTGTCATATGATTCTTTCATGTGAACTGCATACCCTACAGGAAGAGATGGTAAAATATTTCCAATATGCAATAACACTGCCTGTAAACTCAATGTTGAACTGTCTAAAAACAATCTCCATTCTTCTGGGTTATAGTTTATATTTAAAGCCGCCAGTAAGCCGTTAATGTTACTGCAGAAAACCAAGTTATTCTCCATATTGAAAAATGGTTCTAAGTCTTTGTGGCGTTTACGAAAAACACATACCGAAACATCGTCTTCTAACAAGTTCCACTGCTGCAGTCTTGATCCAAGTAACTCTGCCTTACATTTTGGAAGTTCTAAATCTCTTACAAGATCATTTAATTTTGACTGTGTTATTTTGTGCGGTTGGTGGCATGACGTGCTCGGTATAAAATCAGGATCTCTTGACGTTGATGGCATAGCTTCTTCCTGACGAATCACTCGATCGCCATGATCTGATTCGCAAGTGTAGGATTCTGGGGGTTTTGGAATAGGATTTTCGTCACTGTGAGGCACAGGTGTCATCGCAGATGGTATGTTTGGGTAGTTAATAACCGATTTTTTTTTCTTGGACATACCTGTGGCTTGTCCAACACAAGGTACCATGCAAAAGTAACAATCATTAATACGATTTGTAGGCTCTCTCCAAACCATTGGGACAGCAAAGCGCATAGACCGTTTTTTGCCATTTAACCAGCTTCTCAGACTTGAAGCAAATGTATTACAGCAGATGTGGGGTGCCCACTGTTTGTCTTGATCACCTAGTTTACAACCGAAATAAAGCTGATATGCCTTTGTTATTAGTGGAGTAATAGACCGTCTCTGAGACGCAAAAGTCACATCACCACACACGTAACAAAACTGATCTGGATTGTTTACACACTTTCGAGACATCTTGCATGAACGCTGTCAGCCAACTGAGGAAAAAATGGCTAATATAAAACAATATAATGTACACGTATGTATAACGTAACACAATCATGCCGATTACATCATCTTTCCTTGCCGAATATAAAAATGTAGCACGTGCATTCTTGTGAATTACTGTATATTAACACTGTCACAGCAGGAACACATGTAATTACCGTATCTCTAAAACTTGAACTAACATTGAAAAAATAAGTTTCATTCCGGTTTTAGCACATTAAAAATAGTAATATTTTGTTGATTTTATCTTACCCAGAAAAAAATGAATTGAAACCAAAATAGCGAAGATCTAACGCATTCACCATATTTAGCACGTGTAGCTTCATTCAAGGCTCTCCTACCATTTCCCTTAAATATTAGGTGCATGTGTGTATGTTGTTAGCTCTACCATCATTTTTTATAGTACGGACATTGAGCGCGTCTTTCATGATTTAATAAATCATCTTTTGTCGAGAATGGTAGTAAGTATTGCTTACCATAATTAGCAAGTGTCATGCATTTTTCAGTAACGTTATGAATAGAACGACGGAAAATTGTATCTGAGAACTCCTCGCAGTTCTAAGCTGAAAATTACATAACCGTAACTGTTTCTTTTTATTCCAGCAAAAGCATACAAGTACTGCAACCCGTCTGGGGGATGGGAGACCAAAAATGGTACAAACGAGTCATACACTCACTACGAAAGCTGCATTATGCCACAGCTGCAGGAATTGGCCAGGATGTGCGAGGAATTTGGACAAAACACTTGCTCGCAGGTACACATAATATAGCACGGACTTTTAAATATTACAAACGCTTTACCACTGTCTAAGCTCTTTTTCAAATAGTATTTTTGAACGAGAGTTTAAAGTGGATGGGATTTGGTTGCATACGGTCAATCTGCTTAGTGCCATTTTTTATCTTATACAGGGAGTTCCTTAATGATATGCGACTATTTAAGGGTGTGAATCTACATGAACAATTAATGTTAGTTTGCTTTATAAACTATATGCACATGTTTCCTTACATAAATGGAGATTAAGTAATATTTTCAGAACCGCTTCAGATATTTCACTGATATTTAGTACGTAGTGAAAGTTAATAAAGTTGCATATTTTTCAATGCAAAAATAATTTTTTGCTTTAACTGTGGCTTGCGTACGGGTTTGACTACGATATTTAAAAAAAATGATACGCCAATGGTTTTTTGCCAAATAAAAATAATTTTCAATTCCCCATTCAATTTAAAACGAATGATTTCTCTTCGTTTTCTTTCTATGCGCCATTTTTGAATAAAAAAATAAAAACCGCCCTATTGTCCGAGAAAATTAATGTAATTATTGAAGAATGCAATTTAGCAATTAATATCTAGTTGCTCAGGAATATGTCACTAGCTTTTGACATCTGACAAGTTTCTGTTACTCAAATCTGTTCGCTGTGACATCTTTTTCATTATTTAGTTTTTACAATCTTGTTAGTAATGGTGAATTATTCAAATGCAGAAATGCCGAAAATGCATAAGTATATGGCCTTGACGACGGTAATGGTGAGCAAGCCAGACGGATTTATCACCAGAGTTATCCCGATCGTGCTTTGCCAGATAGTCGAACCTTTTCTAATATTCATCGTCGTCTTTTTGGAACTGGTTCTGTCCGAAAAGGAACATCTGAAGGTAGACCTCTAAGTGTGAGAACACCTGAAATTGAGGAAGCAGTGCTGCACGAAGTCGAAGAACATCCTGAAGCGAGTACGAGGAAGATTGCTAAACAGTTAAATATTTGCCTTCAAATTGTTTGGAGAATTTTCGTGGATTTTTTGTTATATCCTTACCATATTTTACAGGCATTACTTCCCATTGATTTTCCAAGCCATGTGACCTTTTGTCAGTGGTATCTTCAAAAAATTACACAAAATCTGTAATTTGAATCAATGATTCTGTTCACGGACGAAGCTAATTTTTCTCGAAATACTATTCAGAATTTCCACAATAATGATTTGCGGGCAGAAGAAAATCCTTATGCCGTAACCGAAACCCATTTCCAACACCAATTTTCAGTTAACGTATCGGCAGGAATCATTGGCAACCACTTGCCCCATTCTACTTGCCGGGACGACTTGACGGACAGACTTACCTCAATTTTCTGCAACAACAGTTGTCTTTGCTGCTTGATGTTCCGTTAGTAATAAGAAACAATATGTGGTACATGCATGACGGTGCACCAGCGCATTTCAGTGTAGCGGCTCGTAATTATTTACAAAGTGTTTATCCAAATCGTTGGATTGGCCGCGGTGAGCCCCAAGAATGGCCACCAAGGTCCCCAAACCTCAACAGTTTAGATTTCTTTTTGTGGGGCAATCTTAAGACACTAGTGTACACAAGTCCCATTAACACTGTAGAGGAATTAAGAGAAAGAATAGATGCAGCTTGTGATAAAAATAAAAAACACTCTAGGGATATTTCAACGAGTGCGCAATTCCATGAGAAGGAGGGCGGAAGCATGTATACTAAGTGAAGGGGGGCATTTTAATGGTTTTAATGTTATGTTTATGTTGTCAGTTGTTGTTGTTCATTACCCCTAGTGTGTTTAATTTTTCCAATCAAATTAATAACAATTTTGCCAGTTAGACAATTTTATTGTTTTACTCAAGAATGGCGCATCGAAGGAAAACAAAACAATTCAAGAGAGATAATTTGTTTTAAATTGAACGGGGAATACCCGTACGCACGCCACTGTTAAAGCTAAAAATTATTTTTGCATTGAAAAATATGCACCTTTATTAACTTTGACTACGTACTAAATATCAGCTAACATTAATTTTTCATTATAAATAATAAATATTCGCATATCATTAAGGATCACCCTGTATACCGATCGGACCCCGGAAGTTGCCTATTTAGGTAACTAAGAAAACGCGACGTAAAAAATTTCGCAATTCAGACTATTTCCGGGGATGATCGAAAGAAACCGACTTTCTCCAGAATCGTTTTTATTTTTTCCCGACTTTATTTGAGATGGGATTTCAAATTAATAAGTAGATTAACATTGATATCTTATCTTCTCTACAAAATGGCAAAGTTAAAATTTCAATATGACGTTTCGTCTCTTGCCCTCAAGTATAAACATTATTTTTTGTCGGTTGATAATACCAATCCATATCATAATATCTACAATATGATCCTCTGCTAGGCAAATATGTTGAAGAAGTGATAAATGAATATGGACTACACATTTCTGTTAAAGCATACCCTTTAAGATAATGAATGGGTTTTTCCGCACAAGGATATTCACAAATATACGTGGCTATAACCGACTAGTATACTAAGTGACATATAAATCCGAACACCCAGTTTAAATGGTTTTATTTTAATAAAAGTTGGTGAATGTATTTATCTTACTGTAAATATCAAGTGAAAAAATTTCCAGCCTTATCAGTTGGACATTTCGGTTTTTATACTGCTTTTTTTTAATTCACTAACGCTCTAAAAATGAATATTTCAGCCGCAATAAAGAATCAACGTTGGCGGATTTTGGTTCTTGACACCCTTTACGATCGGTTACCATGCCTAGAGTACGGAGACCTGTACGATTTCGTCAACTTAGTGAGTTTGATAGGGGCCGTATAGTAGGACTTCGGGAAGCTGGACTTTCTTTTCGGGCAATTGCAGTTAGAGTGCAAAGAAGTGTAGACACTGTGGTTAGGTGTTGTCAGGCATGGCTTCGAGAAGGCCGTACGCAAAGAGCAAGGGGCACTGGACGCCGCCGTAGAACAACAGACCGTGAAGATCGCCGCCTAAGATTATTGGTCTTAAGGGACCATTTCTCCACTACCAGGTCCATTGCAAATTAATGGTTGGCAGAACACGGAAGAGTATTGGCATGCGAAGTGTTTACCGACGAATGAGAAGTTTTGGCTTGTTTTCATACCGGCCACACTGGGTCCTCCCTTTAACTCGAGAACACCGACGTAATCGCCTTGAGTGGTGCAGACAACGGTCACTCTGGGATCAGGAATGGAACAGTATTGTCTTCAGTGATGAGTCTCGATTTTGTTTAGGCATGCACGATGGTCGTGCCAGGGTTAGAAGGCGACGTGGTGAAAGGAGGAATCCACAGTTTTCTGTTGAAAGACATGTTCATCACACTGTTGGAGTTATGGTTTGGGGTGCTATAGCTTATGGTTCCAGGTCACCTTTAATCTTCATCAGAGGTAACATGAACGCGCAGCGTTATATCCACGAAGTTCTAGAACCCCATCTTTTACCCTATCTTGACACCCTGGCAGATCCAACTTTCCAACAAGATAATGCCCGACCACATGTTGCAAGAGTCACAATAGACATAATGATGTCACATTGTTACCATGACCACCAAGATCTCCCGACTTATCCCCAATTGAGCACGTGTGGGATATGATGGGTAGGAGATTGCTCAATTTGCAACGACCTCCTCAGACTCTAGAAGCACTTCGAGAGGAGTTGGTGGTTGCCTGGAATGAGATACCACAGAAGGACATTGACCACCTGATCAGAAGCATGCCTAGGCGCGTTGGAGAATGCGTAGCACATCAGGGTGCATCCACACATTATTAAAGGTCAAAGGGCTTTAAAGCAGTGCAATCGTTTTTATCATTTACTTATTATGCTTCATTAAGTACTTATACAAAATTTTATTAAAATAAAACCATTTAAACTGGGTGTTCGGATTTATATGTCACTTAGTATATATTGCACGGGTTGATGGCTCAAATATTTAATAAATGATTGGAAGGAGAAGATATTCCAGATGACTGGAACCTGGGATACATTAGCTTGATTTACAATAAGGGTGATAAGAGGTTGTGCTCTCACTATAGAGGTATTACGGTCACCAGTTCAATGCGGAGGCTGACCGGTCGAATTTTAAAGAACAGAATAGAATCAGAATACCAAGACATTGAAGAACAAAGGAAGATTTCTCGCAGGAAGATCATGCACAGCCAACATATTTGTATTTCAACAAATTGTCGAAAAAAGGAAAGTACGGGACCTATCCACACATTTATTATTTATTGTTTTGGAACATCTATAAAAATGCGAGAAGTGCTATCAAACAAGGAGATTTCATATCAGACACGTTCCCGATATCGAAAGGCCTCAAGCAAGGATGTTGACTGTTTCCAACTTTATTCAAAATATATATTCAGGAGGCTTTGGAAAATTGGGGTAGACACGTGTCTGGAATGGGAATTGATATGAATACCAATCAACATTTGACAACTTTGTTTTTCGCAGATGATCAGGTGGTTACTGCGAGTGACGCGAGGATATGGTCTGCATGCTTAGAAAATTAAAAGTTGAGTACGAGGAGTGCGAACGAAATATGAATATGGTGAAGACAGGGTACCTGAGAGTGGGAAATGGAGCAGCAGATCTTGAGTTAGAAATTAGAGGTATCAAGAGATGTAAGAAATACAAATACCACGGTAGTATATTGTCATGAGAAGGGAATACTAGAAGAGACGTAGAAGATAAAATTCGGCAAGGAAAAAATCAACTTACATTTTAAACTCCTTCCTATGGTCTTAGGATATTCGATTAAAAACAAAAATGACTATCGAACACTAGTAGAGTCTATTTTGACATACAGATCGGTATGTTGCCAGCTTTCACGGCATGATAGGAAAAATCTTGCGATAGCAGAAGTTGATTTTCTGAGAAGAGCATGTCGGTTATTCAGGATGAACCACATCAGGAATGAAGAGATACGACGTAGGACAAAAAGGGTATATTCCAGAGTAGACACATTAATCACGAAGCAGTTATTGTGGGATGGCCATGATGTGAGAGTGGGCGAAGAATGGTGGCAAAAAAAGCATTAAATTGAATACCACAACATAGAAGAAAACGCGGAAGGCCGACAGCTTTATGGTAAGATAGTATCCGTCTAATGATGATAGATAGAGCTTTGTAGGGGGAAGACTGGTGGAATAGAGAGCGATGGCGATCGGAATGCGGGAAGCGGTTAAGGCTGTAGGATCCCCTCTTATATATATCCATACAGGGTGGCCCATCCATGTGTGGACGGAATATTACTCATAAACAAATACATCTTGGGAAAGTCTATTTATGGGATGTTATACATGCATTTGAAATATTTGAGAAAAACTAGAATTTGCGTTTTTGACCACCCTGTATGAGCAAAAACGGGAATTCGAAAAAGCGATAAATAAGATAAAAGCTAAGGTGTGTAAGTTTTTTTTTGTTACAAAATTCAGCTCTCCAAATTTCAAAATGGCGGATTGAGGGTTTGCCAAAGTGGACGGTTTTTCTGGACAAAACACCTTACATCTCACTAGCTAATTACCAAAATTCCATAGTATGTAATATCAATCTTCTTATTTTGAATTGGTTTATCCAAATATGCAAAAAAAGTTGAGGGATTCCATTTAAAAAGTCACGTCTTTGATATGTAGGTCAAAATTGTGATTGTATAATGGTAAATATTTTGGAGATGTGCCCTCCAATGTCGTGTATAACATGCCATAAATAGATTTTCCCAAAATGTATTTGTTTATGAGCAATATTCCGTCCACACATGGATGGGCCACTCTGTATATATATACGAGCTCCTTCCCACTTCAGTGGGCCCACTTCAAGATTTGTACCAAAATATGCCTTTATAAACTAAACTTGATGAAACTATTTACTTCTAAAACAATTTATTTTCTCAAAAACATTTTAGATACACTCTAGTCGTAAAAAGTACATATACTAAGTGACACATAAATCCGAACACCCAGTTTAAATGGTTTTATTTTAATAAAAGTTGGTGAATGTATTGATCTTACTGTAAATAACAAATGAAAAAATGTTCAGCCTTATCAGTTGGACATTCCGGTTTTTATACTGCTTTTTTTTAATTCACTAACGCTCTAAAAATGAATATTTCAGCCGCAGTAAAGAATCAACGTTGGCGGATTTTGGTTCTTGACACCCTTTACGATCGGTTGCGATGCCTAGAGTACGAAGACCTGTACGATTTCGTCAACTTAGTGAGTTTGATAGGGGCCGTATAGTGGGACTTCGGGAAGCTGGACTTTCTTTTCGGGTAATTGCAGTTAGAGTGCAAAGAAGTGTAGACACTGTGGTTAGGTGTTGTCAGGCATGGCTTCGAGAAGGCCGTACGCAAAGAGCAAGGGGCACTGGACGCCGCCGTAGAACAACAGACCGTGAAGATCGCCGCCTAAGATTATTGGCCTTAAGGGACCGTTTCTCCACTACCAGGTCCATTGCAAATGAATGGTTTGCAGAACACGGAAGACCTATTGGCATGCGAAGTGTTTACCGACGAATGAGAAGTTTTGGCTTGTTTTCATACCGGCCACACTGGGTCCTCCCTTTAACTCGAGAACACCGACGTAATCGCCTTGAGTGGTGCAGACAATGGTCACTCTGGGATCAGGAATGGAACAGTATTGTCTTTAGTGATGAGTCTCGATTTTGTTTAAGCATGCACGATGGTCGTGCCAGGGTTAGAAGGCGACGTGGTGAAAGGAGGAATCCACAGTTTTTTGTTGAAAGACATGTTCATCACACTGTTGGAGTTATGGTTTGGGGTGCTATAGCTTATGGTTCCAGGTCACCTTTAATCTTCATCTTCATCAGAGGTAACATAGAACCCCATCTGTTACCCTATCTTGACACCCTGGCAGATCCAACTTTCCAACAAGATAATGCCCGACCACATGTTGCAAGAGTCACAATAGACTTCTTTCAACATAATGATGTCACATTGTTACCATGGCCACCAAGATCTCCCGACTTATCCCCAATTGAGCACGTGTGGGATATGATGATCAGAAGCATGCCTAGGCGCGTTGGAGAATGCGTAGCACATCAGGGTGCATCCACACATTATTGAAGGTCAAAGGGCTTTAAAGCAGTGCAATCATTTTGAAATTTTTATCATTTACTTATTATGCTTCATTAAGTACTTATACAAAATTTTATTAAAATAAAACCATTTAAACTGGGTGTTCGGATTTATATGTCACTTAGTATATTTGAAATCACTTAGACCTAGAAA
Source organism: Acanthoscelides obtectus (assembly GCA_963669975.1). Taxonomy (NCBI): domain Eukaryota; kingdom Metazoa; phylum Arthropoda; class Insecta; order Coleoptera; family Chrysomelidae; genus Acanthoscelides; species Acanthoscelides obtectus. Next base: position 15,860,464 of record CAVLJG010000004.1, read on the forward strand.
TAATAGAACATCTGAACAAATACACAATGTGGGAATAAATGCGCGAAGTTAACAAAGCAACAATTGAAGGATTACCATTGGGTAACATCACCTTTATTTTTTATTACGGCTGAAATTCTTTGGGGCATAGTGTTAACCAAGTTTTTCCAAAAATTTGGTGTAAAACAATCCTATATTTCTTGAAGCTTTTGTCTCAGTTCGGTGATTGTACGAGCAGGATGTTGTCGTAGAACCGTTTTCATCTCGTGCCACAAAGTTTCAATAGGTGACAGATCTGGACTGTTAGAAACCCATTTCAAAAGTGGTACATTATTTTCGTCCATCCATTTTATAGCTTTTTTTGAGGTATGGAATGCTGCACCATCTTGCTGAAACACAAAATCTTGGCCGGATGTCAAACATTCTTCCATCACTGGTAAAAGCTATTCTTCTAAAATTGCCAAATATTTGTTTGTATCCACATTTCCATCAATAAAAGGAAGTTTTCCTACTCCTTTTAATGACATACTGCCCCAGACCATAATGGATGCTGGAAATTTTACTTTTCTCTTAAGACAGTCAACATGGAATGCTTCATTTTTTTGAGAATTTGATTAGGGAGTGATAAAGTTGGTGTTTTCTACTATATATTATCAAAATATTCATTGTTAATATTTTAAACCTATAACACCCTGCTACATTTTTATTATTTGTGTTTGATAAGAAAAAAACCAAGATTTCAATAGTTGGGCCAACTGAAGTGGGAGGGGGCTCATATATATATTTCAAAATAATAAGTACATTAACATTGATACTTACTATACATGCAAGATGGCATAGTTAGAATTTCAATATGACGCTTCGTCCCTTGTCCTCAATTATCAACAATATTTTTTGTCAAGTTTCATAATACCATGTCATATAATGTACAATATCACATAATTAACATCGCAAGTAGGGAAAAGTGTAGGAACGCTTGGCTGATGATATTATCAAACAAATGACTATCTGATAATTTCTACGCCTACTTAGGAAATCCTGTTTTTTGGAATAACTGAGGCTTTGCAGTGTCAATAAATGACATATACAAACTCTATTAACCCGTGCGAAAGCCCAATGTGGCGTCCATAAGAGAAAATAGAGTTGATGATTGAAGGCAAGATAACGAAATGTCTTATTGAAATTCTAATTCCGGCATTTTGTAGAAGAGAGAAGTTGATGAAGTCATTGTACTTTTCATTTTTAAGCCTCATTTCAAATAAAGTTAGGAAAAAGTCTAATTTTCTTAGTTACTTTATTGCGCGGCTTCGTTCCTATTTAACCGACTCTCTAACCGTTTCCGAGATCGCACTGATGAGAGTGAAATTTGAAACAACCGCTATGTTGATAGAATCTTCTGGCACTTATTGTCTCTACATAATTGTGATATAATGGGGAGCAACGATTAAACTACAATTTTATGAATTATAAAGTTCATAATGATGGGCGTAATGAAAACTTTTCGCAATTAAAAGACTTCCTTTGGTCGAGAGAGGGAGGTACAAAGAACATTCGCGGTTAAATGAATGGCTGCACGTGTTTTCTGCTGCGGGTGCCTAATCACCAGCGACGAGTCTGCGATTGTAACGGGTGGAAGGCCACAGAATAGATATGATACAGTCAAACTAAATACAAGAAAATCATTCGAATGTCAAGCGCTAAGTAGTTTCTTTGATCACTGTATAATTTTAATCTGGAAGCGATCCGATCAGTAGAAAATTGATAATAGGTGTATGTAGTGTAATGTTCTGAGGCATCTTTTAGCAGTTTTTTGCACTTTCTGGTAGCCGGTTTGAATCCAACCATTTTTTCCTTTAGTAAGTGATGCAACTCCAACTCCAGACATACTGGAGGTGTAGTGATTTATGTTTACCACAAAATACAGATCACATTATTCGATTGTACCACTTTAGACTATGCATACTGGTATGCACATATACAGTTCAAATTATGTGGGAAACGTTATGATCTTTGTACTTTTTACCATTCACCAAACAGTGATGCGGATACATTTTTAACGTTTTTTGAAGGAAAATGCGAAGAAATGTGGAATTTTAGAAACAATATTTAGGTGATTTTAATTTAAATTATTATGGTAAAAGCATAAAAACAAGAAAATTGAAAGAAACGATAAACAACTATGGGTATTTTATAAGCAAAAAATTGAAGAGAGTACCAGAATAACATCATTATCAGAGACTTTGTTAGATCTTGTTATTGTAAATTTCGAATGTGCAGGGATTAAAGCTGAACATACACCTAAAGTTAGCGATCACAGTTGGACAATGCTGCCCTTGGTAGGGAATTTTTCTGATACAAAAATTAAGAAAATCGTAAATACTATTAAGTACGAAAAACTTGAACGAGAACTTGCTGGCTGCTATTGGAATTTTGGTGAGAATATGGAAAAAATATATGACAACATAATAGGAAATATAAAAACTTGTTTAGATCTTGCAACTGATAAAAAAGTGATTTGCTCGACAAAAAATACACCCTGGTATAACAAGAATATTAAGGCAGCTCAAAATTTGAGAGACAAACAATACAATAAATGTATATTCACAAAATCAAATGATGATTGGGAGGTATATAAAACTCTTAGGAATAAATGTGTATATGTAATTAGACAAGAAAAAAGGTAATTCTACGATAAACACATCGATAATAACAAGTGCGACAGTGTAAAGATGTGGAAGACTTTAAAAAGATTGATCAATTCGAAGCCGCATGATTGTGTAAATCAAGTTCAATTCGAAAACGGTACCGAAACAAATTCTTTGGTGATTCCAAACAAACTAAATGAATATTTTATGGAAAGTATTGTTGATATTGTGGGTACTGCCAATGCTGCACCTGACTATATGAAAATCAGTTTCCAGGGGGAAATGTTGCATACACTTTCAAAATTTCACAGCGTATCATTGAGTTATCTAAGAAAAAAAGTAAACAGTTTAAAATCAAATAACAACTGTGCCGAAATGACTACTAAAAACGTGCTGGAGAACTGTTTCGAAATTTTGGGATATCCTGTATTAAATCGGATCAATTGTTCACTGAGAAGCAGTTCTTTACCTGAAAATTTGAAATGCTCTACAATAACACCAGTTCCCAAAATAAAAAATTCTAAAAGATGCAGCGATATGAGACCAGTAAAAATGTTACCAGGCATTGAAAAATTATTAGAGTCCATAGTGCATGACCAATTAATGCAGTTTATAGAAGAAAACAAAATTTTAGTGGAGGCGCAAGCAGGCTTTCGAAAAAAGTATTCCACAGAAACAGATTTCCAGTTGGTAACTGAGAATTGGAGAAGAGCCATAGACTCAGAAGAAGTTGTCATAGCACTATTTTTGGATTTGAAGAGGGATATTTTGTTAGGTAAATTGAAGGCATATGGTATAAGAGGAAGTGTTTTAGATTGGTTTAGAAATTATTTGTCTAAAAGGATGCAAGTTACAAAAGTTAATGACACTATTTCATCAAAAATTGAAAATACGTTAGGTGTTCCACAGGGCAGTGTCCTGGGACCACTTCTTTTTATTTTATACATAAATGATTTACCTGCCATAGTAAAAAAATGCAAAATTCAGATTTTCGCCGATGACACTATGATTTATATAAGTACTATAAATATTCAGTCTGGTATCTCTTATATAAATGAAGACTTGTAGCTTGTCTCAAAATGGTTAGCATCTAACAGACTAAAATTAAATGCAAGTAAAACGAAAGTCTTGTTAATCGGAAAATGTACAAATGTTCAACTGAATAATGATGGTGAAGATATTGAATTCGTAGAAAATTTTAAATACCTGGGGGTTTTTGTTGACTCTCGATTAATTTTTGATATTCATTATGAAAAAGTCATAAATAAGATTAATAGTAAAGTGGGATATTTATAAAGAGTTTCTGGATGTCTGAGTTCATATAGTAGAAAAATTATCTATAATACCATCATTCTTCCAAATTTCTTGTACTGTTCGACTATTCTATATTTAGATAATAATTTCATTTTTGAAAGACTGCAAATTTTACAAAATAAGTGCATGAGAATAATACTAAATAAAGATAAATATACTTCAATTAGGCAAATGCTTAGAAAATTAAAATTGCTCAATGTAAAAAATTTTATCAAATATCTTGTAATGATATTCATTTATAAAGTAAAAAATAATATATTTCCATCAAGTCTAACTAATTTAACATCATCAAATGTCGACCATCATTTACATAATACCAGAAATAAAGATAACTTCCATTTAATGACCAAAAAGTATAACATATGCTACAAATCTGTATTCCATCAAGGGTTGATTGAATATAATAAATTATACTCGGAGATAAAAGACCAGAAAACTTTGACAAAATTTAAAGTAAAATTGAGAAACAACTTGTTAAATCTACAATTATAGGTTGCCCAGCATTTACATCATACACCATATGGCTTGAATTTACTAGTTCTAAATTGTTTACAATTGTTCTGTTTATGTAGCCAAATGTGCTAAATAAATCTTTCTACTACTACTACTACTACTACTACTACTACTAAGTATTGTAATAGCGAAGAAATTCAAAAATCAGGTATTATGTTTTTTGAATGACTTATGACACATACATCACAAAAAAACATGTCACTCATTAATGCCGTCGGTCTGTCTGTCTGTCGTTCGCTAACATTTGAACCGCCTATAACTTGGACAGTGCTGCTCGGATTTGGATGAAATTTTCACACAATGTTGTTACTAGGCAAAGGACGGAGAGGCTTTATAGATTTCAAAAATCGGGCTTATGGCGACGGAGCTAGGAGCAAAAACTCAAAAAAAAATTAAAATCGCTCAAACTTTGTTTTCTTGACGTTTTGGAGGGGTTAAAAATATTATGTTGGGGATTGTAGGGGGCGGAGGAGAGTATATGTCATTTATGTGGTGCTAGCAATATACAGGGTATTAATAAAGTATGTAGACAAACTTCAGGAGGTGATTCTTTGCGTAATTTTAAGATTAAAAGTTCGTATAAACATAGGTAACAGAAATGCTTCGTTTTCAAGATACAGAATGTAAAACTTTTTTTTAAATCGGATTTTCCTAAATATCTTAATAAATAATAAATTCTGCAGTAGTATCAATGGCAGAAAGGGGCTAATTTAGCTACTATTAGATTGAAATCATCAAATCCAGTGACGTCGCGGAAAATACCCTAACCAATATCTTTGACAAAAAATTTGTGCCGCAAGGACTTTTTCCAATTTTTCTAGTTTTTTCTCGAATTTAGCAGGTAAAAATACAACTTTTTATTTCCTCAGTTTCTTTCATGTATAGCTTCCTTTGCGAGATAAAAAATAAAAAGTACTTTATTGCATGTTTTTGGTAATTAAGTTACACGAAAATCGTCTTTTCATTTTTTTTGCTCAGATTATACCTGCTTTCGATAAAACAAATAAACACAAAATATTGACATAACGTTATTTATTGTTGCAATGTTTTGCCAGTGGCGCTGCACAGTCTCTCAGGAGACAAAAAGTTGTATTTTTATCTCATTCAAAAAAAATTGAAAAAGGTCAGTGGCTCACAATTTTTTTGTCAAAGATATTAGTTAGAGTAACTCTTGAAAATACTACAAATAATATAATAAGCACTGCTTTAAGTAAGTTATGTCAAAGCCAGATTTGTTTGAGATAGCAATTGTTTATTCTTTCATGGCGCTTTTATTTTTTGTTACTTTTAAAATATTGCTGTTATAAATTATTACGTTATGCGATTATTATATGTTATTTTGTTTTATCGAAATTGGTTTTAACTATGTGCGAAAAAATACTTTCGTCTAATGTTAGTTTGGTGGTTTCAATGTTTTATGATGTTATTGTCCCAGGGACATGCAATAAATTTCTATTTATTTTTTATCTCCCAAGCGAAGGGAGATAAAAATATTCGGCAGACAAAAAAGTTGTATTTTTAGCTGCTGAATTCGAAAAAAATAGGAGAATTGAAAAAAGTGGCGGACAAATTTTTTGTCTAAGATATTGGTTATGGTGTTTTTTGGCACCCCCCTGGACTTAATAATTTCAAACTAATTCGGGCTAAATAAGTCCCTTGCATCCCTTAATACCACTACTGAATTTGAGCAAAATTGACTGAAAGTTTATCAAAGTATTTAGGAAAAACCGATTTTTTTTAAAGTTTTACATCCTGTATCTTGAAAATAAAGCATTTCTTGACCTTTGTTTATAGAAATTTTTCATCTTAAAATTACTCAAAGAATCATATCATGAAGTTTGTCTGCCTACTTAAATAACACCCTGTATACGTGTCCAACCCAGGTAATTCTACACTCCTATAGGCACATTTCATAAATCGAGTATTTCCCCGTACATTTGATCTTGTTATATGTTACCGCCAATCTGTATGATTCAGGTATTCCATACAATTCCTCCTCAAACTGTGTAAATGTTTGAAACAATAATACTCGAGCATTCCTTAATATCGTTTGGTAGCTTGTTAAATAGTCTAGGTTCCAGTATAGCGTGCAATTTTATACCAACAATGTAGTTGGCAAAACTACAGTCAAGTCAGTAATCTTCCTAGTTGTATTAACATAAATTGACTAATTAAAAACGTATGTCTATTATTAAACACATGCACAGATATTTCGAATAAAATCTATGAGGCTAGCGCTATAGTTCTTAGTCGTCTAAGAACATTCTTACGATATAAGCTCTTTTTTTGCTCAAAAATACCTGCTGAGAAACAAACCATATCCTAATCTCGATTCAGTTTGACTATAATAAATAGCAACTAACTGACTCCCCGATACATCTCTGCTTTTGGATTTCTGATGACGTAAGTTTGGCAATAAAAATAATTTAAGACTAGATTTTTACAATGCTTTTTAAAATTCAGCCTTGCATCAATATACAGGGTGTCCGCTAAGTTGGGGTTTTCCTTTTCAGAAACAACTACCCTTGAAATAACAAAGGTAATGTGTAGTGAAACGAGGGCGACCAAGTAAAAAAAAATAAAGAAAAAAGTACTCACTCTCCAGTTGACGAGAAGGGCTAAGTACGTCTCTGCCCTAAATCATACCGCTCCAACAGAAAATGAAATCAGCCGTTGCGCTACCGAGCAGACGCAGAAACCACATTGATTGTCTTACACTTAATGGCACATCTTCCAGCCAGGAAGGCAAAATGTTGCGTAAAAAAATAAATGGTACAATGAGCATACCGTTCACCATGCCAGCCCAAACATTCACCGAAAATGTTTGTTGAAAATGTGCCCGACGGACAGCGTGCGGATTTTCTACTGACCAAACATGAGTGTTGCGAAAGTTATTCACCTTATTACGCGTGAACGTAGATTCGTCTGTCACCAATATGCACTTCAAAAAGTCCGGATTATTGTCATGTTGATGCAACAACCACTCAAAAAACCGCACTCTTGCTGGAAAATCGTCAGGTTGAAGGGCTTGTACACGTTGGACGTGAAACGGATACAGCCCCTCTTCACGCAGCGTTTGCCACACTTTAGTTTTTGATACTTGCACTTCTCTAGCCACGTCTCTAGTGCTTGTTGTTTTTTGAAACGCAATCGATTATACGGGTTCGTTTACCTCTACACGCGTGACCGTAACCGTCGGTTGAAGGTTGGATACTGACCTGACACACTGACCCCGACCCCCGACCCAGTTCTGTCGTTGGGTTGAGCTACTGTCCTAGTACCAGTCGGGGATGACGCGTGTCGCGGCTACAGGACGGTATTCAGATATTTTTGATGTTGCAGAGCCCTATCTCGGTTCCATTAAGACATTGGTGGATATGGTACTAAGAAAAATTGCTTATGTTTTCAAGATCTACACGTCGTGTAAATGAAAACCCCAACTTTGCGGACGCCCTGTATATTCCGATAAACTTTACTTGTGTTGCAACTGGTAGTTTTGAGCTCCATTACGACGATGTGGTACACCGGTGATTCATCGCCTATCTTGCCAAAAATCGTCATTGGTCACTGGTGGTACACTGCTAATTCAAAACTGAAAATAATACTCCCTTACACATTTTCTGGAAATTACATTACAGAAAATGTACATTTGCACCACAATTATCGGCTACAGTCGTGTTTTACTCCATGCATTGTCGTCGTGAACGTGTTAATATTAAATTTTTCTGAACTTTATGGAACCTGTCAAGCGATGTTTACGAAACCACCTACGAATATCTTTCAGTAAATGCTCACATTCACATAGACAAGAATTATCAGTATAGCAGCCATCCTACAAAATCAATCTTTTTGTTGAAAAAAAGCAGATTTCTCCTAAAACTGATTGCCGATTATTGTAGCAAATCGAACAAATACACTTGCGCGATAGCCGAGACACGGTTTGGATATAAAACAGGACATCCGCTTTGCCGGGTTTCCGTTACTAGTCTATGATGCAATGAAGAACATCTAACACAATTATCCAGCAGTGCACATTGATGAGAACAAATACATTGAAAAAAGCAGAAGACTTGACTGCAGTAACTGAATAGAATGGATGATTTCAATTATTATATCCAGACGAATCTAAGGAAACCTCACATGTGAAAGTCTAACAGGCTTTTTGGGCTACTGCCCGTAAACTAGAATGTTGAACTTTGCGTTTTAAGTCCGCAGCATTTTGATTTTGTAGTGCCCCTCACACTGTCAAGACAAATCAAGAGACAATCAAAATCCATTAGCAGTTTGAACAGATAGACAACATAGCTGTCGTCACCATTCTTGGCGAGTCAAAGTAAGGCCACCAGGATCCCTTTATATATATATATATATATATATATAACTTGAGACGTGGTCATTGTCGTCTAGACCAGTTAGGTGAAAAATTAAAGCTTCCGCCTTTTGTTGGGTACTTCGACAAAATTTAAGCAAAGAGGACTCTTTATACTTTTTTTAATTCTCTCTAGCTTTCAATGGACTTTGCCATCATCATCAGGAGAGTAGTATGTGAGGATGTTGCTAATTGTTGTTTACGTATAGGATGAGGGAAACGTCCAGTAACATGGTGAGAGCTGGATACATGGTACAATGGTCAAAATTATATAAAATATGACAAGACAAGTTAAAAATAGATTGAAAATTGAATATGTCAGGACGCGGAAAAGGCGGTAAAGTTAAGGGAAAGGCAAAATCCCGATCCAGCAGGGCCGGCCTACAATTTCCCGTCGGTCGTATCCATAGGTTATTGCGAAAAGGGAATTATGCTTTATTAAATGATTTTTAATCTATTTTTAACTTGTCTTTTTATATTTCATATAATTTTGACCATTGTACCATGTATACAGCTCTCACCATGTTACTGGACGTTTCCCTCATCCTATACGTAAACAACAATTAGCAACATCCTCACATACTACTCTCCTGATGATGATGATGGCAAAGTCCATTGAAAGCTAGAGAGAATTAAAAAAGTATAAAGAGTCCTCTTTGCTTAAATTTTGTCGAAGTACCCAACAAAAGGCGGAAGCTTTAATTTTTCACCTATATATATATATATATATATATATATATCCATCTCCCTCATACATACACATGCAGCCTAGCCCAGTCCTGTTACACTGATAAACACAGGATTTGCGATATGTCAACTTTTGGGTGTACCTATCTTATGTATTTTGACACCCTCTAATCAAATCTAAAAACAGATTTTTTCTATCACCTACAGATATTCGGTAACATCTACTTTTTATTTCTCGGCGTTTATGCGATAGCGCACATATATAAGGTTAAGATCTGTCTATTCCTGTTTATCATATGCGAGCTCTATGTTTAGAAAGCATATTGCGATTATTAGTAGACTAATAGCAGCCGACTCAGTTACGTTTTCTGTGTTGTAGAGTACTGAGATGTTCTGAGTACTGTTAATTTTTGTTAAAACGCTGTGTTGTCTTTAGTTTATTTTGATCGAGACTAGCTTTATGGACAATGCCTAGAAATTGTGTAAATAGTGCGAACAGTTTTTGTTATGTTTGCGGAGAGCTAACTTTTAAATCTCAATAACTTACTTTACTCTCCTTGTGTTGAAAGCATACGAACTATTTTGGAATTAAAGTTGGCGACCAAGATAAAATGTGGGCCCCTCATATACGTTGCAAGACTTGTCTAACGTTGTTAACAGGTTGGTTAAGAGGTGACAATCGTAAAATGGCCTTTGCGGTACCAATGGTTTAGAGAGGACCGAGAGATTGCTATTTTTGCCTCACAAATATTAAAGGTATTGGACCAAAATCGAGACATACTGTTAAGTATTTCAATTTTATCAGCTTTGCGGCCCGCTAAGCATAGTGATAAACTCTCTGTCCCAGTCCCACCAGAATCTTGGTCTTTGGATGAAAAAGTCGAATTCACCGATTCTCGAAGTGATGGTACAGAAAGCGTAAAAATTTCCGATCCTTCGTTTGACCTTCCAGGATGCCCAACAGCGCCGCATTTGATCACACAGGGCGAACTTAATTACTTAATTCGAGAATTAAATCTGTCAAAATCCCAGTCAAGCTTCAAGATTAAAAGGATGGAATCTTCTCCACGGTGATGTTAACATTACTTTTTACCGAAAACGGCAACAAGACCTCACACACTGTTTCCGTCAAGAAAGGAAGTTGATATATTGCTCCGATGTCAACAATTTGTTTGACGCTTTAGGACAGAAACATGATCCAAATGATGCATGCGCCTGTTCATTGGTTCCTCTAAGCTTAGTTGAGAAGCGGTATTGATACACAACTGTAATAAATATCCAACTGTACCTATAGCGCATGCAGTTCATATGAAGGAATCATATGAAAATATGCGAGTTCTGTTAGAGCATATCCGTTATAATGCATATGGATGGGTCATATGTGCAGATTTAAATATAATAGCCCTTCTTTACACCTTTGCATATTAAGTTGGGAATTTTTGTGAAAGCTATGGATTGAAATGGAACAGTGTTTCTGCATTTAAAACAAACATTTCCGAGACTTAGTGAGGCAAAAATTAAAGAGGGCATATTTGTGGGTCCACAAATGCGGAAAATCATGAAGGATGATGTACTTGACAGCGCTCTTAATGAAACTGAATTACGAGCCTGAAATGCTTTAAAATCAGTTACAGCAAATTTTTTAGTCAATGTGAAGGCGGACAATTAAAAAGATATTGTGAGTGAACTAATTAATAATGATAATAAATAATAATAAAGCGTATATTGCCCAACAGTATACACCATTTACAGAGCAATGAGTGATAAAAAACAATTAACGTACTAAATTTACCTAAAACTAACTTTAGCGAATCTACAAACTGACACGACATGGGTTCTTATTTGTTGAAAAACCGCAGCAGAAAATGTCACAGACGTTAGACAGTTTTTTCGCGCTTGCACACATTTGATTAATAGGTGCTTTTATTAATATATTTGTTTGAGCTCTTTTACATAAAGACGTGTAATGATCTCTAGCATTAAGGCCCGTATCGTCAGTCGTCCCTACAATTGTAGGGCGCGTTTATGGCCTCCTTGATTATCATAGTTTTCTACTTCCCCGTGTCAGCGCTCTATTTTGAGGTTATGTCACAAACATCTATTTGCATCAAATTGTGCTTGCTTCTGAGTTTTATCATGTTTTATCAGCCTGAAATTTCCTACAATTTAAAAGGAAAACATATCTTAACAATACGAGAGTGCTGACGCTGACACGGGACGAGTGTAATCTAGACATTTTTGAAGGAGAGAAAAGAGTATGACAATCAAGGAGGCCATAAACGCGCCCTACAATTGTAGGGACGACTGACGATACGGGCCTTAGTCTCGGTACAAAGATATTTAGCTGTGATAACGGGTCAACAGAGTCAATTTTGCCTTTTAGTAGTTTATGCAAAACATTAATGCTTATAGAGGAACATGTCCCTAAAATTCTCATCTCGATTTTTTTCCGGAAAATTTAGGTGCGGTTAGTCATGTACATGGTGGACGGTTCCACCACGACATTTCTGCTATGAAAAACGGTATCAAGGCAAATGGAGTGTCAATCTGCTTGCTGATTATTGCTGGACATTGTTAAGAGATACTTCAGGAGCAACAAATCGCCGTAAAATATCGACAACAACATTCTGAGATTAATGTTTATTCGAGTGTTTATTAGTACTCTTACACACATATCCTTATATTTTACGAGTATAAGCAGCAAATAAAGTGCCTGATTGCAAGAAAACCGTGGGTGATAGAAAAAATCGAATGCTATTTCCGGCATTTTGGGTACGTTTTAATAACCACCTTGTTTTGTACATGTCACAAAAAATTATTTTAATTTTGTTCACCAGTGTTATCAGTCTTCAATATGAAATTGTACAATGCCCAGAAATACGATCGACGGAGAAGGCTGATAGCTCGTAATAAATTTATTAGAGTATCTCCAGGAAGAGAATGGAAACAGCGGTTCCTTGTTACGCACTTAAGGCGTACTGGAGAGAGCAGCAGATGCGCTGGAGATTAGTCTGCCCATCGTACGGAGACTCCATTTGTTTACTTATTTCATATGGCGTTGATGACGTAACGGCCAAGAATGGTGACTACAAGTTACAGATATTTATTTCATCTGTTAATGTACAAAGTATAAAATATACATGTCATGAAAAACTGACAATTTAACGAAGGTGGCGTTTCTATGAAAACTATCAGAGAAAAAACGCAGAGGTACATATAACAGCATTTTTTTTCTCTACTTTATTAGCGATCAGAGTGTATGTACATACTATAAGCTAATTTGCTGGATGGTACAATTTTTAAGTAGTTGTACCTCATGACGGGATGAAGCAGACATCCAACGATGTCACCTCAGTCTTGCAAGTCTAGTGGCAATTTCCTTTCCAGTCTCCTGGTCTCAGTGGGATCTAATAGCGATGGCAGCAGTGGGTTTGGATGGTCGCTAAGCCTAGCATGGTGTTTGCAACTTCTTTCCATGATGACTTCTCTGATGAATGGGATTTTCAGATCCCTATGGAGCGTTTCATTTGAGACATACCAAGGCGCATCTGCAATGCTTCTAAGGATTTTTGATTGAGCTCGTTGAATGATTGAAAGGTTTGACTTGCTAGCGCAGCCCCAGAGTTCGATCCCGTAAGTCCAAATGGGCTTGATGATGGCTTTGTATATCAGTAACTTGTTTTCTATGCTTAGTTTTGATTTGCGTCCTATCAGCCAATTTAACTCTTTTCAAGTCCATCTGTTTTCTTTTCTTGGATAAATGTTGCTTTCAGTTTATTTTGTCGTCCATGTGCAATCCCAGGTATGTAACACTTGCATGTTGAGGTATGGTGACTTGATTCAAGGAAACAGCTGGGCATTGTCCTTTGCGGAGAGTGAAGGTGATGTGCGTGGATTTGGTTTCGTTGACTTTGATCTTCCATTTGTTCAGCCACCTTCCTATATCGTCTAGGTGCCTCTGTAGTTTACTTGAAGCGTGGTCGGGATCTTCATCAGTTGCAAGAATCGCCGTATCGTCTGCAAATGTGCCAACTGTTGTTTCAGTTGTTGTGGGTATATCCGCTGTATATACGACATATAGTAAGGGACCCAGTATGCTGCCCTGTGGGACTCCTGATTTCATAGGGTAGTAGCTTGAAGTCTCACTGTTTACTTTAACTTTGTAGCAGCGGTCACTTAAGTACGATTGTAGCAACTTGAGGTACTTGGCTGGCAATACTTTCTTTATTTTATGCAACAAGCCTGGATGCCACACTTTATCAAATGCCTGCTTCACATCTAGGAAGGCTGCCGTACAGTATTCTTTTCTTTCGAAGGATTTGGCGATTATATCCGAAAGGCGGTGACACTGCTGCACAGTTGAGTGAGCCGGCCTGATGATTAGGGATCCAAGCTAGCCGATCCAGTTGGCCATTTATTCTATTCAGGTTAAGTATTTCCAAAAGCTTAGAAATTATTGACAACTGATCGGACGATAAGAACTAATATCCATTAGATTTTTTCCTGGTTTCGGTACCATAATTATTAGTGCACTCTTGAAGGACATGGGCCAGTAGTCTAGCCTTATAATCGCATTAAATATATAAAGCAATTTCATCAAGCCTTTCTTGAGAAGTTCTTGTAACATTTTGCCTGTGATCATGTCAGCTCCGGGAGCTTTTTTTATATTTAGCCTGTTTATTTCATTTTGTAATTCCTTCGGAGAGAAAGGTGCTAACCGTTCTTGAGTTAAAAGATGGATGAGATTGGCTGCATCTACTTCCTGCACTGGATCGTCATTGTGTGGGATGAACACTTTGGCAAGGTGTTGTGCAAATGCGTCAGCTTTTTCTTTATCGCTTTTTGCCCATTGACCATTAGCTACTGTTTGGCTACGGATTGGGGGTGATGTAGAATGAGGTTTTCTCTTAGCTTTTATGGGCTTCCATATGGAGTTATCTTGTCTCGTGAGTTGAGATACGTAGCCTTCTACGGAGGCATTCCTCATTTCTTGAAGTTTAGAATTTAGCTTATTACAGCAGGTGTTGTACTTTGTTCGGCTGGCTGGCGTGCGGGTATGTTGCCAAATTGATCGTGCTCTTCTCTTCTCTGCAACTAGCTTCTTTATTTCAACGGGGATATTTTTTGTTTTGTTAGAACAGTTTATGAATGGTGTTAGATTCTTTCGCTGCCTGTTGGAGTGTACAAATAAAGCTATTGCAGTCGACCTCTATATCATTTGGCTGCTTCAATCTGATTGAGAGATTGATGTTATCTACAATTATCTGTTTGTATCTATCCCAATTTGTTTTGAAATTATGCAATCTTGGAGTGGGTTTCTTACATATCACTGCTGTGCTCAGAGTTAGGGTAATTGGGCTGTGGTCTGATGTGAGGTCAAAGCTTGAAGATATTTCTGTATAAGATGAAGATATGCCACTGGTTATGAAGAAGTCTAAAAGATCGGGAAGTCTGTTTACATCTGTAGGCCAATAAGTAGGTGCTTCTGGTGAAATAAACGTGTAGTTGTTTTCTAATATGACTTGAATCAGTTCTCTTCCTTTTGTTGTTGTGAGCCGTGAGCCCCATGCTTGCTATTGTAGTCCCCCCCAACAATGAATTTTGGACCAAGAGTTATAAAGAAATTTTTGAATTGCTCTTTTTTGAGGTTATGACGTGGTGGACAGTAGACAGCTGATACTGTTATATCGTAAGGAAGACTGTTTACTTTTACAGATGCTGCCTGGGTATGGTTTTCTTCATACTTAGGCATTTCGTGGTGTTTGATTGTTTTTTTAATAAGTACTGCAGCTCCTCCATGTACTGTACCATCGGGATGATTTGTATTGTAAAGTATATAATCGGGTATAGAAAAATAGCTTCTTTCAGTGAAATGTGCTTCACTGATTAGTGGACGTCTATATAGTTTTCTGTAAAAACAATTTAACTTCTTCTTTATGACTAGGAAGACCATTGGCATTCCACTGGGCAATTCTTAGAAAATTGGCCATTTTAATTGATTTTGTTGATTAGCGTGGCAATCATATTGAGGATCAGACTGTTTTGTTGTAGGAGCTGGTTGAACATATTTTTAAATTCATCTAGGAGTTTATTCATTGTAGAAGTTAGACTTATCGAGTTTTCAGTGTTGTTGGCTACTGCATCTGCATACGTTCTTGAGTATTGGCGGTTAGTGGCGAGCTCAACATTGTTAACATAAGCTGGTTCACTAGTTATAGGTGGTAGGGGTGTTTGGAAGGTGGGATTTTTATTTTTTAATGTTCTGTGGTAGTGTTCGTAGCCTCTATAGTTTACAGTATGACTGCCACCACAAAGGGCACATTTTTCTGGCGCATCTTTCGGCCTCTTGCAGTCCTTAGTATTATGGGGACCACCACATTTCACACATAAGTATGGTTTGTTGCAGTATGTTTTAGTATGTCCAAATTGTTGGCACCTCATACACTGGATGATATTGTTCTTTCTAGGTCTGGGTGGCTCTATTTGAACAGTTTTATTCTGTAATCCTCTGATGTTATATATATCTTTATTATTTTCGGCTGGCTCAAGATCTACAAAGAATAAGTTTAGTGGTTCTTTGGTAGTCCTATGAAGAACATTTATTATGCTACGAACTTTGTGACCCAGTTTTCCTAGCTCCTCTTTTATATCATCGATTTTTGTAGAGTGATGTAGATACCTTATAACTACCCTGTATGATCGCGCTTCTTTCAGTTGGTAGGTATGGTGAAAGATACTATTTTCTTTGAAGTTTCTGATGAGCTTACGGTATGATTCTGGGGTTGCGCAGTTTATTTTCACAACGTTGTTTGCGAGGCTCTTCGTGATATATTGCTCGTCTTCAAATATGTCTCTAATGGTGTTGAACATTTCCTCGTAGTTGATCACTCCATGAACAAACATTGGGGGTGGCTTTGGAATTCGTTGAGTGTTATTTCCGACATTATCACCTGTTTTGTTTGCTAGGATATCAAACCTGTTGTTTACAGTTACAATTTCCGTTGTTTCTTTGTTCTGCTCTTTGGCAACTTTCCTCCTTTTAACGCTTCTCATCGCTTGCCACGGGTTATTTCTATTTTGTTGTGAGTCTTCTAATTCTTCTTCACTTATTGATGACATTCTTAGTATTTGATTATGCTCTATTACTGACACATCCTGGCTATGAGTCATTGTTGAGGAAATGTTTTAGACCAGCTGCATAACCGGTGCCACCAGCTCTTGCACTGCTAACTAACGACACTTATTTTGTTTCACGTTTTTACAGCTTTTGTTATGGAACACTTTCTTATTATTATGATTATATTATTTGTACTCGTACTCGTCGATTCGCTTATCAGCACGTCCGTTTGCTACGAAATCCAAACGAGAACTATATAACAACATAAAAAAATATATAATAATTCTTTCTTCTCTGGCTAAAATTATGAACTGAAATATTTACTTATGGAATAAGAACAATGCTCAGTCATGAACTTCTTTCAACTGTGCTTAAAATGAACTGGGATACTTGTGGGTAGATGATTGTACAGATCTAAACGTGGGAAATTCTGTTTTGATATGAATAGTGAACATTTGGGTTCCCCAAAGTCATCAGGTGATCTAGTCTAGTAACTGCGTAATTTTGTGAAGTAGTAATTTATGTTTTATGTATATTTATTAAAGTGGCATATATAAATAATGTTGGAACATGCATTATTTCGAAATTTTGATCTCTACAAGAATCGTAATATCCTAAACCGATCGGTGATGGCACACTTAACCTTTAACTACTCGCGCATTTTTATTTCACGTTACTACTCGCGCGGTGTATTTTGTACACCGTTGCAAGTTATGATCCAAATATATGTTTTGTTTGCCCTATAAGTTATAGCTGTGGTAATAAGAGCAACTGTTGAACTCAAATACATATTTATTAGCAAAAATAGTAAACAAAATCAAATAAGACAGTAAAAATAAATTGAAAAAAACAACCATAATTAATAATTCTCTATTCACTATGGGATCCGCCTTCCTTACATTTGTGGCAGGTGATAACGTTGACACTATGCTCTTTACACACTAACTGGTGACAAATGCTGCATGTAATTGTGGTAACTCTATTTTTTTTTTCGGGCGCAGATGGAGCATCTTCCTCTAATTTTTCTGGGTGGCTCCTCTTCTTCATCCATTTGAGTTTGTCTATATCTGGATAGGAAATGTCTGATATCTATAGGTAACGTAGGTATTGCAGCTCTTTCAGAAAGAAAAGGTTTCATCAATGACAGAGCAAGAGTTTTCAGGAAAATTCTTCTGGACTTGTGAGGAGATTCAGGGTGAGTGCCGTTATACAAAATTACTCACATAAAATGTTCTAGCATCACAGAGCACAAATGCCTGTCATAAATTCGCCCATAGAGTAGTTTTTTTTGCAATTACTTACAAATTTATCTAAAACGTACCGCACTGCGGCCAATTTATCTATTTTCTTGCGTTCATGCCTTGTTGTTTTGTCATCAAATCGAATATTTGCCAGCAGAAAAAGAAACCTTTGATAACTCATGCAAGCTCGAAATATTTCTGATCCGGTACCGTCTTTTGTCCATAATTCCAAAAAATGGGTGTGGTTTTGCTTTTTAGATCCAGATAAAAACAGTAAGCCTATAAAAGCCAGCATTTCCGTTTTTGTAACGTCCTTTGCGTCTCGTTCTCGATCATAGTTTTCCTTAACTCTTGAAATTTCTAAATTAGTACAGTGAATAATATGTTCAATCATTTCATCATCAAAAATTTTCGAAAACGCACTTGTCTCATCGGTTATGTCACGTGCGCATTGCTTTGGCCCTGGTAGTATTTTTATAATGTTTTTTATCTTGGACTTGCTGGATTTACTCATGGGATAATTTTTATACCAAATAGTCTTTTTGTCTTTGCCAATATACTTATCTTGTTTATTGGCCGCTAACACCGAGAGCAGGATATCTTCAGAATCAGAACTACTTTGATCAACATCCACTTCATCCACTTCTTCTAGTTCGCTTATTTCTTGTTCTGAATCCGAATTGTGTGCTTCTTCCTCTACTTGTTCACTTCCATCAGAATCTCATTCTCCTCCAACTTCTTCCTCGGTATCCGTATCACATATAACTTGGGCTATAGCCGCTAATTCATCTTGGGTCAATTTTTGAGGATTTTTCACCTTAACTCGATTCCTTGAATGAATAAATCAATTAATTCAAAACATATAATCGATGTTTAATTATATACAAATATACAGACTACATTACAAATAAGTTTTCATGAAAAACCTAAAAAAAAATACATTCCACTATCTACTTACATAACTGCTCGCCTTGGTGTATTTTGTACACCACCTCAAACTTCTTGAAATATCTAACCTTGTCCTCTAGCGATCCGAACCGTACTGGCGCTACATCTGGAAGATACATCGAGCGAGGCATACCTGGCTCGGCGCGGACGAACAGCTATTCGCATGGACTCGGCAGCCCTCGGCGCCATTTTGGTGTACTATATACACCAGCGCGAGTAGTTAAAGGTTAACATAACCACGTACTTAGGGGTTATTGCAAGCTTAACGTGTACACGAAGTTCTGCTCTAAAAAATCTTGGATGGAGCACTTTTTATACGGAAATTTGTTTTCCCAAAATTTCTTTTCCCAGCAATACCCCGACGTCAAATCTCAACAGATCAACACAGAACAAGTAACGTTAGAGAATAGACCACAAAAGTCCGATTATCGATCACAGGATGGAATGTATGCGCTATGTTGTCATATTTCGCCATCTGAGAAGTGTATAGTAGTCACATCGTGACTGTTGACTGATTTGAAGTAGGTATATTAACATGTGAATCATACACGTTAGAGCTCAAAAGTTATTTGACAATGGAAATAAAAAAAAAGAAAATGTATGAAAATTCTGTTTTAGTTAATTTCTCTATTTAATTTCTATATTTTTTATATATTTACAGAATTGTATTTTTAGTTTATTTATTTCTTATTTATTATGTTGTTTTAGAAAATACTGTTTAAATTTACTGTTTTTGTTCATTTGTTGTTCTTGATCATGTTCTTCCAGAAAGTATTGTTTTAGTTACTGTTTTTGCTTATTTGTTGTTTTGATTATTTACTGTTTATGTTATTTCAGAAAATACTGTTTTATATCGCTTATTAGCCTATTTTTGTTAATTTTACACAATTATATTTCAGTTTGTCCATTTGTCGTTTATTTCTACGTACTATTTCTACTATTTAATCACTCATTTTTAGCAAAACTATCTTTTTATTTTTCATTTCCATTGTCATAAAACTGTTTAGCTCTACCGTGTATGATTCACATGTTAATATATTTCAAATCACAGTCAACCATGATGTGACTATACTATACACCTCTCAGGTGACGAAATATGGCAACGTAGCGCTGTCAAAATTCGCATCCATTCCGTCCTGTGATCGATAATTGATCTTTTGTGGCCTATCCTCCAACGTCACTTGTTCTGTGTTGATATTTGACGTCTAGGTAATACTGGAAAATGGTATTTTGGAAAAACAAATTTCCATATAAAAAGTGTACCCATCCAGGATTTTTTTCTGCAGAATTACAATTATACGTGGTTGTGTTAAGTGTACCATCACCAACTCGTCATGGTGCTAATGGCTTTTTTCTTAATAATAAATGGTTTATTAATTTTGCTAGAATTACCCCATAAGAGCTGTGAATGAAATAGCCCAAAGTAATTAGTAGTAATTTTCGCAAAAGAAAAAGAAGAAAAATTCTCGCAAAACCGCGAACGTCCGTCGGCAGCCATTAGCGTTTATGCCGTCGCGAGAAAAATCATTCATGCAAAGCTTGCTATTAGAATCCGTGACTTTCATGCCATGATGTCATCTGAGTGTCAGACTAAAGGTATTGGTAGATAATTAAGATAAGCTCTGGCACCAAAGCTTCTGAACTTAAAACAATGGATATTATATCCATTTTTAAAATAATAATAATATAATAAACTGTTTACACAGGTCAGTATAAAAATGCCAAGAGAATATTTGGTAGAATGTCTATCAGACTTGAAAAAAGGATTACATTTAAAAATAACCTACAATGATGCATAACGCATAATTGTTAAAAGAAAAGAAAAATGAGTGCATAAAATTCAACAACCTGTCACGTACAAACAAGGAAACCAGATACAAAAGTGGGACAGTGAAATGAATGAACATTTAACGCATACCACAGAAATTATTTCTTAAATATGTTAAGTGATCTTTGAGTTTCCTCTGAATTTTTCAAGTCGGTACTGAGAGAAATGTTGTTTCTATTTCGTGTTGCATAGTTATGATCATCACTGTAAGTGTTGAAAGAAATAATATTATTAAGATATAAAAGGCAACTCAAAATATAAGCACACGGAAGGGTTAGTATCCTCAATAATTTAATAAATTCACCCTTGCAGGTGTCTCGATATTTTAAACCTGAGATGTAACGAATACCCTTTGCATGCCAAAACTTTTTGCATATGTGGAGAGTGTCCCCAGAAAAATATGGCATAGGTAATTTTTCAAGTGGAAATAGGCGTGATAAGCAGTTAATAGTACTCTTATCAGATACCCTATCTTTTAGATTACGGACCATCCACCACCCAGCGATAAATATGGAAATAAGCCACTAGTATATAATTGCACTAATTTCGCACGGCACTGTAGACGGAAATCCCAGTTGGTTACAATTCATGGATCAAAAGTATCCGGATGTCATTTAAAGCTAAGTAAATTTCGGATATTTTCCACCAGCAAAGCGTAGGCGAGTTGATCCGTGCTGTGCTAGAAACGAATTCGAGTGTGTAATTCTCTGTTTACATAGTATTATCTGTAATTGTGCTGTATGTACCTGACACATATACCCAGAGAATTAGATTGTCTGATGTGCATTCGAACATTTGAAGCAGTCTAATTGTACCAGTTTACTTTCTACCAGTTCGCTTGTTTCTAACGCCATACCTTTCAGTATAATTACAATGAGGATAGCCTTAGATTTCTCCTTCCTACGAAAAAAAAAACTATTCACAGTCATAATGAAAGTTTTACAAATTGCTGTATTTCTGAACGACGAACGAGTTATTACAAAAAGTATTCTTATCTGAAAGTTTTGGTTGTCCCAAAATATAGCGCCGGTGTTTTGCAAAGCTTAGTTTTCGCCCAAATGATGCTCCAACTCCACATTAATAACATTTTCTGATTGGTAAATACGCTCTGCAGTTTCACAGACAGTTGATCTCACAAGGTGAATCACTGCAGGTTGATCGGATAGAAAAGCAGCAGCAACATCTTCCTTTCTGATAGATGGGTAGATAGATAGATTGATGGTTAGATAGACAGACAGATATACAGGGTGGCCCATCCATGCGTGGACGGAATATTACTAATAAACAAATACATCTTTTGAAAATCTATGCATGGGATGTTATGCATGACATTGGAGGGCACACTTCTAAAATATTCGCCATTATACACCGGGGTGTCCCAATTTTGACTTACATATCAAAGTTGTAATTTTTCAAACGGAATCCATTGTCTATGTTCTTTAGCCCATCTAAGCCGATTTTTCTTTTGCAGTGGAGTTAATAGTGGCTTTTCTTTGGCCTATAAACAGGGTGTGTTTTTTTTATAAGAAAACTTCCCTTGCAAGTGCTAAATCTCAGTTTGTGGGCCTCTCTATGAGTTGTGGACCTCGAAATTCTCCTTCCAACAGCGTCACTCTACAGAGCACTTAATTGTAAATAATTGGCACGCATGTTTTTCACGATTATTCTTCTTAATGCTCTTCGGTCGGCACTTTTTTTCACATATCGTGGCTTAATATTAACTGAACCAGTTACGTTATATCTTCTAACAATATTTCTCACACTGTACCGCGATAAGTCTAACAAAGTTGCAATTTCTGAGTTTGATTTCCCAGAATTAAAAAATTTAATTATCAGTAACCGAATTTTCTCACTAATAACCTTTCCTCTAACCATTTTGAAAAGCTTAACTATCCAAAACTATTTTAAACGTATTTTGACAGCTGTGATTAATAAAAACAATTGTCATGGCTTTTATTTTTCACAGCCACCTATGCGTTATATACTTATTTTGCATTGAAATGAAAATAGGTTGATATGCTGTAATTGCAACATGTGTTATTTTTATGCTGCAAATTTGATTAGGGAATGATGAAGTTGGTGTCTTCTACTATATATTATCAAAATATTCATTGTTATTATTTTAATCCTATAACACCCTGCTACATTTTTTTATTTGTGTTTGTTAAGAAAAAAACTAAGATTTCAATAGTTGGGCCAACTGAAGTGGGAAGGGGTTCGTATTTGTGCAAGTTTGGATTCAGTTTTTTTAAACTTTTTTTTATACTAGACGCATAAGGGTTCTTACGGATATTTTTCGGTTATTAGCACGTCTTTTATGGAACGGCTTAATTCCCTAAAATATCGCATCATCCTTGGAAATAACTAAATTGTTGATTAGTTACAAACTGTCAAAATTAGCGTTGCGAGCATTATAATAAAAACGTGTTTGAAAATGAATTTCTTTAAAGAAGAAATAGTGAATATGGGTTCGTTTTGGAAGTTAATAAACTTCACAGTAGTTTTAAAAAGCAGTACGTAAAGTTACAAAGTTGTTATAGTGGGTGAAGCTTGACTAAAATAGAGAAACAAATTGGGTCAACATTTTGGACCAGGACTATACTGGCACTCTCTTATTGTATATTGTTTGTGAAAGTCCATGCCCGGACAGGTTTAAGATCTATTTTTCATCAGATGTAAGGATCTTTTGCTATGAAATAATATTATTTAATCAAATTTTTGTACTGTGGATAACAACAATAATTCTCTGCTTTCTTTACAGATCGGGCGTATAACTAGATGTATAGAAATGGTGGGGCTTTCATTCTCATTTGTTACATTAGTCGTGTCTTTATACATTTTTTCTACATATCGGTAAGTAAACTAAGAGAAAAGAATTCTTAAACGTAATAACGTATATTTTCAGTGTACTTAAGAATAATAGAACAAAAATCCACAAAAACCTATTTGTGGCTACGTTACTTCAAGTGATCTTCAGGTTAATAAAATACATCGACCAAGGCCTAGATCATGATTACCAATTTCTACAACGGGTAAGTTACATCAACAACAACTATACAGGGTGTCCGCAAAGTTGGGGTTTTCCTTTACACGACGTGTAGATCTTGAAAACATAAGCAATTTTTCTTAGTACCATATACACCAATATCTTAAGGGAATCGAGATAAAGGGCTCTGCAACATCAAAAATATCTGAATACCGTCCTGTAGCCGCGACTCGCGACATCCCCAACTGGCACTAGGACACTAGCTCAACCCGACGACAGAACTGGGTCGGGGTCAGTATGTCAGGTCAGTATGCAACCTTCAACCGACGGTTACGGTCACGCGTGTAGAGGTAAACGAACTCGTATAATCGATTGCGTTTCAAAAAACAACAAGCACTAGAGACGTGGCTAGAGAAGTGCAAGTATCAAAAACTAAAGTGTGGCAAAGGCTGCGTGAAGAGGGGATGTATCCGTTTCACGTCCAACGTGTACAAGCCCATCAACCTGACGATTTTCCAGCAAGAGTGCAGTTTTGTGAGTGGTTGTTGCATCAACATGACAATAATCCGGACTTTTTGAAGTGCATATTGGTGACAGACGAATCTACGTTCACGCGTCATGGGGTGGATAACTTTCGCAACACTCATGTTTGGTTAGTAGAAAATCCGCACGCTGTCCGTCGGGCACATTTTCAACAAACATTTGCGGTGAATCTTTGGGCTGGCATGGTGAACGGTATGCTCATTGGACCATTTATTCTCCCAAATCGATTGGACGGGATGCAATACCTAGACTTTTAACACAACATTTTGCCTTCCTTGTTAGAAGATGTGCCATTAAGTGTAAGACAATCAATGTGGTTTCTGCACGATGGTCATATTTGTTACCTCTGTTCGTGGTCTACTGGTCTGCACCACCGCCGGCGTCTGCTCGGTAGCGCATCAGCTGATTTCATTTTCTGTTGGAGCGGTATGATTTCGGGCAGAGACGTACTTAGCCCTTCTCGTCAACTGGAGAGTGAGTACTTTTTTCTTTATTTTTTTTACTTGGTCGCCCTCGTTTCACTACACATTACCTTTGTTATTTCAAGGGTAGTTGTTTCTGAAAAGGAAAACCCCAACTTTGCGGACACCCTGTATGTATACCAATATTTAGCTTACTCTTCGATATCTATTTGAAAACCCAGTCCTACTCTACGTTCCCTCTTTCTTCTTTCTCTCTGATCTCAGATCAACGAATTCCATTAGATTAGGAGGAGTCATGCCTATATATCTACATTGAATTGCACATAGTTTTAGTGCATACTTTTGACTCATTTGATTACCACTACCGATGGGACAACGCTGCATCAACATGATAATACTTACCGCAGAAAGGATATACCTCCGTTAGGCTCATGCAATTCTTTGAGTGAAATCGTCTAACACAACAATTATCTGAAAACAAAAAATAACACTAAACATAGGAATTTAATGACAGATCTGTCAAGAAATTAGTTTATGTCAAGTCCACTTGTAGCGTACACCTTCCTCCTCTCTACAGACTGAGATTTTGGAGACAAACATATCGTAGGCTTGCGAGTTATACCTATTCTGAATTTGTTCGATCAGACCTACAAGGCTTAAAGCAAGTCCAAAGGTCCTAAGACTCTGATTTACATTGACGAATGGTAATTATACAACAACAAACTTATATCTGTGATATACTCGTTCCATCGATCAGAAAAATTTGATTCTGCCAGACTTGGTAGCTGATGTACGCTAGATGCCGTTAGCGGTCTTTCTATTCGTCATTGTCCGTCAGAGCGGTCCATGGGACCTTCGCTCTTTGTTAAAGTATCGTAGGTCAGTAGGTCTGTCAGGTGTGGTTGCCCAGATACCAGACGAAGTCAGGGAGAAAGAAAGGAATAAGAAAGAAAGGAAGGAAGGGGGAAGAGCAAAGAGGGTGAAGTGCGCCAGTTAAAGCGATGCCTTGCTATTGTTATTCGGCTATTTTAAATTAATCCAAAAATTAATTTAGGAATTTGTTTGTGGCAAAAATCTTAATTTTGGTTGGATCTAGAATTGCACGATTTGATTTTGATCACAGTGCAAGTCGCGGTCTTGTGTGCTTGTAAATTTGCTCGACTGTTGTAGTCTACTGACTCACGCAACAGAGGGTTGCTGTGCGATTTCGCTTGGCTATAACGTAACTGCGCCTGATGTTTGATGTAGTCCCTTAGATAAGGTCCGTATCGTCAGTCGTCCCTATAATTGTAGGGCGCCTTTATGGCCTCCTTGATTGTCATAGTTTTCTACTTCTCCGTGTCAGAACTCTATTTTGAGGTTATGTCACAAACATCTATTAGCATCAAATTGTGCTTGCTTTTGAGTTATATCATGTTTTATCAGCCTGAAATTTCCTACAATTTAAAAAGAAAACCTGTCTTCACAATAGGAGAGGGCTGACGCTGACACGGGACAAGTGTAATCTAGAATTTTTTTAAGGAGAGAAAAGAGGATGATAATCCATGAGGCCATAAACGCGCCCTACAATTGTAGGGACGACTGACGATACGGGCCTAAGGGATGCCGAGGTCTCTGTGAATGGTCTCGTTAGAGACGTACCATGGTGCGTTAGTGATGGTTCGCAAGGTCCTGTTCTGCAAAACCTGCAGATTACGCATATCCGATTTGTTAATAAAACACCATGCTGCACATGCGTAAGTGATTGCTGGTCTGATAACCATCTTGTATAGCCGAACTTTGTTAACCAAACTTAATTTTGAGGTTCTACGAGTACATAGTAAAGGGTAGAGTTGCCGAAATATAATTTACCTAGCAGAATTTCCCCATGGTATGCGAACTCCATTCACTGAAACTCCAGGCGTGGGGCCGCTACGTTTTTTGGTACAATAGACAGCGTGCATTTTCGAGTAATTAGTTTTGTAATCTGTCGTGAGCCAGATTCTTTGTACGCGACTGGGCCACCAGTGCAGTGTCATCAACATATAGATAGACTTCACAGTTGCTAGGGCAAGGAACATCACGCGTGAAAAGTGAGTAAAGGATTGGCCCTAGAACCGAACCCTGAGGGACGCCCGCTCTGGTGAGCCGTACTGTCGACAAAAAATTATTAATTCTGATCCGAAATTTCCTACCTTCAAGGAAGGATTTCAAAAGTTTTAGGAGGCAAAATGGAAAGCCTGAATTAGTTTATACAGAAGGCTCTTGTGCCACACCTTGTCAAATGCCTTCGAGACAGCCAGAAGCAAGATGCCAGTACTTTCGTTAAGGGTGCAGCCCCTGGTTACTCGCTCCACAAGCCTCACCGCCTGTAACTCCGTACTATGCTCAGACCAAAATCCAAATTGCACGTCAGGAATCACATGGCGATCTGACGAGAAATTCGCAAGGTGACGTAGAATCACCTTTTCAGCGAGCTTAGCGGAGCAGACGGTAGGCTGATGGGCGATAGTCCTGGGGAAATATCGAACCCACCTTCTTTGAAATCATTATATCTTCCGCAGTCTTCCAGACCGACGGAAAGTACTGGGTACTTAGCATGGCATTGATAATAGATACGAGATAAGTCAAGGACTTCTGTGACAGCAGCTTCAGCGCCTTATTAGCGATTTGATCCTCCCCAGGTGCTTTACGCACCTTGAGGTCTTTAATATGACCTTGAAGCTCTGCTGGTGTGCAATGCGGAATCTCGGGAGAACCCGCTGATGTGCTGTGCAACTCTTCAGCTGAACAATCTTCCGAAAAAGAATCTTCTGAGGAAGAATCACTAATGGCGGCACCGGGGTCACTGACGCCGTTGGCCCTAAAGTATCTTACAATTTGTTGCTCCTGGTCGAGATCATGATCAAGATCATAGTTGGGAGAGAACTGTCGTTCCATAGCATCAGCGAAAACCTCGACCTTGACCTCTGTCCTGAAGACTATGCTCCCATGACCGTGGATGTGCGAGAGTTGTCGCTTTCCATTTCTGAGCCACTTCACCACTTTCCAGTTAGGAGTACCTGAGTCGAGCATCCCCATCAGAATGTCGTTCCATTGCACATTGCGGAATTCATCGAGGGCATTTCTTACTTCATGAACAAGATTCGTCGCTCTGCGAATGTCATCAGGATGACAAGACTTTTTCGCTTGCTTAATTGCAGCCCTGTTGTCAGAAATTTTCTGACGAATGTTTGCAGGGAGAATACGTTAGCGGTTTAAGCGGTCCTGTCACGGGCTGGGACAACTGCACTGCTGAACATAACCAACTTTAGCAGTATCGTCAGATCAAAAATGCTGAAAAGGGAAGCTTCTATGATTTTGACGCCTTCTTAAAATATGTTGTGAGCCAGCAGAATTGCCTTTACGAGCTACCGGTAGCTCGCGATCGACGTGTTGGTAACCACTGCCATAGATGATCCTGATTACTCTTGTCTGTAATACAAAAGCTCTGTGTATGTCAGCTGACTTTATGATACAGAGGTTCCAGAAGATATCACTGATTGAAGCAATGCATAGTAAACTTTTAATAGGTTTTCTATACTTAGGAATGATTTAAGCATGTTAATTGCATATAACGATCTACATAGTTTTTCGCATACTTCATCGACATGTTTGATAAAATTTAGGTTGCTATCAAAATGAACCCACAATAATTACGTGGTTATTTGATGACACAGTTATATCGTCAATATTGGAATTATATGTACTTGAAGTTACACGTGGATGGTGGAACTCGATATACATTCAAAAAAAAAAACTAAGAGACGCATTAAAATAGATCAGCTATTGCTATTCTTCTATAATTCTTCAGTAATTTTAGGAAGCTCATTAAGAACCAGATCAGTATTGCCTACTCCGCTTACGTCCAATCGGTTGAGGATGCCATTGTCAATGATCCTAACAAATTCTGGTCATTTGCCCAGATCAAAAAAACAGCAATCTAGAATCCCCCAAGGATGACGCTTAACGGCAATGTCTGCGATACGCCTCAGGATATAGTGGACAGTTTTGCTACCTTCTTTTCAACAGTTTTTATCCCTTCTGGTCTACTAGGGTCATCTCCTCCAACAAATAATTCTACCGATATCATTTCTTTAAAAAATGAAGGAAACGTAATTAAGGCTTCGAAAAGATTAAAGAACAAAATGACGTCTGGATGTGATGGTATTCCAAGTTTTTTCGTTAAAGATTGCATTCATATACTAGCGAAACCGCTGGCTTCCATATTCAACCTAATTCTAAAATCAGAGACATATCCAAATATCTGGAAGACCTCTAAAATATGTCCTATTCACAAAAGTGGAGATATCTCTGATATTTCCAACTATCGTCAAATAGCAATCCTGTGCAATTTCAGCAAGTTGTTTGAGATCATTGCTTATGAAACGGTTTACTGCTCGGTCAGGGGTGCAGTCTCTATTAATCAGCATGGGTTTATGAGAGGCAGATCTACGGTCACCAACTTGGCTCTAATTACTCAGTACATTTCTGAAGTACTGGATGGTCAGGGACAAGTTGATGTCATCTACACAGATATTCAGAAGGCGTTTGATCAAGTTGATCATTATGCACTTCTGGATAAGCTTAAAACAGCGGGTATGTCTGATGCAATGTCACTCATGAATTCGTATTTGAGGGATAGAAGGTTATTTGTCGAATATGGTGGTCATAGGTCGAGTTACTATCGGGCCACGTCTGGGGTACCTCAAGGGTCAAATCTAGGCCCATTATTGTTTTTAATATTTATTAATGACTTGTCTTTTGAACTGAAGTGTTTCCATTTGTTTTTCGCTGATGACCTTAAAATCTGCACGTTAGTCAAGACAGTCGAGGATTGCGTCATGTTGCAAGATGACTTAGCTATAATTTCGTCATGGTGTTCACGAAACTGTCTCAGTCTGAATGTTTCGAAATATAAAGTTATGACTTATACAAGAAAAGTTAACTATTTAATTAATGATAATTATAACATCAATGGTCAGGTTATAGACAGATGCACCTCTTATAGAGACCTTGGAGTCATTTTTG
The DNA here is from genome assembly GCA_963669975.1 of Acanthoscelides obtectus. Lineage (NCBI taxonomy): Eukaryota > Metazoa > Arthropoda > Insecta > Coleoptera > Chrysomelidae > Acanthoscelides > Acanthoscelides obtectus. The sequence continues at coordinate 15,890,105 of CAVLJG010000004.1, forward strand.
ATACCAAGCTAACGTTTACTGAGCATATTCTGAATATATCGTCGGCTGCCACTCGACTACTTGGTTTCTGTATCAGAAACTGGAAGGGTTTCTCCAATGTTGATACATTAATGACTTTATTTTTTACTTTTGTCAGGAGCAAGTTGGAGTATGCGAATCTGATCTGGTCTCCTATATACCAAAATTCTGTCGTGATGCTTGAGGCCATTCAACGTAAAGCTTTAAAGTATTTTCACTTTAAATGCACAGGTTCTTATCCAGAAAGAGGTTGTGACCATAGTGCCCTATTAGATTTTTTCAATTTGGATTCACTGTCAACAAGACGAAACATATTTGCTTTGTCGTTTTTGTATGGCCTCATTCACAATAAAATTGACTGTCAAAATTTACTTGAAAAAATATGTTTCCGCGTTCCAAGGCTAGGGAGTCGACAACAAACGGCATTCTATTGTCAAACTGGCCATACAAATGTTATGACAAAATCGCCAATTAATCTCATGTGCTGCGTCATGAACAGTGTTACTGAATCGTGTGATATTTACAATGACAGTTGTGCATCGATTATTAACTGCTATAGATCATCCAATCTTATTTAGAATGTGTGATACTATAGATTTAAGTCCAAGAACCATGTCTCTTTAATTGTTATTTTCTTCAGCGTTTCCTGTAATTGGGTTTCACCTGTTGGAAATAAATAAATAAATAAATAAATGAATAAAAAAAATAATTGTTATAATCTCCAATTTGACTAAAAATTTGTTTCAGTTGTACCTGAACGAAGCCTGCACGGCACTGTTGGAGTACGCGAAAACAGCAATGTTCATGTGGATGTTCATCGAGGGGTTGTACTTGCACAACATGATTACCGTGACGGTATTCCAGGAATACTCCTACATCAAAATCTACTGTATTGTCGGATGGACAGTACCGGCTGTCATGACCACTGTTTGGTTGGTGATAATGCTGACGCAGGAGGCACAAACGTGAGTTTTTGATCGCACATCATCATTATTTCTAGAGCAGGATGCAGACCGAAGTATCAAAGTATCAGGCCGCGGCTACACTCTTTGGTGGCGGCACAGGGTGGGAACTAATTCAAATTCTCAAACAGGTTTGAAATGAAAACCAACTTGAGAAATGTACTCTGGATGCTTTTTATAGATAGATAAATAGATAGATAGTCTGCGATATGCAAAAAGAACAGGTAGTTAATTAAAACAGTAATTGAGATAATAAATAATAGACAAATAAATAAAATAGGAGTCATTACAAACACAAACAAATTCTTAATGACATCTAACGAACTTGAAAAAAAAATCAATTTTAAATAAATAAAAACAATTGAGCACTTAAAATGTGTAGAAGAGGAGCAATAAATAGACTGTTTCTTTTCCGTTAAGCTTAATAAATAAATAAAAAGAATAAATAAATAAAATTAAGCAGTTAGGTATTCGTCGACGGTGTAGTAACACTTTTCTGATAGATATCTTCTCAGACGTTTCTTTAATGTCAACATATTAGTGCTTCTGCGGAACTCAATTGTAAATTTTTACACATGCATAGACTGGTGATGTCTGAAACTGGGCTGTTGCGTGGACTGGTATACTTAAGTGAAAACCTATTCTGGTGTTGTAGTGCCTGTTAACTGTGTTGTTTTGAGTAAAACTGGTCCTATGTTTAAATGCGAAGAGAGCGCATTTATATAATTATATAGATGGATATTAATGTCAGCAGATTATATGTTCTGAAAACATCTTTACAAGAGTCTCTTTTGTTGATATTGAAAATCAGCCTGAGTACTCTTTTCTGCAAGATGAAGACTCTGTTGTTCATGCCTGGTGATTGACAAGTCGAGACTAAAAAGGAAACATCATACATAGGACCGGGTTCTTCTATGTAACATTTTTTCTCGAAGGTTCGTTAAAAATATATGGGATGTTGAAGTTTCAAAATAAAAACATTTTTAAAACCGTCAACTGGAATGAACTAAAATTTGGTATGCGGATTTATCTAAGTATTGTCCACATTCAAAAGCCTTTACTTAAAATTAACGCGTACCAGTGGCGGAGATACAGAGGATTAGTGGCATTATTTTTCCAAATGAAAATAGTACGCTAGTGTTTTTTTTTCGAAACGCGCAATTTTCCGAATTTTACCTTCAATTTGCTACAAATAATTAATAATAATAATAATCGTCTTTATTTAAACTGTACAATTTCATACAGAGAAACAAGAGTTGCATATGGTGGCGACGTTTATCAACATGCTACTCTTACACTTAACCACCCATGCAAAAAAACAAGTTGTTAAGTAGCAGATATCAAACAAAATATACATATATACATACACATGTACATACATATAAATATACATACATATGTACATACATATACTAAGTGACATATAAATCCGAACACCCAGTTTAAATGGTTTTATTTTAATAAAATTTTGTATAAGTACTTAATGAAGCATAATAAGTAAATGATAAAAATTTCAAAATGATTGCACTGCTTTAAAGCCCTTTGACCTTTAATAATGTTTGGATGCACCCTGATGTGCTACGCATTCTCCAACGCGCCTAGGCATGCTTCTGATCAGGTGGTCAATGTCCTCCTGGGGTATCTCATTCCAGGAAACCACCAACTCCTCTCGAAGTGCTTCTAGAGTCTGAGGAGGACGTTGCAAATTGAGCAATCTCCTACCCATCATATCCCACACGTGCTCAATTGGGGATAAGTCGGGAGATCTTGGTGGCCATGATAACAATGTGACATCATTATGTTGAAAGAAGTCTATTGTGACTCTTGCAACATGTGGTCGGGCATTATCTTGTTGGAAACTTGGATCTGCCAGGGTGTCAAGATAGGGTAAAAGATGGGGTTCTAGAACTTCGTGGATATAACGCTGCGCGTTCATGTTACCTCTGATCAAGATTAAAGGTGACCTGGAACCATAAGCTATAGCACCCCAAACCATAACTCCAACAGTGTGATGAACATGTCTTTCAACAAAAAACTGTGGATTCCTCCTTTCACCACGGCGCCTTCTAACCCTGGCACGACCATCGTGCATGCCTAAACAAAATCGAGACTCGTCACTAAAGACAATACTGTTCCATTCCTGATCCCAGAGTGACCGTTCTCTGCACCACTCAAGGCGATTACGTCGGTGTTCTCGAGTTAAAGGGAGGACCCAGTGTAGCCGGTATGAAAACAAGCCACAACTGCTCATTCGTCGGTAAACACTTCGCATGCCAATAGGTCTTCCGTGTTCTGCAAACCATTCATTTGCAATGGACCTGGTAGTGGAGAAACGGTCCCTTAAGGCCAATAATCTTAGGCGGTCCAGTGCCCCTTGCTCTTTGCGTACTTCCTTCTCGAAGCCATGCCTGACAACACTTAACCACAGTGTCTACACTTCTTTGCACTCTAACTGCAATTGCCCGAAAAGGAAGTCCAGCTTCCCGAAGTCCCGCTATACCGCCCCTATCAAACTCACTAAATTGACGAAATCGTACAGGTCTCCGTACTCTAGGCATCGTAACCGATCGTAAAGGATGTCAAGAACCAAAATCCGCCAACGTTGATTCTTTACTGCGGCTGAAATATTCATTTTTAGAGCGTTAGTGAATTAAAAAAAGCAGTATAAAAACCGGAATGTCCAACTGATAAGGCTGTTGTTATTTACAGTAAGATAAATGCATTCACCAACTTTTATTAAAATAAAACCATTTAAACTGGGTTTTCGGATTTATATGTCACTTAGTATATGTACATACATACATACATATACACACATACATACTTACATGTTGCACCAAGGTTTGCTACATGTACACAAGGGAAGTGAAGGATCATTTAACAATATATCTATAGCAATCTAATTAAGACTATGGATCCAAGCAAATATGAGATTTGACAGCTTACTTGAAGCAATTTAAGGACATGGTTTTGAATTCAGGACTCAAGGCATTGTATAACACTGAAGCACTGTACGTGAAAGAACGCTGGAATAAAGTTGTGGAGTGAATAGGTGTAGTTATCAAATTTGGAAATCTAATATGTCTATGATGAATATTACGCCTAAAGATCAGCTTTTCTCTTAAGTATATAGGTTTTGACATAAGTATTAGTTTATGAATAAAAACAAGGTAATGATTATTGACAATATTTTTTGTTATCATCCAGTTTAATTCAATAAGACTACCAGAAACATGGTCAAAGCGCCTTAAACCGCAGATGAACCTAGCACAATTGTTTTGCACAATTTGAATCTGATTTCTAGTAACAACATTGAGACACGGATAATATAAAATATCACAGTAGCTGAAAATCGGCATAACCAAAGATGTTTTTTCCTTAGCTTATAATTGGAAATTGCTTTATTGGCATATAGTGATCTCAGTCTCAAGTAGGTTTTCTTCAAAAGATTTTTAACATGACTGGTGAATCTCAGTTTGAAATCGATTACCACGCCAAGAATTTTAACCTCGTCAACCGGGTACAGTCTTTGAGATCCAATTTTAATAGTTAATTGACTTTTAATTTCTTCTCTCCTACGATCCGAACAAAAAAATAACAGGCTGGATTTACCAGGATTTCTTGACAGGTTGTGGTTATTCGAGAAGTCATACACTTTTTGAATATCATAGTTTATTTATGTCTGTGCCATTTCCATATCATCAGTATCAAAATAGTGGACCAGTTGAGTATGATCCGCAAAAGACTGGAGTTCACAAAAACTCACAGCCTTAGGCAGATCAGCAATATACATATATCAAAAACAACAAGGGACCCAAACCAGACCCCTGGGGTACTCCAGACGAGATTTCTAGAAAACTAGATTTATTGTTTTCAATTGATACACACTGCGATCGATTTGATATATAATTTCGAAAAAAGTTCAATGCAATTGGATCTATGCCATAATACTTCAACTTTGCGATTAACAACTCATGGTTTATTTTGTCAAATGCCTTGGAGTAATCGATTGACATCACTGCTACGCGTGTTTTTTCCTAGAGTGCACTGTTTTCGTAAGAATAAAAATAAAACAAATTAGATCATTCATGAAGAGCTGAGATACAATTAGCTTCAAAATAAAATGGGAGGCCTTGATATCAACTTGACGTTGACTTCATAGCTTGTTAAAGTTATGTGTTATACGGTTGTCATCGTTACTACTGGCATTTTTTTTGTGAAAGTCAAGTCAAAAGTTTCTTTTTTCCAGTTTTGATATTTTTTTTTTGCCGGTTCTGTAATAATAATAATAATAATAATAGCTTTATTGTCCAACAGTTTCCCATTTATAGGACAATTTATAAACATAATACAAAAGCAAAAAAAGCGAAAAGAAAACAACAAATGCAACACAGATATAAATTTGTAACATGAGCTATTGGTCCGAATAAGCATTAGCTGCTTTTAGCAGCTAATTAACATTTGTCGTAAATATATCACAGTAACATCCAATTCTGTTTAAGTTAGAGCACATTACATATAACGGTGTCTTGAGAAGAATGTTTGTCCTAGCTCTAGGAAGCCCGAATATTTTATGATTGCGAGATGCAAACGTTGGAGTACGAAACTTGATCTGTTCCAGGATCAAGGGGCAATCAATTAAATTGTTGATCATTTTGTAGCCAAATATTATTGAGGCACAGTACCTACGTTTTTTCAAAGTCAACATGTCTAAGCGACTACATAGTTCCTCATTACTTGTACCTCTCTCTGGATATGTCCCATCAATCCTAAACAGAACAAACTTCATAAACTTCCGTTGTACTCTTTCAATAGCTGTGCTATAGCATTCATAGTAAGCGCTTCAAATAATACTACCATATTCGACTTTGGATCTAACATAACCATAATATAACAGCTTAATAGACTTTATGTTATGAAAATTCCTGCAATTCCTTACTATGAAACCATAAGCCGCCAATGCTTCTGATGCTTTTTTATTTATATGCTGACTAAAAGTTAACTTTTGATCATAGATTATACCTAAATCACGTACATCAGAGCATCTTTCTAACACATACCCATCAATAGAGTACGGATATTCGCAATCATTAATTTTCCTGGTATAGCTGACTATTTTACACTTCCTCACCTTAAGCTCCAACTTGTTTTCTACACACCAAGACAGCACAAAATTTAATTGGTGTTGTAGCTTGATACAATCATCACGAGTATTTATCTGCGAATAAATTTTTAGGACGTCAGCAAAGCATAGGCGTTCACATTCAACTGAGTCACAGAGGTCATTAATAAATATCAAAAACAGTGATGGTCCCAGATTGGACCCCTGAGGAACTCCAGAAGGTGCCAAGTAATGGAAATACTGTAGCGGCTTCTCGAGGGTATTAACATAGATTTACTAACAGACGCCAAGCTAAGCCCAAGGATTTTACAAGTTCATTTCTAAGACTTCGGCAATACGGAATTGCCAAAGTTCTCGGAGTTGGAGGCCATGGTGTCCGGCATACTGTTCAAGAGGAGCTGGAAGTTATTAATTTGGCGTTGGATGATCCTAGTACAAGTGCTAGGCGGATTGCAGCCCAGTTACCATGTTCTCAAAGTCTTGCGTGGGGAATTTCAAATCGGGAAGGTTTACATCCTCATCATCGGCAAAAATGTGCAACGTCTTCAAATATGTACAATAGAATCAATCAATCATAATGCAGATTTCATTGATTTGGTTTTGTGATCAGATGAATCGCTTTTTACGAGGACTGGAATCGTTTATTCTCGTAATGAACATATTTGGTCGTTAAAAGATCCGCGTTCTGTAAGAATCCAGTCGTTTCAACACAGATTTTCTAGAAATATTTGGGGGCATGTTCGTCGTGACATAACAGCATGGTTAAATGTAATGGGTGATTCATTTATAGGTACTTTCTTCAGCAACAAAATAAAATAACAAAATTCTTTTTTCTTGTCAAATCTTTTTTTTCGATGACACGTTGGAGCATTTCGACTGGAATTTGGCGAATGACCTGCGTAATGTTGGCTTCTAATTCCTCAATCGAATTGGGCTTATCAATGTAGACTTTGGACTTAACGTAGGCCCAAAGGAAAAAGTCTAGAGGTGTGATATCACATGATCTAGGTGGCCAATTCACTGGTCCAAATCGTGAAATTAAGTGTTCATCGAAATGTTCTCGCAATAAAGCCATGGTTGCACGGGCTGTGTTGTTGGAACCAAATGTCATCGAGATTACGGGCTTCAATTTCAGGAAGCAAGTAATCCGTTAACGAGCACCATGCACAGTTAGGGACCGATGATTCCACCGACCCATAAACCACACCAAACCGTTGTTTTCGCTGGATGTAATGGCAGCTCTTGAACCACTTCGGGTTGTTCTGCACCCCAAATATGACAGTTTTGTTTATTAAGCCGTTAAGCCAAAAATGGGCCTCATCGCTAAACAAAATTTTGCTCGAAAACATCGGATCTTCTTCAAGCCGTGCAAGAGCCCAAAGACTGAAACGATGACGCTTTGGAAGGTCGGCCGGCTTCAATTCTTGAACGAGTTGAATTTTGTATGGTTTCAAATTAAGATTCTTACGTAAAATACGCCAAGTTATTGAATACGACAAGCCAAGCTGTTGAGAACGGCGCCGAATCGATTCTTCACGGTCCTCACGTATACTCTCAGCTACCGCAGCTATATTTTCTTCACTGCGTGCTGGATGTGGTCTATTTGGTCGGGTATTATCCAATAATGAAAATTGGGTTTCAAATGTTTCGACCGTACGGCGAATTGTGCGTTCGGTGGGCCGATTATGTACACCATAAGTTGCTCTAAGTGCACGAAACACACTTCTAGCAGAACGTTGATTTTCGTAGTACAGCTGAATTATTTGTAGACGCTGTGCTGGACTGAGGCCCGTATCGTCAGTCGTCCCTACAATTGTAGGGCGCGTTTATGGCCTCCTTGATTGTCATACTCCTCTCCTATTGTGAAGATGTGTTTTCTTTTTAAATTGTAGAAAATTTCAGGCTGATAAAACATGATATAACTCAAAATCAAGCACAATTTGATGCAAATAGATGTTTGTGACATAACCTCAAAATAGAGTTCTGACACGGAGAAGTAGAAAACTATGACAATCAAGGAGGCCATAAACGCGCCCTACAATTGTTCTCCTTCAAAAATTTCTAGATTACACTCGTCCCATGTCAGCGTCAGCGCTCTCCTATTGTTAAGATATGTTTTCCTTTTAAATTGTAGGAAATTTCAGGCTGATAAAACATGATAAAACTCATAAGCAAGCACAATTTGATGCAAATAGATGTTTGTGACATAACCTCAAAATAGAGCGCTGACACGGAGAAGTAGAAAACTATGACAATCAAGGAGGCCATAAACGCCCCCTACAATTGTAGGGACGACTGACGATACGGGCCTAAGTCTTTCCATGATGAAACGTCGAACAATACTGAAACAGAAAATGTCAAATTAGTTGTCATGACGCATGCGCCATAAGCAATTACAGCCACACCAAAAAAGTACCTCTAAATGAATCATCCGTTATAATTATTTTAGACAACAATGGATTGGCAGAAACTGACCCGTACCTTGGTCTGCGAAGTCTCTTGATTTGAACCCCCTTTTTAGACCAACTAATGTATGCTGAAAAAAATTAATACTGATCAGTTACAAGAAAGAAGAGATAATGCGTTTCATCAAATTCAAGCCACAACAAATTTTGCGGAAAAATGTTTTTCTTTATTAAAAAGATGTCGCACTTGTATCCGTCATTTCGAAGAAAAAACAGTAGCGTACTATTTTTATTTGGAAAAAGAATGCCACTAATCTCCTGTATATCCGCCGCTGGTGTATGTTAATTTTAAGTAAAGACTTTTAAATGTGGAGACACCCCCTATCTTTTTAATGAACCCCTCGACGAAAAAATGTTACATAGGAGACCCCCCTCAAAATACGGTCCTGTGTATGATGCTTCATTTTTGCTCACGATTTGTGAACCACCTTGTATATACTTTGAAATGTTGGTATCTCATATACGGCGGAGCCTATATGCTCGTACCTTTTTTTTATACCTAAACCACCACGAAGGCCTAAGGGCCAAACACTCATGGGTCCCGTAGGGCTATAGGGAAATACATGGAAAAGGGGGAACGTCACACGGACTCTAGCGAAGAAACATGTGTGGTACCTCCGCGTTCGACAGTCAAGGACAATCACAACATCCGTAGGCAAGAGAAAAATTTTCTTGGGGCGGGACTCGAACCCACGCAGTGCATGGCGACTGATTAGGTAACCCATCACTTCTACCACCGCTTCTGCCTAGCAGTCAAAAAGAAATATTCCCCTGACTGCACTTTTAAAAAATTGTTGCCTGTTTGTCGGTCTGTAGGATACGACAGATACCAAAAAATAAGGATTTTGACCTTATCCAATGCTGAGCGATCGGTCAGTTCACTTTGAAATAGGTAGCCAAGGGAACCGACTATTTAAAATCCTACTCAGCGTCAGCCATGCGGCGCGATTATTTGTGTCAGCTTCTCGCAGCATGTGCCGAGCTCCTAGAGTCATAGGAGTTATCTCAGAAATTCATCGTAATTTTTAGACTTGTATTAGTGATTTGTTTTATGTACTAATCACGCTATGACGGGATTAGTACATAAAACGACAACTCTGCTAGCAAAACAACCGCACGCGTTTATGTTTGCTCTTCGTATTTGGTCAAATAGCTCGAGTAAGACTAGAAGTAAAAATTTCAAGTAAAAACTAAATCACTCGTTATAACATCACACACCCTGTTCTTGAATATGCAACCGATGCAACACCACGATCTGTAATTATGAGTGATCTAGTTTGCAGTTATTGTGACTCCTCTATCAGTGCTAGAACAAAAAGTGTTAAATGTGAAGGTTTTTGTGGAAAATTTTTTCATGCCGCTTGCCAGGGCTTATCAGCTGATGTAGTAAAAACCATTGAAAAGAGAAACGGTTTGTCGTGGAAATGTAATCCGTGCCAATCGTATACCAGCGAAGTGCACGAGATTCTAGATGCTAGACTATCCAGCTTGGTAAACGAAATTCATCAGCTATTTTCTAGTGTTCGTTCAGAAATTCTGGAGATTGCCGTGAAAAAAATTAGTACTGTTGAGTTACCTGAGATCAATGATAAGAAATCGTATTCGGCTATTACGAAAGGAAAATCGGCAATCATCATCAAACCTAAAGATGCAACGCAAAATACACAAGCCACTAAAGCCGACATGCTTCATCACGTGAATCCAGTCGCAGAAAATCTTCAGCTTCCCGGTGTCAAGAACGTAAAGAATGGGGGGATCCTAATTGGTTGCAATTCCGATGACGACAATCTCAAGCTCAAGGAAATTGCTGCGGAGAAGCTTTCTGACAAGTACGAAATCAAGGAGGTTCCTGGATTCAGTCCTAGAGTACGGGTTGCGGGTATGACTGAAAAACAATCTGCGGAAAACTTTATTAATTCCATTAAGTCTCAAAATAAAGATGTGCTAAGTGAGAAATTTGAATGTAAGGTTATAGACATTAAGCCGATCAAGAAAAGAGTTGACATTTTCCAAGCCCTACCTTCAATTAGACTACGGTACTTATAATAAAATTATGTCTGTCAACAAGGGTAAGTTATTCGTGGGGTATGATGTTTGTGGCGTGTATGATGAAATTTCTATCAAGCGATGTTTCAATTGCAGTGGTTTCTCCCATGTTTCTGGTCAATGTAAGAGCCAAACTCACTGTCCTCGGTGTGGCGATAGCCACTTACTGAAAAACTGCAAGGCCACGAACTTAAAATGTATTAACTGTGTTAGAAATAATCTAGAAAGAAATACCAACTATGACATGTCACATGAGGCTTGGGATTCTAGGTGCCCATGTTACTTACAAAAAGTTGAGGAGTTTAAAGCTAGGTTATTTTTTTCTTAGTTCGGATTTTCCCGGTGAAATCCCTTATGAACAGTTAAATACTCAAAATTTTGTAAGAGTTTCTACTTCTACCTTTTCTGATCGTCGCATCTCTGTTTACTACCATAACGTACGCGGTATGAACTCTAAGTGTAAAGAATTCTTTGTAAATGTCGCTATGTCTGACTATGATATCATCTGTTGTACTGAAACTTGGCTGCAGTCTGCAGTACTTAGTTCTGAATTATTTACTGACAAATATGTTGTATCTAGAGCGGACAGAAATTTCTCTGCAATGTGGTGTTCTAGAGGAGGTGGTGTCTTAATTGGTATTCGTAATCAACTTGCTGCATCAGAGGTAAATATGATTTTTATCAGAGACGATATTCCCAGTATTGACATAATTGGAATCAAACTTAGATATAAAAATGGAGTGACTTATTTCTTTGTGATATACATACCGCCTGACACGAGTACCTCCTGCTATGAAAGATTCTTTGAACATCTAGAATCGCTTGATTACCTCTTTGGCAAAAGTATTTATATACTAGGTGACTTTAATGTTCCCGAATTTGTTAATGAAAATCACCTCCAATCTTCTCACAAGCAGAAAACAATTCAGTCATTTATGGGTTTCTTCGATCTTTCTCAATTCAATGATGTTCGGAATGAAAATAATAGGCTATTAGATTTAGTGTTATCAAATAAACAATGTAGCGTCGTTAAGGCTTATGATGACATACTACCTGAGGATGTTCACCATCCTCCGCTTGTCATGATAATCAACATGAGCTTCCATTCTAAAAAGAGTATCAAATGCGCCAGAGAATCATATAATTTCAGAAAAGCAAATTTTGTAGCACTATATGAACAAATAAGCTTGGTTAATTGGACGTTTCTTGACAATTTAACAGATGTAAACGTAGCTTTGGAAATATTTTATAACATTCTTCGTAAAATTTTTAATATGTGCCCCTAGGACAAGTCTCAGATCTCTCAAATTTTCAGTTTGGTTTAACGGTGAAATGATTAGAGACATTAAACAAAAAAATTAGTAAAGTTTGATCACATACACTGAGTTCAAAGACTTAAGGACCAAAATTAAGCGCGATGTGCGTCACGGATATCAAAAATATCTAGTAGATATCCAAAGTAGACTATCTCAGGATCCGAACAATTTCTGGTCATTTATCTGTAATAAAAGGGGACAAAATTCCACAATCAGCCAAGTAAACTATAATGGTAAGCAGTATGACAAACCCAATGAAATTGCTAATGCTTTTGCGCTATTTTTTCAATCTGTATATACTATGCCTTCGAACGCAACTGATATCAATATTTCGGACTTGCATACTAACAAAATACTTCAGAGCTTTTCCGAAGAAGAATTTTTTACAGTGTTAAAGCAAATGAAAAATAAATTTACCTCCGGACCCGATGGAATTCCATCATTTTTAGTGCGTGACTGTGCCTACGTCTTAGCTCATCCCTTGACAAAGATCTTCAACCTATGTTTAAAGACTGACACGTTTCCTGAAATTTGGGGCGAATCAAAGGTGCGTCCCATTTTCAAGAAGGGTGATAGACTACAGGTTGAAAATTATAGACCGATAACCCTAGTATGTATCTTTTCCAAGGCCTTAGAAACTTTGCTCCATAATTTCCTATGCCACAATACACATGCCCAAATAAGTACTTCTCAGCATGGCTTTATGAAGGGTAGATCAACCATAACTAACCTAGCCTGTTTTACTCAGTCAGTCTCCTCTGCATTAGATGCTAATAGCCAGGTGGATGTAATTTATACAGATTTTAGTAAAGCATTTGACAAACTTGATCACAGTATTCTGTTAACGAAGCTGAGCTATTTTGGATTCTCCCCCAAGCTGTTATCCTTTCTTAAGTCATATCTATCAGGAAGAAAGCAATATGTTGAATATGAGGGTGTCAAATCCACCGAATTCTTCCCAACCTCAGGGGTACCTCAAGGCTCCTGCTTAGGTCCTTTGCTTTTCATACTATTCATAAACGATATTGTTAGCGTCATCGACAGCAGCCACTTAATCTATGCTGATGATCTGAAAATTTTTTCCAATGTCGACTGCAGCACTGACTGTGCTCACTTACAAAAAGACCTAGCCAAAATAGATAAATGGTGTGCTGTAAATCGACTTCCAATTAACTACAGTAAATGTAGTGTTATGTCTTATACCAGAAAGCTAGATATTATTGCATTTGACTACAGAATTGGCAATCATTCTCTGCTGAGATTACAAGAATGCAAGTACCTGGGTGTGATTTTCGACATGTCACTTAGCTTCAATCCTCATATTGAGTACCTTATTAATGCTGTCAACAGATTATTAGGATTTGTAATACGTAACTCAAAGGAATTAAGTAACAAAGATGCCATGATTATGCTTTATAATTCATTCATACTGTCTAAATTAGAATATGGACGGCTAATATGGAATCCATGCTATGTTGTGGCTCTCTGGAGAAGATTCAGCGGAAATTTCTGAAATTTCTTTCATTCAAAATTGACGGTACGTACCCACCCATTGGGGTCCCACAGGAAGACCTGTTACGTAAGCACAAGTTTATCAGTCTTGATAACATAAGAAAGATTCACTCACTAATATTCCTGCATAAAGTAGTGCATAGCAGTTATGATTGTCCATCATTTCTAACACAGATTAAATTTAATGCTCCAAAATTTGTTACTCGCAATACACTCACTTTTTACCTACCTACCCCACGAACTAACTTACTGTTGCACTCACCTTTGTACTCGATGTGTTCATGTTATAATAGTCTACAGAGTACGTTTGACTTGTTCAACACAAGTATTTCGAACATCAAGAGAGTTTGCAGTGAAATGACTTAGTTTTTAGTTTTCGTTGTATTTTTATATGTTTTTTTTTACTATTTCTATTGTTGTTTTGCCACCAGTAATTGGTTAACACTGTTGGCGGTGGATTTCAATAAATAAACAAATAAATAAATAAATAAATTACGGGCACTAATTTTAAAATTATTGATGATGGGGTCGTCACTTGGCATCCATAATCTAACTTGAAAGAGATATGAGGATATGGCTCTGATATTTTCTTATCTAATCATCAACACATAGTGCCCTATACGTCATTCCTTTCATACACATCGTTATACAGTGGCAAAGGTGAATCCAGAGTTTTCTTCCATTTACACCAATTTTGACGACTGAAATGATGACAATGCAGCAACGAGAGAAAATCCACCTCGCTTTATTGGAGACAAAAAAACTACTGGTTATAATAGCTCAGAAAGTTGTGCTCATTTGCGTTCAAGGTGGAAAAACATCCAAGTGCTTTTATGCTTTTACGGCTGTTTTCCACGGGATTATCATTATTTTTGCACGCCCGTACAGCGATTAAATTTATACGTCACTTTCCGAATACTTTTTATACTAGATAAAAGTAAACTTTGACAGAATCGGGAGTAATTAGAGCAATGGTAATGTCTATACAGGGTGTTTCAGTTTATTGTTGCATAACTTTAAAATTCGATAGAACTTTCAAAATTAATGCATAAAGTCTATATAAACATGGGTCGAAAAATGCGTGGCTTCCGAAATACAGGGTGTTTAAAATTACCTTCTAAAGTAGTTTTATTTAACTATTTCGAACAATTTGATGTATAACAGTGAAAATTGGTATACAAGGGTTTTTTGGTACGACAAAACGAACCATGGGCATAGTTTTACTGTAGCCGCTAGAGGGCGCTCTCTACTGTACCTATAGTGTATTAAAATGACCGAAAATTTTTTCTTAGTACAATTTTTTGCTTTTTGAATAAAAAAAACTGATTCTTCGCACTTTTCAACATAAAAAAGCTCTCTTGTGAATTTTTGTTATAGTTAGCCGTTTTTGAGATATTTCGATTTTTTTAATTATTTATGATAAAATAACGTTAAAAAGTCAGTATCTCGATAATTTTTAGAAGTAGGCTGTGCCTGCACATATTTTTGAAATTGAAAGTAGGATAAGGTTAAACGTCAATTAGTTGACAGTTAGTTTTGTTGTCTGTTGACACCTGAACCGTTTTTTTGCAATTGTGAATGCACGAAATTTAGTTTCCCTTACCTGTTTTTTTTTTTGCAAGTTTTATAAAAATGCCATTTTTATTCTCCAATCAAGAGTTAGCGGATATTCATTTTGTGTATGGCTTTGTAAATGGAAACGCAGCAGAAGCAGCCAGAGAATACGCACGAAGATTTCCAAAAAGACGACATCCAACTCGCTCAGTATTTGTAAGAGTGCATCGCAAAATAATTGAAAATGGTTTTGGAAATCTCCAAAGGGATCAAAACATAAATGTTCGTCAGCGCAGATTTAGCCGTATGATTCTGCGTGAGTTTGATAGAGATCCGACCACAAGTGTTAGAAGAGTTTCTGGTGCCTTGGGAATTTCAGCAAGCCATGTTCACCGTGTTCTTAGAAATGACCATAGATGTCCTTACCATTTGCAACCTGTGCAAGGACTACAGCCAGGGGACGGAGAACGAAGAATCACATTTTGTCAGTGGATTCTTGATTGAACTGATAATAATAGGGAGTTTTTAAGTAACGTTTTATGGACCGATGAGTCATGCTTCACTAGACGTCGAGTGGTAAATTTTCATAATCAACATATTTGGTCGCATGAAAATCCGCATGCAGTACGGGAAAGAAATTTTCAGCATGAATTTAGTGTGAACGTGTGGATTGGTATCTACCGTAATCGATTATTTGGACCCTACCTTTTGCCTGCAAGGTTAAATGCTGCGACCTTCTTGGAATGTTTAAAGGCTGAACATGCAAATATGTAGGATGATGTTATGTTAGATTTAAGAAGATTGGCCTGGTTCCAGCTTGATGGTTGTCCAGCTCATTATTCGAGAATAGTTATAAACTGGCTGGACGAAAATTATCCAGAAAGATGGATCGGCCGTGGAGGACCAGTCGCCTGGCCTCCACGATCCCCTGACCTAAATCCATTAGATTTCTTTGTGTGGGGATGCTAATAGATATAATCAGGAATGCATGTGATGAAATAAGGCCTTATTTGAATAATGCTATACCACGTTCGATCATTCGTAGATGTGAATTGTGTATTGAACAATTGGGTTTACATTTCGAGCAACTACTTTAGATTTTGTATGTTTGTCCTAACTATCCAATAGCATTTTACGAGTAGTTGTAAATAATTGATTTAATTTGTTAAAAATAATATTGGAAAATTAAACAAATTAATTTTTGTGTTTATTTGAAGTTAGGAATTATTGCTGTGTTTAAAAAACAATCTAAACGATCATCTTAATTACTTGTAATGGCAAAATCGAAAATGCAAAAAAAATATTATTTTCCCATAAATAATTAAAAATCCATCGAACCTTAAAAATCGAAATATCGGCTAACTATAACCAAAACTCACAGGAGAGCTTTTTTATGCAGAAAAGTGCGAAGAATCAGTTTTTTTAATCAAAAAGCAAAAAATTTCACTAAGAAAAAATTTTCGGTCATTTCAATACACTACAGGTACAGTAGTTCGTTGGTGGTTCGTTTTGTCGTACCAAAAAACCCTTGTATACCAATTATATTATACATCAAATATTGTTCGAAATATTTAAAAAAAAACTATTTTAAAAAGTAAATTTAAACACCCTGTACTTCGGAAGCCACGCATTGTTCGACCCATGTTTATATAGACTTTATGCATTAACTTTAAAAGTTCTATCGAATCTTAAAGTTATGCAACAATAAACTGAAACACCCTGTACATATAGCAGTATGAATTCGATTGCTAGGCTTATTTTGAGTTTGTCCTTGAGGTAAGCTTGAAATGACATTCAATTGTACGCATAATGACTGAATGGCCTCTAATTCGGACTCTGCGGCTAGAAAAAATCCTAAATGACATGTGGTTGGGGTGGAATACCGCCTTTTTTTGAAGTGTCCTAGAAATGACATTTAAGTTACCTTCAGACACTATCGCGAAGACAAACTAATTCCGGATCTAACATCTGCAAGCCAAAAAGCCCTGACGTATTGAATATCATATCAATTAGTTGGAAGCGCTTTTCCTTATGCATGGAAAACATCAATGCGGCAGTGTTACCTGATCTTAGACCTATTTCAATTTTGCCGGTATCAACAAAGGTTTTATAAATAAATAATGGTTTGAAAAAACTACAAAACACGCTTTTATAGCTAACCGAAGTAAAAATAAGAAGAAAATAATTTTTAATTACAAGGAGTTTATATTACATTAGTAGATCGTCAAACAATCAATCATAATCAATGACCTCATTTCATCAATTGCATTATTCTGTTAATAACTTAAATTTTATTATAATTTTATTTTGAGGTCTTTAACTTTGATTGATAGTTCGACCATCTATAACTGTAATATAAGCTCTTTGTACTTAAAAATAATTTCATAGTTATTAGTTAGGTTAGCTATAAAAGAGTGTTTTTTAAACAATTCTTTATTTTCCAGTTTTTAGTTCGATTTGTCATTTAGTTTTTTGTGGAAAAGGAATCATTTCTTTTAAAGCTTCACTGATGCATGGGGTTTTTCCTGTTAACTTAGAGCAATCAAGTCCTTCAATCCAAATACCGCCTAAAGATCTTACACGACGAAGTGCTACATAAGCTTGCCCAGCAGCAAACAACATTGCATCTTGCGGACGGTCGAAGTCCAACTCAGGATTAATGGCAACATTCGCAATGAACAAGGTGAGAATGCACTACCTTGAAAAAGTATCTGCCTCAATTGTGCTGTGCCGAGTGCCCAAACCAACAAAGATTAAGTCCGAAACTCCATGCATACGCATATAGCGCGCTAGCTCTATCTCTCTTACTCTCTCACAGAGGATTTATAAAATAATTTATCAATCCTGGTGGTCCTAATAAGGATAATGGAAAATTGTTATCAAACTAATCAAACTTCTGGAAATTGGTGAAAATTATGCTCAAAGATCCCGTTACACATACAGGCCAAGCTAATAAAATAAAAATAATAAAAAATATATACAGGGTGTCTGCAAAGTTGGGGTTTTCCTTTTCAGAAACAACTACCCTTGAAATAACAAAGGTAATATGTAGTGAAACGAGGGCGACCAAGTAAAAAAAAAATAAAGGAAAAAGTACTCACTCTCCATTTGACGAGAAGGGCTAAGTACGTCTCTGCCCGAAATCATACCGCTCCAACAGAAAATGAAATCAGCTGATGCGCTACCGAGCAGACGCAGAAACCACATTGATTGTCTTACACACTTAATGGCACATCTTCTAACAAGGAGGGCAAAATGTTGCGTAAAAAGTCTAGGTATTGCATCCCGTCCAATCGATTTGGGAGAATAAATGGTCCAATGAGCATACCGTTCACCATGCCAGCCCAAACATTCACCGAAAATGTTTGTTGAAAATGTGCCCAACGGACAGCGTGCGAATTTTCTACTCACCAAACATGAGTGTTGCGAAAGTTATTCACCCATTACGCGTGAACGTAGATTCGTCTGTCACCAGTATGCACTTCAAAAAGTCGGGATTATTGTCATGTTGATGCAACAACCAATCACAAAACCGCACTCTTGCTGGAAAATCGTCAGGTTGAAAGGCTTGTACACGTTGGACGTGAAACGTATACAGCCCCTCTTCACGCAGCGTTTGCCACACTTTAGTTTTTGATACTTGCACTTCTCTAGCCACGTCTCTAGTGCTTGTTGAGGGATTCTCGTCTACGCGATTACCTCCACACGCGTGACCGTAACCGTCGGTTGAAGGTTGCATACTGACCTGACACACTACCCCGACCCAGTTCTGTCGTCGGGTTGAGCCAGTGACCTTGTACCAGTCGGCGATGTCGCGGCTACAGGACGGTATTCAGATATTTTTGATGTTGCAGAGCCCTTTATCTCGGTTCCCTTAAGACATTGGTGTATATGGTACTAAGAAAAATTGCTTATGTTTTCAAGATCTACACGTCGTGTAAAGGAAAACCCCAACTTTGCGGACACCCTGTATAAAAGCGTGTTGAAAATAATGAAGTTTCAGCTAAACTCACATTTAAAAGGATTCAATATACCGCCACAATACCAGTCAGGATTTCAGAAAGGTTTCACTACTAGGTGTAACAGATGAAATCTTATCGGACTCATAGGAAATCTACAGATCTAGTTCTTCTCGAAAGCGCTTGATACTATGAATCATCAACTTTTATTTTCTATATTAAATTTTACCGGATGGTCCGAATCTGTTATCTCATTACTCACCAAATATATGACCAATCGTTACCAATTTGTGGAGACATCTTATGTACGTAAGATTGGTTGTAATGTCCCACAAGGCTCCGTTTTGGGCCCTTTCCAAATATATTCTTCTAATATAGCTGAAGTTTTAAGTACATGTCCGTCTTATTTGTATGCAAATGATATACCGATAAAATTTTCTTTCGACCACCTATGATCAGCTGCTGCAACTGATGAGCTTAATATGGAACTAGTGCCACGCCTTTTTCATAAATAAGAGGAAATAGTGGTGATATTCCTCTTTCCTCTTTTTTAAATCAAATTAATTAACGACTTAGTTAATTACTATAAATGATAGATAGATAGATAGTTTATTGTCCTATTAGATCATGTTACATGATATAAGACTTGTCAATATCAATTTGAGGGTCATATATGCGTTTGAGCAAATATGCCAGAAAAATACTTATAATTATAAAATAAATAAGGACATTACAATTACAAAACGTTTTAAAAGGTTAAATCACAGTATAGGTACAGGTACAGTGCAAGAATCGTAATCTGTAACGGTAAGAATATATACATATACAGCGACTTTTTTTATCACAAAAAATGTTCGTCTAGCCGGTAAAAATTATTGAAGCTGATACAAAGAAAAGAAAAGCGGTAGGAGAATCTGTTAGAAATACATAATATATAAACACAATAACCATCGAGCAGTGAGGACAAATGGTTAAAAGCATAAAAAGAAAACATACATACTTTCGTTAAAACTCGAATAAAAAGTGAAATTAAAATACATTTACTCCACGATAATAGACAATTCACTGATAACGAAATGATTAACAGCTTAAAAGAATTTAAAAAACAGATACTTTCATGTGTTAGTAAAACTCATGTAGAGAGTAATAGCATTTTTCAACCAGATATTTCCTGAGACGTTTTTTCAGCGCAAGGATATTAGTGCTTCTCCGCAACTCACTCGGCAGATTATTGTATACCTTAGTGCACGCTAGAGTGGGAGATTTTTGGAATAGGGCAGAGTTATGTGTCGGTATACTCAGATCATGCCCTATTCTAGTGTTGTATTGACTATTAATGGCGTTGTTACGAACAAATCTATTGCTATGTTCAAATGCGAAGATGGCACATTTGTAGATATAGATGGAAGTTAATGTAAGCAGATTATAGCGTCTGAATATTTCTTTACAAGAGTCCCTCTTATTAATATTAAAAATTAATCGCAGTACTCTTTTCTGCAGGATGAATAATCTGTTAATCATTGTTGCCTGTCCCCATATGATTATATTGTTAGTGAGGTGAGAATAAACTAGCGCGTAGTACATATCTAAGAGTGAGTTTAGATGGATGTTAGGCTTTAATTTCAATATTGCAAAATAAGCACTGTTAATTTTGTTGCAAATGTGATTTATTTGTGGTTGCCAGCTTAACTTACTATCAACCTAAGAAGACAGTTTGATCTGAAAAGCTATCAATATCCATGCGTGGTTTCTTGTTGAAGAAATGAATTTCAACAGTCTTATCTTCATTCAAAATGAGGCGGTTAGACTGGCAAAACTTGCTCATTTCACTTTTGACTTTCTCAATAGATTCGAGAAGATCCTGCGGTGTCGTGGCACTGACGACAATAGATGTCTCATCCGCATAATTAATCATGAAGCCAGACAATTTCAAGTCATTTATGTATACAATGAAGAGCAGTGGTGCAAGTACTGAGCCTTGTGCCGCACCTATATTCACGGAATATTGAGTTGACGTATGACCATTGA
The DNA here is from genome assembly GCA_963669975.1 of Acanthoscelides obtectus. Lineage (NCBI taxonomy): Eukaryota > Metazoa > Arthropoda > Insecta > Coleoptera > Chrysomelidae > Acanthoscelides > Acanthoscelides obtectus. Next base: position 15,911,087 of record CAVLJG010000004.1, read on the forward strand.
CCTTCGTTTTCAATTTTCTATCTATGAGGAAAGACTGGATCAAGCTGAGAATAAAATCCCTTATACCTAAGCAGTACAATTTTTCCACGATAAACGAAATATCCATTATATCGAATGCTTTCGAAAGGTCAAAAAATAGTCCAGCAACGTATCTGTTTTCGTCTACTTCTCTATATATATGGGAAAAAAAGTCAAAGGTCGCCGTTTCTATAGATCGTGACAGACATTTTTCAATGACTTTAGAGATCATCGATAAAAGTGATATTGGTCTGTACTTTTCAAGGTCTGTACGGTCACCCTATTTGTATACGGGAATAACAATAGCTAGTTTCAAGCATTTCGGGAATTTACCTTGCTTCACTGATTTATTAATCAGGACTGATAGGGGAGAAGATATTTCACGTTTCACAAACTTTATCACACGCGTTGACATTCCATCATTTCCACTGCTTCTTTTATTTGGAAGGCTGCTGATTACTTCCACGATCTCTTCAGTGGTGACATCCTCGTAGAACATCGATGATGCTACCCGATTTTGTGATGGATATCTTGATGGGTTGTCACATTTAAAGTGTTCTGCTAACTTGAAATGAAATCTAAGGGTTGAGCAATGCAAAACAGCTGTCAAGTGGCGTTCAAATTTAGGCGCTAGCTCAATAAATCGGAGATTAGGGGGGGGGGGGTTAAGAGCGCCAGTGACTCAAGACGGATTAAGCCACAAATTCCTGAGTTTTTAGTCGGGACGTGTTTTGCTTGACCACCACACAAAAAAAAATCTAATACTAATGATGAATTCTAATTAATTGTATACAGAGAACCAAATAAAACAAGACACCTAAGAAAAGGAATCACAATATATTGCCAAAACAAGCACCACATATGCTCCACCACTGGACTGCAAGTTAAAAGAAAAGATGTTATTAAAAACTACAATAAAATTAATAGACCGTAATAAGTAACCTTGCAAAACGTTTACCATGGTACACGTACGAAGGCTTTACAAATATAGGTCTTACAAATATTTCAACGCCTAAACTTAAACTTGGTCTTGGACAATGGTCTTGTTCCAGTTACAGCTCTAGGCGTAGCTGTGATGTTCTCAGCTCTCAAAAATAGGTCAAAAATCAGTGGCCAGTAGCGAGCAGTGAGGTTAGAAACATCACAAGGTAGGGGCTGCTTGCCTCGTTCTCAAAATTTATGGTATAAAAAAACCCTAGAGAGAGAAGAAGACTGTTTAAAAATCTACTATCTACTCTATGTCTGAGATAGAACTACTCATTTAAACGACTTAAAACTTGAAGAAAATCCATGTACATTTTCTTTTACAAGAAAACTGCTTTTCTTTCTGCAAGGACAAGAAAATATAAAAATATATCAAAGTGATATACCCTCAGAAAGTTATCCCTTGTTCTAAAATAAGTTATGGCAGCTCAAAATTCGAAATCATAATTAATGTAATCTAATAAACCCAAAAGACAGTGACATTGTAGGCACTACCCTATATTTGAATACGTAAAATGCCAAACAAAATCAAGAACAGTCTAAGAATTTCAGTCAGCTACAATCAATATATCAATATCTATAAAATACCCAATTAAAATGATATTTTATATGTTCACATCAGGGTTTTTTAAAAGCGGAAGAGATGGCTTCCAACAAAATCGGCTGCGAAACAGCTACAAGGCAGCTACAAAAGAACTCCAGCTTTGTGTGAATGGTGGTTCTCCACAATGGCTTTCCACTAAAAGGAATCAGATATTGAACAAACTTCTTCAGGACAAGCATTAAAGGACGTAGTGCGATGGTATACAAAAGAGAACTTACCCCTGTAGGTTAAAAGTCTCATAAAAAATGAACGGGTGGTAGTACCCAAACCAACACAACTAAACGTAAGGTATAAAATAAAAGGGTACTACTCCATAAACTGGTGCTTGGGGCGTTAATATCCCAAAATCTCTAAGTTAACGAAAAAAAAAACGCCCGCAGACAACCAAAACTACAGCAGAAAGTCAATGGTGCTGGACCGTCTGCGCAAGCAACCCCCAAAAGACGGTTGAATAAGTGGCCCTGAAGAAGACACGTTCGACAGAAAATCCAAAGGACCAGATTAAAGCCGGTAAAGAAGGTATCTTGATAGTAAGGTAAACATTCATATACAGCTAGTACATGTAAAAATTACAAGATGGCGCGCTGGTTGCCTATGGACAGATTGTAGGCAGAAACAAATCTGTCTACGAGGGACCAGCAATATTTAATGAGGAAATTTCTCAGATAGAAGAAAGATTTCAATACAATACTGAGTCGCTGAGAATGACAGATATAATACGTGAAAAATTCTACAATCAACAAAATATGAAATTTGACAAAAGAAAATCATTAAAAAGGGTTTGGTCTAGGAATGGGCACTCTATAATCAATAAAGAGACAGTTCAATTTCTCATAAGTGGTCAAAATATTAAAAAGTAAACTTACGTGATTTTGGCACGTGACACAGGATAAACTTCAATCTGAATCTTTGTCACATCAACTTACTATAAACCAATCTAAATCTGCCGTTATCCTATCTAGCAAACAAAATGCTACTTTGCAAGGTAACTTTACCGTCAGAATGGGTAACAATACAATTAAGAACGTCAAAGTAGCAAGGAACTTAGGTTTGGAATTTGATAACGGATTAAGATAAAAAAATGCATCCAAAGAGCGTTTGTTCGGTTGAGGTCTTTGTTCCCACACCGCCATATTCTGCCAATTAGATTGAAGATTATTCTCACAGACCTTCTAGATTTTTCCTTTTTTAATTACTGCGATGTCGTGTATGGATCCTGCTTAATGTAAGTGGATTGGGGACGAATTCAGAAAATCCAAATATCGTGTCACACGCTCATATTCGGCATCCGCAAGTTTGACAGGGTATCACACAAGCTAGATGAAGTTGGCTCAACATGGCTTCCAGAAGAAAACCTCATTCAGCAACATTGCTCCATAAAATTATCTCTACCAAAATGCCTCCATATTTATGGAATAGGTTAAAATTTAGACATGATGTCCATAATTCAAATATACTCTGTAAATTCCGTATCTCTTCCCCTCTTCATCGAACTTCTATATTTGAGAGATCATTTACATTTAACAGTTATAGAATATACAATGCTATATCCTTCCATTTCATGAACTATCTTCCAAATCATTCAAAGTCAACTACAAAAGGTATCTAGTACAAACTGAAAAATGAAATAACGTACGCATATATTATAATAAACCTTCCACAATTAATGTGGCAGAAGCAATATCCTCTGTCACTCTTTCTGGTTCTGTCTACATTATTTATTTAATCGCAACCATTTATATTTTGTCCTCAATTAACTTCGATTATAATAATTCTCACATCATAATGTTCATCATGTTTGTTTCAATTGGATCAGCACTTGTATCAGTTTTTCTGTATGTTGGCCCTGTTTGCAATTACATTTATTGTTTAAACGAGTTACTGCATCTGTTGGTTGTAATTGTGAATAAATTTGCTTATTATTAAATTTCGGGTTGTTTGGTGTTTGGACCATTGTTGCCCACTCCAGTTCGTGTTATGCACCTCAAGGTTTATCAACTCTTGTTGTGATATGCAGGCTTCGTTAGAGCTTATGAAGTAATGATATACTAAGTGACATATAAATCCGAACACCCGGTTTAAATGGTTTTATTTTAATAAAATTTTGTATAAGTACTTAATGAAGCATGATAAGTAAATGATAAAAATTTCAAAAAGATTGCACTGCTTTAAAGCCCTTTGACCTTTAATAATGTGTGGATGCACCCTGATGTGCTACGCATTCTCCAACGCGCCTAGGCATGCTTCTGATCAGGTGGTCAATGTCCTCCTGTGGTATCTCATTCCAGGCAACCACCAACTCCTCTCGAAGTGCTTCTAGAGTCTGAGGAGGACGTTCCAACTTGAGCAATCTCCTACCCATCATATCCCACACGTGCTCAATTGGGGATAAGTCGGGAGATCTTGGTGGCCATGGTAACAATGTGACATCATTATGTTGAAAGAAGTCTATTGTGACTCTTGCAACATGTGGTCGGGCATTATCTTGTTGGAAAGTTGGATCTGCCAGGGTGTCAAGATAGGGTAAAAGATGGGGTTCTAGAACTTCGTGGATATAACGCTGCGCGTTCATGTTACCTCTGATGAAGATTAAAAGTGACCTGGAACCATAAGCTATAGCACCCCAAACCATAACTCCAACAGTGTGATGAACATGTCTTTCAACAAAAAACTGTGGATTCCTCCTTTCACCACGTCGCCTTCTAACCCTTACACCGACGTAATCACCTTGAGTAGTGCAGACAACGGTCACTCTGGGATCAGGAATGGAACAGATCTTTAGTGACGAGTCTCGATCTTGTTTAGGCATGCACGATGGTCGTGCCAGGGTTAGAAGGCGACGTGGTGAAAGGAGGAATCCTCAGTTTTTTGTTGAAAAACATGTTCAACACACTGTTGGAGTTATAGCTTATGGTTCCAGGTCACCTTTAATCTTCATCAGAGGTAACATGAACGCGCAGCGTTATATCCACGAAGTTCTAGAACCCCATCTTTTACCCTATCTTTACACCCTGGCAGATCCAACTTTCCAACAAGATAATGCCCGACCACATGTTGCAAGAGTCACAATAGACTTCTTTCAACATAATGATGTCACATTGTTACCATGGCCACCAAGATATCCCGACTTATCCCCAATTGAGCACGTGTGGGATATGATGGGTAGGAAATTGCTCAATTTGCAACGTCCTCCTCAGACTCTAGAAGCACTTCGAGAGGAGTTGGTGGTTGCCTGGAATGAGATACCACAGAAGGACATTGACCACCTGATCAGAAGCATGCCTAAGCGCGTTGGAGAATGCGTAGCACATCAGGGTGCATCCACACATTATTAAAGGTCAAAGGGCTTTAAAGCAGTGCAATCATTTTGAAATTTCTATCATTTACTTATTATGCTTTACACTGTCTGCTTCGTGACCCGTCATCTCTATTTCCCGGGTCACTCAAATGGATTTCCTCATTAAGCAGATTGCAGAAACCTCGGAATATTTTAACTGGCTTGGTCCGGACAGCTGCCAGCATCTAAACTATCGTCGACTTTTGCATTTGAATCAGCTGCGAACAGCTCTTTGCGGGACTCGGAATCTTTATTAAGCATTCCATCGTCCTGGCAGAGGGCCAACATAGTTCTCCGTCCCTTTTAGCCATTTCTGTCACTGGATGCGACGTACAGGGTGACCAAAATACAAAATATAAATTAGCGGTTATCCCTCTGTTCAAAACGCTCGTCTCTAGGAACCGTCATGTGTGTGATACCATTTTTCATGCATAACTTTCAACTTGCCAAATAGTTAAGATAAGAAATTGGACAAGGACAGATCCAACATTTGTGTCACAGGATTCGTGTTCAGGAGGATATTCTACTCGATAGGGGAAGGATTCCGATATAATTAACCGTTTTGAAGTTTTGGAGTAAAAAAACCTTATTACTTTGGTGCAGATAAATCAGTGAACCGTTTCCGAATACTGGTTCCCCCGTGTTGAAAATTTGGTAATTCTCATAACAGATCCGTCACACTATCGAGACTCATTCCAATTTGAGAAAAAAATTATTTTTAAGTCACTATTACAAATAGGTGTTAAAAATTAGCCATATATTCCGTTGGCGGCTGGTCCATCTCTGGCGAACTAAATGAGTTAATAGTTTTCGTTGCCAACTTCTAACACAGTATAACTCAAAACTGACACATTTTCAAAAAAGCGAAAAAGACGGTTGAATTCCTTACATAATGATACGCATATCTTGATGGCGCCATTTTTTGTTTTGAGTTACCCTATGTTAAAATTATTTAAGGAAAACCTATTTCTAAAGACGTCTCCTTCAGGAGCCTGTTTCTCTGGAATCAAGAGATGTTTCGCGAATCGAGAGAATCAAATACAATAGTTTCTAAATAAATCCAAGAGTCACCCATTGAATTCTTGCCCTATGTTTGGGAAACACCCTGTACATGACTAAACTAATTCAATACCATCATGCTAAGTTACAAAATAGTGTTTATGTCTAACTCTTACGTTTATCTCTTGGACAACTATGATTCTTACTACTTACCATATCCTTTCAATCAAATGGAACTGCTTTTCCCTAATTTTGTCAGTGAAAAAGTATTTTTATCAAATTCTCACAGCATTGAAGGCGCTCGCGAAAGGTTTTTCCTTGTATTCCTGTATTTCGCCAAGCCGATTAATACAGAATCATTACTTCATTTATACAGGGTGTCCGCAAATTTGGGGTTTTCCTTTTCAGAAACAACTACCCTTGAAATAACAAAGGTAATGTGTAGTGAAACGAGGGCGACCAAGTAAAAAAAAAAATAAAGGAAAAAGTACTCACTCTCCGGTTGACGAGAAGGGCTAAGTACGTCTCTGCCCGAAATCATACCGCTCCAACAGAAAATGAAATCAGCTGATGCGCTACGGAGCAGACGCAGGCAAACAAGGAAGGCAACATGTTGCGTAAAAAGTATAGGTCTAGGTTCACCATGCCAGCTCAAACATTCACCGAAAATGTTTGTTGAAAATGTGCCCGACGGACAGCGTGCGGATTTTCTACTGACCAAACATGAGTGTTGCGAAAGTTATTCACCCCATTACGCGTGAACGTAGATTCGTCTGTCACCAATATGTACTTCAAAAAGTCCGGATTATTGTCATGTTGATGCAACAACCACACACAAAACCGCACTCTTTCTGGAAAATCGTCAGGTTGAAGGGCTTGTACACGTTGGACGTGAAATGGATACAGCCCCTCTTCACGCAGCGTTTGCCACACTTTAGTTTTTGATACTTGCACTTCTCTAGCTTTCAAGATCTACACGTCGTGTAAAGGAAAACCCCAACATTGCGGACACCCTGTATTTGCATCAAGATGAACGTATAGGCAACCAGACTCTTGAAACCCTCTTATTTCTACGCCATCATCAATGTGCTTGCAAATTGATCAGGGTTTTCAGGTGTGGCGATTTTTCACCAAATCTAGTGATTTTTGCCGGCTGTATCCATTACGTATTTGCAATAAGTTTATATTTTATTAAATTCATCAAGGAGATTCAAAAGTCATAAATATTAGTAGACAAACTACATTCGCCCAGGGGGAGTCATGACCCCCATGACGCCCCCTGGATCGCGCTTGAAATCGGTCCTATTCGATTTCAAAAATATGGGACAAACATATCAGTTAGTTATAGATTGATCACCCCGTATATCTCCGGTTCGTTCTATGCCTTCTGATGTATCTCTTTACCCTTCCTGTTATTCTCTTTGGATGTTTAACCCTTGAGCGGAACACGCTGAACGTGAGCGATTTTCTTATGTTAACATTGTAATAACATAATAATGAAATTCCGATTAGGAACGAAAATCATAAATGTCTATGCTTCAAAAAAGCGTTAAGAAGATTAACTGTGCAACACAGGGGTATTGCGTGTCTTGAAAAGTGACATTGTGTCGTTTTTTTACATTATGTAGGTTTTTTGTGACAATATGTACGTTTCTCTACAAGATGTCAACAGCTCTAGCTGTTTTACTCATTCCGTAGCTGTACCTGTGGCCTTAACGTCATGATGCTTCAGCTATCTATGTTTGTCTTTGAAGTGATGTAACATCATGAGGATTTGTATTGATGATAGTTCCATTGGTTTCTTGTCCCAAATACACTTACTTTTAAATGTCTGCAAAGCATCAGCTTTCTCTTATTCAACATATACAAATTTTCGAAGAAAAGAAAATCCCTTTCTGGTGAAGTATATTAAAACTAACAGGTGAGAAATATGATACATACAGGAATATTTATGAAACATAAAGAAGTTATTACATTTCACTTTAATTTTTATTTCCAATAGTTTAAAGTTCATAGAAACCCGAAACTCGATACCAAGATAAGAAATCGAACATTAAAAAATGATAAATATAACGTCATAAGAAATCACCGTGCACCCATCTGTCGAAACGATTCTAGAACCTGTTAACTGTGAACGTATTAACAACGTCGTAGCGCAGCCTGTTTAATTGCGTTGGACACCAAACAAGCTCAGCGATTCCTTAATTGGCCTAACATATGACGTGTATAGGAGCCCAGCAGTGGAACTATCACAGCCCTTGAAGGATCATTCAATATGGTACAGACTCCTTTTGGCCTGAATCGCTGAGTAATGAATATGCTCGGACCATAATAGAGTATTCGATACAACAATTTCTAAATCTATATGACTGGAGACAGAGGGCATTTCCTGGTTCCCGATGATGTAATCGATCTTTTCTGACAGCTGTGATTAATAAAAACAATTGTCATGGCTTTTATTTTTCACAGCCACCTATGCGTTATAGACTTATTTTGCATTGAAATGAAAATAGGTTGATATGCTGCAATTGCAACATGTGTTATTTTTATGCTGCAAATTTGATTAGGGAGTGATAAAGTTGGTGTTTTCTACTATATATTATCAAAATATTCTTGTTAATATTTTAAACCTATAACACCCTGATACATTTTTATTATTTGTGATTGATAAGAAAAAAACTAAGATTTCAATAGTTGGGCCAACTGAAGTGGGAGGAGGCTCGTATATCAGGTGCTCGAAAGCCTGCCGATACATTTGCAGGTGTAGTTGCTATTGGCCATAACTTGGAACATACAATGCCAAAGCTGGATTTTGTTAATTTTCTATCTGAATGATCCCCCAAAAGCGCTGGAGTTCATCATCCCAATGGTATTCAAATGAGCGGAATACCGATTTGTTCATGGGTGGTAGCTTCATGTGTACAATTGCTAGGTAGACAGAGAAATGTTATGTGAGCTTCTTCTTCAACAGTAACGATATTGGCATCTAGGTGGGATTTGGCTCCATCTAAAATTAAAAGTACATGTCCTGGAGCCTTGAGTTCTGTATTGTACCCATTCAACGAATGTAGTGCATTTTATACTTCCTTTTTGGGTCATGAGTACTTTAGCTCCAGAGGGAAGATTGTCAAAAAATTCGGGCTTATTTCTCCTGCCTTTAAACAAAATGATTGGAAGTATCATGCGTCCTAGAGCATTCCCACAGGACACCACAGTGACATTTCCCGCGTGTTCTGGAGCTACAAAAGGAACTCTTTTAATTCCCTTGCGGGTTAACACAACAGGCTCCTTATATACGAGCACCTTCCCACTTCAGTTGGCCCAACTATTGAAATTTTAGTTTTTTCTTGTCAAACACAAATAATAAACATGTAGCAGGGTGATATAGGTTTAAAATATTAACAATGAATGTTTTGATAATATATAGTAGAAAACACCAACTTTATCACTCCCTAATCAAATTTGCAGCATAAAAATAACATGTTGCAATTACAGCATATCAACCTATTTTCATTTCAATGCAAAATAAGTCTATAACGCATACGTGGCTATGAAAAATAAAAGCCATGACAATTTTTTTTATTAATCACAGCTGTCAGAATACGTTTAAAATAGTTTTGAGTAGTTAAGGTTTTCAAAATGCGTAGAGGATAAGTTATTAGTGAGAAAATTCGGTTACAGATAATTAAATTTTTTTATTCTGGGAAATCAAACTCAGAAATTGCAACTTTGTTAGACTTATCGCGGTACAGTGTGAGAAATATTGTTAGAAGATATAACGTAACTGGTTCAGTTAATATTAAACCACGATATGTGAAAAAAAGTAATATCACAAATGCCGACCGAAGAGCATTAAGAAGAATAATCGCGAAAAACAGGCGTGCCAATTGTTTACAATTAAGTGCTCTGTGGAGAGACGCTGTTGAAAGGTGAATTTCGAGGTCCACAAGTCATAGAGAGGCCCACAACCTGGGATTTAGCACTTGCAAGGTAAGTTTTCTTATAAAAAAAGTGAAGTAAAAACCCTAAAGTTGCACAACTTGTTTATAGGCCAAAGAAAAGCCACTATTAACTCCACTATAAAAGAAAAGTAGGCTTAGATGGTGTGCAATACAATGGAGTGATGAGGCCCAATTCGAAGTTTGTGTTGGTGACAGTCGCGGTAGAGTTATCCGCAAAAAAAATGAAGCATTCCATGTTGACCGTCTGAAGAGAAAATTGAAATTTCCAGCAGCCATTATGGTCTGGGGCAGTATGTCATCAAAAGGAGTAGGAAAACTTCATGTTATTGATAGAAATGTGGATACAAACAAATATTTGGCAATTTTAGAAGAATCGCTTTTACCAGTGATGTAAGAATGTTTGACATCCGACCAAGATTTTGTGTTTCAGCAAGATGATGCAGCGTGCCATACCTCAAAAAAGGCTATATAAATGGATGGAAGAAAATAATGTACCACTTTTGAAATGGGTTTCTAGCAGTCCAGATCTGTCACCTATTGAAACTTTGTGGCACGAGATGAAAAAGGTTCTACGACAACATCCTGCTCGTACAATCACCGAACTGAGACAAAAGCTTCAAGAAATATGGAATTGTTTTACACCCCATTTTTGCCAAAACTTGGTTAACATTATGCCCCAAAGAATTTCATCTGTAATAAAAAATAAAGGTGATGTTACCCAATGGTAATCTTTCAATTGTTGCTTTGTTAACTTCGCGCATTTATTCGCACATTGTTTATTTGTTCAGATGTTCTATTAGTTATAGGTCTAAGTGATTTCAAATATGTATTTTTTACGACTAGAGTGTATCTAAAACGCTTTTGAGAAAATAAATTGTTTTAGAAGTGAATAGTATCGTCATGTTTAGTTTATAAAGGCATATTTTGGTACATTTTGAAGTGGGCCAACTGAAGTGGGAAGGGGCTCGTACAGCTAGCTGAGAATCCTTCTCATCCATGTTAAAAATCCAATGCGGATTATCCAGCACATCTAGATCAGTCATCAATATTTTCAGAGAGTTAAAATAATGTGCGACAATAAGTTTATTTAGCTTTGCTGCTCGTGCTGGATTAACGTTTTGAGATTTTCTTCCAGCAACATCAGGGTGCCGTCTAAGAAATAACTTCAGCCATTTTCTTCCAACCAGAGTTGACTGTTGCTTGTTAAACGGCCACTGAATATTGTTTAATTGACCAAAAGAGTGTACACTTGCGCAATATTTTTGATGTACGGGGAATTCCTATCTCAGCAAGCCTAAATATTCTTGAGCACCACTCGCCTTCCTGGTCTTTAGTCAAGATAGATTTTCGACCCAAACGTTTCACTTTGTTTCCAGATCTGGCACGGCGTTGTAAAGTGCTCCGTGGTATACCAAAATTGATTGCTGCTCGCTTTATTTTCATACTCTGCTGAATTACCATAACAGCGTCACTTAAGACTCAAAACTCCACTGCGCTCTTTATTTTTGGCGTCATTTCCTGGAAAAATGAGCCCAGCGTAAAAAACAAGGTTCAGTTGAGCAAAAAATGATAGTGTTCCAAATATAGACCCTGCTCATATTTGGCGCTATCACGAGTGGCAAAATGGAACTTTGTGACATTTCAATACTCAGTTCTGCAGTTTTTTATGTAAAAATCGTGTACACTATAGGAAAGTAAGAGTTACCAGCTTTACATTGATATATGGTGATCAATATTTTATTTACATTTACAATAAAAAATCGATGAAAGTATTTCAGGCAGGGATTACAAGGTCCACGGACACGGCAGCCATTTTCACTATTTACATATTGTAGAGCCCCACCTCATAGATGATATAGGAAACAAATTATGCAGTGAGTTTTTCTATGCTTAGTGGCTATATTTAGCTGTAAATTACAGAGAGACCTGAATTAGAATTATTTTATGTCAGACAGTGCACAAGTTTGGGTCAGTGCACATATACTAAGTGACATATACTAAGTGACATATAAATCCGAACACCCAGTTTAAATGGTTTTATTTTAATAAAAGTTGGTGAATGTATTTATCTTACTGTAAATAACAAGTGCTTTTTTTTAATTCACTAACGCTCTAAAAATGAATATTTCAGCCGCAGTAAAGAATCAACGTTGGCGGATTTTGGTTCTTGACATCCTTTACGATCGGTTACGATGCCTAGAGTACAGAGACCTGTACGATTTCGTCAACTTAGTGAGTTTGATAGGGGCCGTATAGTGGGACTTCGGAAAGCTGGAAGTGTAGACACTGTGGTTAGGTGTTGTCAGGCATGGCTTCGAGAAGGCCGTACGCAAAGAGCAAGGGGAACTGGACGCCGCCATAGAACAACAGACCGTGAAGATCGCCGCCTAAGATTATCGGCCTTAAGGGACCGTTTCTCCTCTACCAGGTCCATTGCAAATGAATGGTTTGCAGAGCACGGAAGACCTATTGGCATGCGAAGTGTTTACCGACGAATGAGAAGTTTTGTTTTGTTTTCATACCGGCCACACTGGGTCCTCCCTTTAACTCGAGAACACCGACGTAATCGCCTTGAGTGGTGCAGACAACGGTCACTCTGGGATCAGGAATGGAACAGTATTGTCTTTAGTGACGAGTCTCGATTTTGTTTAGTCATGCACGATGGTCGTGCCAGGGTTAGAATTCGACGTAGTGAAAGGAGGAATCCACAGTTTTTTGTTGAAAGACATGTTCATCACACTGTTGGAGTTATGGTTTGGAGTGCTATAGCTTATGGTTCCAGGTCACCTTTAATCTTCATCAGAGTTAACATGAACGCGCAGTGGTATATCCACGAAGTTCTAGAACCCCATCTTTTACCCTATCTTGACACCCTGGCAGATCCAACTTTCCAACAAGATAATGCCCGACCACATGTTGCAAGAGTCACAATAGACTTCTTTCAACATAATGATGTCACATTGTTACCATGGCCACCAAGATCTCCCGACTTATCCCCAATTGAGCACGTGTGGGATATGATGGGTAGGAGATTGCTCAATTTGCAACGTCCTCCTCAGACTCTAGAAGCACTTCGAGAGGAGTTGGTGGTTGCCTGGAATGAGATACCACAGGAGGACATTGACCACCTGATCAGAAGCATGCCTAGGCGCGTTGGAGAATGCGTAGCACATCAGGGTGCATCCACACATTATTAAAGGTCAAAGAGCTTTAAAGCAGTGCAATCATTTTGAAATTTTTATCATTTACTTATTATGCTTCATTAAGTACTTATACAAAATTTTATTAAAATAAAACCATTTAAACAGGGTGTTCGGATTTATATGTCACTTAGTATATTTGGTTCATGTACCTTATTTGATACTGTGGAAATTCATAATGGTAAAAAATATGTGTTCTTCCAATTTCCCGAAAGATTCTTGCTATTAAAAAATTCCAGAATTTTCGTAAAATCTATTTCTGCTAAAACTTTTAGACTGTGCCAGGAATTATGTTTAGGTTGTCCACGTTAACTGCATACAAGATATAATCCCATAATCAGTGTGTACCTAGAATACCATTAATCTCGTTTCAGAACGTCGCGTCGGTCGATTATCTGTAGGTAGAACCCCGGAATCGACGATAGCGGAATATCAATGTTCAGAATGCAATGAAGTCGGAGTTCATTATTCCACAACCGCAAAACTGTAACTTTATACCAAACCACTTACAGTCTGAGAATGTCAAAGTAACCGTAACCGTAATACATTGTCTCATCTCCGAATTTTCCATCGGATTTTCCGGCTTGGCGAACTCCATTTCCCAACTGTTACACAATAATTAAGGGAGCGTGAAATCCGAGGAGCAAACCCACATACAGTGCAACTTGTCAACATGGATACCTACATACCACTGATTATATAACTTTCGCTATAATAGACGGTAATGTTAAGGTACGTCAACGGAGATACCGCCCGCAAATTGAATTGTGGTGGATCGAATTACAATTAGGGATGCTACAGCGAGATACAACGTTAATTGAAGTGGTCGATTCTGGCAATAGATGGCAGTTTGTGCTGTCTTATTTTTTTAAACTCGGATACGCATCAATAAATGACACACCAAAATTTAAGATTTTCTCAAAAGTAATCGTAATAATATCTCTGATTGAGTGGTAACATTAAAAGAAGATACATTATAGATATTGCGCTTCCGCTCCCTGTCAACCTTCAAAGTACCTACTTGGAAGAAATCGATCGCTGTCAGAAGACATAAAGCGGGTGTGGGAAATGGATACCGTTATAATTGTACCGATAGTTATTGGAGCAACAAGTGAGGTCCTTAAGAAGTTACACACAAGTCTTGAAAAGGTTGATCTTGGTCAACACGTTTAAAAAAAAAATTCATAAAGCCGCTTTACTGTCTGCAGAACAGTCCGTAGGGTCCTGGCGAAAACTCGACAAAATTGGTAGTTGCCTTCAAACTGCTTACATTTGATGTAAGCCTGGATTAACCATATAAAACCCTTTCAGAGGAGATGATTGAATGAACAAATAATAAGAATAATAATAACCAAAGTTCGGACGAAATTGGTATCATACAAAAGAGGGGTCTTCCAAGGCCACTCCTTAAGGTGGCACATCCCTTTTTTTAGATTTCTTCTCAACTTCCTGTTTGCAGCAGTATTCTAACTCCTTTTCATCTGATAATTTCATGATGTGTATAGAGATGACTAAAAAACGATGCTTTCATTTTTTTTGTCAAAAAATGCATTCTTTCTTCAATCGAAACTTGTTAACAAATATAAGTACAGCTCTGAAATTGTGTGTGAATATTCCTCTTTTATGGAAGAATAAAGCGAGTGAGTACTTATGTTCTTATCACTTTCCTTTTTCGAAACATATTTGATTTTCTTGAAGCCTCGGCTCAAAGCAAGTTGAGTTTTCAAGAAAAGCAAAGATTTTTCGAAAAGGAAAAGTGATAAGAACAAAAGTAATCACTCGTTTCATTCTTCCATAAAAGAGGAATAATCACTCACAATTACAGATCTGTACTTATACAGGGTGCGGCAGAGAGGATGGAAGGTTTTAAAAAAATCATAAAATAGTTAATTTTTACTCGAAAGCAAATTTATTGATGGAATCAGGTTCACAAGGAAATAGCATTTGAGACAGTCAGGTGTGGAAAATCACATCAGGCATGTGGTGGCCGAAATCGTTGATGCAGTGCTGGAGGCGTTCTTGGAAGTTCGCGAAGACTCTCTCCAACATCGCTCTCTCAACTTGGGCGACTTCCATGCGAATTTCACCCTTCAATTCGTCCAGAGTTTGGGGCTTGTTCGCGTATACTCTAGCCTTGAGGTGTCCTCATAAGAAAAAATCGCATATGGATAAATCTGGGGACCGAGGAGGCCAATGAACATCGCCAAACCTGGAAATAAGGCGACCAGGGAAGAGAGGGCGAATAACGTCCATGGATGCTGGAACTGTGTGGGCGGTCGCCCCATCCTGCTGGAACCACACACGTCGGATTGGAACACGTCGCCGTCGTAATTCAGGGAGAAAGAAGTTGGTGATCATGTCGACGTAGCGCTCTGAGTTCATGGTAACATCACGACCATTGCCGTCTTCGAAGAAATATGGGCCAATGATGCAAGTTTGCGATACGGCGCACGAAACCGTTACCGACTACAAATTTTGGCTTAACTTAGAAAAACCTAAAGCCATTTATTTGTTAATTACCCAATTTTTTTTCGGTAACATCCTGCACATACAAAAGATATTGCATGTAAAACTTCATATTGTACTCTACAGCTTTCGTATAAAACTTTTTTTTCTAAATAGCCTTAGAAAAAAGTTAGAGAGAGCCAATTTACGCACCCTACATTAAATATGGGATACTTCGTTTAAAAAAAGTGTCCGCCCAACTTAAAAATACATGTGAAACAAACAGACCGAACCTTTCATAAAGTTACCCTTTCTCCGGCCTCTATTCACGTCCCTAAAGTAAATAACCTTCACAAATTGCAAACTCCGATAGCTTGCTGCCGGCTTCCTCTCAATACTGCCAACTGCAATTGCATTGAAAATACCGGAAAATTTAATTATTTACAGGATAGAAAACGGCAGAGGCAAATTAAAGGTTTCAATTGAGCGCTAGCCTTTTTATTTTCATTTCTATACAGGCGCCAGCGCTAAAGGAATCCAATCTGTGCTTGTTTCCAATAATTCTAAATATTGGGAGAACAAATAACTTTTTACCAAAGGTAATTAAGGAACGTAACAGCATTTTCTTTTCCATTTAATTAGCATGTGGTGATACTTTAAACGTAGTTATTTGGGAATGGTACGAGTAGCTAGTTTAAGACGCTGAAATCGGATAAATAATAATAATAATAATAATAATGTTTATTTGCAACATACAGTTAGGTAAAAATAGTAGCAAAATATATTTAAATGAGATATGTTACAAATACGGGCTTAAGGCATTTAAGAATGATACAAGTTCAGTCCTTTACCTATGACACATTTATATATTCCCATATACATACACATACATACATACTCATATATACGAGTATATATATATATATATATATACAGGGTGTCCGCAAAGTTGGGGTTTTCCTTTTCTGAAACAATTACCCTTGAAATAACAAAGGTAATGTGTAGTGAAACGACGGCGACCAAGTAAAAAAACTAAAGGAAAAAGTACTCACTCTCCAGTTGACGAGAAGGGCTAAGTACGTCTCTGCCCGAAATCATACCGCTCCAACAGAAAATGAAATCAGCTGATGCGCTACCGAGCAGACGCCGGCGGTAGTGCAGACCACGAACAGAGGTAACAAATATGACCATCGTGCAGAAACCACATTGATTCTCTTACACTTAATGGCACATCTTCTAACAAGGAAGGCAAAATGTTGCGTAAAAAGTCTAGGTATTGCATCCCGTCCAATCGATTTGGGAGAATAAATGGTCCAATGAGCATACCGTTCACCATGCCAGCCCAAACATTCACCGAAAATGTTTGTTGAAAATGTGCACGACGGACAGCGTGCGGATTTTATACTGAGCAAACATGAGTGTTGCGAAAGTTATTCACCCCATTACGCGTGAACGTAGATTCGTCTGTCACCAATATGCACTCCAAAAAGTCCGGATTATTGTCATGTTGATGCAACAACCACTCACAAAACCGCTCTCTTGCTGGAAAATCGTCAGGTTGAAGGGCTTGTACACGTTGGACGTGAAACGGATACAGCCCCTCTTCACGCAGCGTTTGCCACACTTTAGGTTTTGATACTTGCACTTCTCTAGCTACTCTAGTGCTTGTTGTTTTTTGAAACGCAATCGATTATACGGGTTCGTTAACCTCTACACGCGTGACCGTAACCGTCGGTTGAAGGTTGCATACTGACCTGACACACTGACCCCGACCCAGTTCTGTCGTCGGGTTGAGCTAGTGTCCTAGTACCTCTCGGGGATGTCGCGGCTCCAGGACGGTATTCAGATATTTTTGATGTTGCAGAGCCCTTTATCTCGGTTCCCTTAAGACATTGGTGTATATGGTACTAAGAAAAATTGCTTATGTTTTCAAGATCTACACGTCGTGTAAAGGGAAACCCCAACTTTGAAGACACCCTGTATATACAGGGTGACTTCGAAGTTGAGTCATTTATTTTAACAGTGATTAGATCTGATCAAAAGAAATGTTTTTTTCCTTTACCATTTTTCTGGTAAAATTAAAGTAACAAAGTTATAGCCCTTTGGAAGTTTGAGTACCGCCCTGTCTCAATAATAATATTATGTGCTCGTGTTTGGCGACAACGGATATAATCCGCCTTATCGGTTCATCGCATCGGAAACAAAAAAGCGAAAGAATTTGGAACGATGTTTTTACAATTATTTCATTCAGTTGTATACAGTCAGTGTCAGTCGGTAGTGAATTGTGGTGTCTGTTGCGTGGCTCAAACGAAATAAAAAATGGCACATGTTTATGCGGATCGGTTTCCCAATCGAGTGCAACCAACCCCTCGTGCCTTTGTTAATGTAGTACAACGGGTTCGTGAATCATTTGACTTAAGACCTCACATATGGACGGCATGCCGGTGCTCCAAGACCTCACGATCAAATACAGGTCCGCACTGAAATACTTTTCGGGAGGATACTTTATAAAACAAGGTAAACATTTTTTTTAATTTTTTTTTTATTTTTACACACATATTTTGGTTTATCTTCCTTCTACAATCATTATCTGAAAATTAATGACTCAACTTCAAAATCACCCTGTATATATACAGGGTGACTTCGAAGTTGAGTCATTTATTTTAGCAGTGAGTAGATCTGATCAAAAGAAATGTTTTTTTCCTTTACCATTTTTCTGGTAAAATTAAAGTAACAAAGTTATAGCCCTTTGGAAGTTTGAGTACCGCCCTGTCTCAATCATAATATCATGTGCTCGTGTTTGGCAACGACGGATATAATCCACCTTATCGGTTCATCGCATCGGAAACAAAAAAGCGAAAGAATTTGGAACGATGTTTTTACAATTTTTTATTCAGTTCAGTTATACATACAGTCAGTGTCAGTCGCGTGTGAATAGTGTCTGTTGCGTGGCTCAAACGAAATAAAAAATGGCACATGTTTATGCGGATCGGTTTCCCAATCGAGTGCAACCAACCCCTCGTGCCTTTCGGGAGGATACTTTATAAAACAAGGTAAACATTTTTTTTAATTTTTTTTTATTTTTACACACATATTTTGGTTTATCTTCCTTCTACAATCATTATCTGAAAATTAATGACTCAACTTCAAAGTATATAAAAAAAGAAAAACTTTTTTTCATTAGTTTGGTCGCTTGTGTCTCATTTGCATTAATGTGCGCTGAAGTGTTTTTCAAAAATATTTTTTTTATATTTGCCGGTAAATGTTGTATGAGAAAGACCTACAAAAAAGAGAAGTTTGATGAGGAGGAGGTGATATGTAGCCCCGAAACCGCAAATTTAAGTTATGAACATCGGTGCGAAAAGTTATTCTCTTGAATAAATATGGTGGTTGCTTAAAAAACATAATTTTGTGAAAAAGATTACATACATGCAACTCACATCGACATCGCATATTCTACCAGTTTGCATCAAGCAACTTATGTGAAACTCTTTCAAACTTACGTATACCATAAATAAATCGTAAGCAGGACTTCTGTAAACATTCAATTCTATCCATGTCAATCTTGTCTAAACAAAACCCATAAAAGCTGTTACAAAAATTAAAATAGCTGAGTACTAGTACTTCACAAAGCAATATTTTAAGTTTAACAGAGAGGACCTAACGATGAGCATATAGAACTTTCCGAGAAACATAAGCTTTCTGCATACATTTATTAATATGAGGCATAAATCTTAGATATGAGGCAAATTCTACTTCCAAATTTCTCACAGTGGCAGAACAAGGTATAGATTCACCTTTTGTTTTGACATGAAAAGTGGACTCAATATTGTCTTTCAATCTGCCAAATAACATGAGTTGTGATTTGCTTGCATTAATCTGTAGACCATGACTTTTCCGAAAATACAACTAATATTTCAATATCTCGATTAATAATGCCTAGTGCATCACGTTTCTCGTTAGGATTGAAAGAAAAATATAGTTGAGTATCGTCAGCATACAAATGTACCTGACAACTTCGGAGACACTGGGAAAGGTTTGAGGTATAAATACCAAAAATCAGATGTCCTAAGATGGAGCCTTGTGGAATACCTCATGAGACGACATCTTTTGAGGACATACCTTTATCTGTTTCTACATTCAGGTTGTGTTCTGGTAGTTAAATAGTGGCACATAAGCGTGCTAGCAGATTTGAAAAACGATATGTAGTGTAAAATACCAAACAGCATTTGGTGATTTAGTTTATCAAATGCCTTGGAGTAGTCCAAAAGCACAATAGTGGTGGTTTTTACGGAATCTGTTGCTTTGAAGATGCCGTCAGTTATATTTAACAGTGTAGTTTCGCAGCTGAATCCTTTCCTAAATTCCGATTGATAGTCTGGTAACAAATTGTTCTCAGTTAAATAATCTCTTATTTGTTGGTTGAATATAATCTCCATTAGTTTTGTTAACACTGGTAAAATACTTATGGAGCGAAGATCATTGTAGTCATTAATTTCAGACTTCTTTGATATTGGTATAATTTTGGCAACTTTCCATGAGTCTGGAAGTTCTCTATCTAAAGTACAGAAGTTTATTATATTTGTAATGTAGGGGATGATTTTATGGGAACACAATAAGATTATTTCAAGATTTAAACCATCAGCACCTATGGCAAGCGATTTAATTCCGAGAAGTGCATTTTTAACGAAATCCTGAGAAACTGTGTGAAATTCAAAAAGATTGTTGACTTTATTACGCCTAGTATGACTATCAGATAACTGTGAGTAACGAAATTTAATTGACAGGTCATAAGAAAAAAAATTAATAATGTGTTGGGCGACCCCGCAGCTGAATACACTCCTGTATACGTCTAGGCATCGACAAAATGATCGACGAGCAATAATGACAAATTGAAGCCAAATTCGGAGTCTACGGGCCCTAATGACCGAGAAATATATTTTTATTAAAATCATAGGCACAGGTGAATTTTTTGAAAAGTACCGCTTTGCCGTATAAAAGTTCCATTTTCCATGGCTACAAAACGACCGAAAGTTGGTATACTCAGGTACTCTGGGACGCTGTTTGCTGGAATATCTGTATTTTGCCAAAACGATTGTTATGATAGGATTAGGTGCAAATCGAACCTTTAGCTTCACCTAAAGTAATCCTAGATCCGGCACTGTTCCATGCAATTTTTATCTTCCACAGTTGCGTGCTGAGTTCCTAATATAATAATCTAATCAATGGAGATCGAACTACTCATATTCATTTTATGAACTCATACGTCAATAACACGTGTAGCACAAAATAAGTGACTTGTAACATAAATAGCTATAAGCTATTATCTCTCAAGAACATTGAGCGCGCTCAACCGACGTGAGCCGGTCCAACAGTACTTTTATGCTAAATTGAAGTAACGATGGGATAGCTTTGTAAGATTGACAGCAGTTTTTTTTACTTGGCTCTCAGATTTGTTAGTTTGTTGCTTAAGTGTTGCGAACTGTTCAAGCTACTCTACGGTCGTCACTTAGAGCCGTATCGTCAGTCGTTCCCATTATTGTAGCGCCCTATTTCGAGGTTATGTTACAAATATCTATTTGCGTCAAGTTGTTTATACTTTTTATTCATATCAACTGTTATATAGTCTGAAATGTCCTTCAATTCAAAAAGAAAAAAAACCCTCACAATAGGAGAGCGCTGACGCTGACACGGAATACTAAAAGTTAAAAATACCCCAGCTTTTCTGAAGGAGAGAAAAGACTATCAAAATCAAGGAGGCCATAAAGGCATCCTACAAAATTGTAGGAACGACTGACTGACTGATTTCACAGAGTAACATATATGCACAAGTATTTAAGATTACTGAGATATTAAGCTCCTAAAAACTCTAAATGAGCCATTCTGACCCAGCCTCTATCCCCTCCTACGTCAAAGAATATAATGTTTTGTGGTACTATAACTATGTTAGTCAGTATCTAAATCAGGCGCCGCGCGATGTGTCGGTTAACCTAGTTTATAAAGAAACCGCGTTTGAAAAGCGAGATTGTCACATTCCTACGACAATACCGTGATTATCGATTTCATGTTAGTTTACTGTGAGCATCTTCAAGATCCTGTTGATATTCCGCGCATCAATTCGAGTATTCAGAAAGTTGTCGTCATCCTCGATATTTCCATCACAGGTGGATACGTTTGAGTATATCGTGCAAAATTGTCTAGGTGTTCACAGTAGAAGACCTAGACAGCCCCAAATATTTATTTATCTAGCAACATCCAACAGCCAAAGATAGTTACAGGATGGGTAAACACGAAAATAAAAAATAACGCACATAAGTGGAGGATTGTTGTAGAGAAAGCTGGAACGCTAAAAAACCTCAAAATAGTATTCTGAAAGGAAAAACATTCTAGCTTTACCTAACCAGCGCTCAACAATCAAACCGGGGACATTTATGAAAGCGAAGTATTGATGTCTCCCAAAGTGGAACAAACCGAAAATATATCTAAAACGAACAAAGAAGATAAATTGTTCTAAGATGACCCTGGATAAGCTTGTGGAGAAACTGATACTGAATTCTATTTGCATCTGCTCTATAAGCTACAGATGTTATGTATCACCATCAACTCACTATGAGGAAAGCCAAGGTCAAGGTATATCCTATCAGCTTTGTATAAAAAATATTTTAATAACTTTCTTTGAATCGACTCTAAACGGATACTAGACCAGGGATACAAATTCAATCTTAGATCTTACTAAGATAGTACAGTATTTTCAGTGTAAAAGAGTTATGGAAATTACCAATGTTTCTTAAATAAGCCTTTGATCGAGTCACAACATCTTCAATGTCATAGGAGGAGGAAAGTTTTCTGTCAAATGTGACTCCTAAGTCACTATTCGTCATTGTCTGTCAGAGCGGTCCGTAGGACCTTTGCTCTTGGTTGAAGTCTTGTAAGTCAGTAGGTCTGTCAGGTCTGGTTGTCCAGATACCAAACAAAGTCAGGGAGAAAGAAGGGAAGAAGAAAGAAGGGAAGGAAGGAGGGAGAGCAAAGAAAAAAGAAGTGCATCAATTTGAGAGGTGCCTTGGCATTGCTAGTTAGTATTCGGCAATTTTAAATTGATCCTAAAATTAATTTTGGGATTGGTTGTTGAAGAAAAATTATTATTTTGGTTGGACCTAAAGTCACACGATTTAATTTTGTTCACAGTGCGAGTCGCGGCCTTGTGTGCTTGCGACCTTGCTCGACTGTGTAGTCTACTGACTCGTGCAACAAAGGGCTGTTATGCGATTCTGTCTGACTGTAACGTAGCTGTGCTTGTTGTTTGATGTAGTCCCTTAGGTAAGGGATGTCAAGATCTCTGTGAAGGGTCTCGTTAGAAACATACTATGGGGCGTTTGTGATTGTACCCAAGGTTCTGTTCTGCAAAATCTGCAGGCTACGCGAATGCGTTTCATCTTGTATAGCGGAACTTTCTTGAACTTTCTTGATCAAACTTAATTTTCATACATAGCATAGGGTAGAGTTGCCGAAACGAGATTTGGAATTTAGTTTTTAACGCTTCAGTGTGCTTCTGCCAGGTATCCCCTTGTCAAGAGTGACACCGAGATACTTAGCAGAGCTTTCCCATGGTACCCGAGCTCCATTCACTGAAACCTCAGACGGGGCGCCGCTACGTTTTTTAGCACAATAGATTGCCTGCGTTTTCGAATGATTAATTTTGATCAGCCACCGATTCGCCCATTCCAATACCTCATCCACTGCACTTTGCAGCCTGTCGTGAACTAGATCCCCAGAGCACGACTGGGCCACCAGGGCAGTGCCATCAGCATAGAGATAGGTTTCACAGGTGCTGGGGCAAGGGACGTCATGAATAAAAAGTGAATGAATGACTGGTCCAAGAACCGAACTCTGATTGACACCGGCTTTAATGGGCCGCGTTGTCGACAGAACGTTATTAATTTTGATCCGAAATTTCCTACCCGCGAGAAAGGATTTCAAAAGTTTTAGGAGCCAGAAGGGGAAGCCCTTATGGATCAATTTGTAGTGAAGGCCCTTGTGCCACACCTTGTCAAATGCCTTTGAGACATCCAGTAGCAAGATGCCAGTACTTTCGTTACGGGTGTACCCGCTGGTTACTCGTTCAACAAGCCTTATGGCCTGTAGCTCCGTACTATGCTCAGACCGAAAGCCAAATTGTACGTCAGGAATCACATTGTGGTCTGCCGAGAAATTTTCAAGGTGACGTAGAATCACCTTTTCAGCGAGCTTAGAAGGAGCTAACAGTAGACTAATGGGGCGGTAATCCTGGGGGAATATCGAACCCACCTTCTTTGGAATCATTATGACATCAGCGGTCTTCCACGCCGTTGGGAAGTACTGGGTCCTAAGCATGGCATTGATTATTGCCACGAGATAAGTTAAGGACTTCCGCGAAAGTAGCTTCAGCGCCTTATTAGTGATTCGATCCTCTCCAGGTGCTTTACGCACCTTGAGGTCTTTAATATGACCTTGGAGCTCTGCTGGTGTGCAATGCGGAGTCTCAGGAGATTCCGCTGATGTGCCGTGCAGCTCTTCAATTGAGGAATCTTCTGAAGATTCCTCTGAGGAAAAATCACTAAGGGAGGCACTACTGCCACTGACGCCGTTGGCCCTAAAACATCTTCTGACGGATCTTACAATATGTTGCTCCTCGTCGAGGTCATTATCAAGGTCATAGTTGGGAGAGAACTGACTTTCCATTGCATCAGCGAAAACCTCGACCTTTTCCTCTGTCCTACAGACTATGCCCCTAGGACTGTGGATGTGCGGGAGTTGTTCTCGCTTTCCGTTTCTGAGCGACTTTGCAACTTTCCAGAGAGGAATACTTGAGTCAAACATCCCCGACAGAAAGTCGCTCCATTGCTCATTACTGAATTCATGAAGAGCATTTCTCACTTCATGAACAAGATTCGTTGCTCTGTGAATGTCATCTGGGTGACAAGACCTCTTCGCTTGCTTAATTGCAGCTCTTTTGCCAGAAATTTTCTGACGAATGTCTGCAGGGAGAGACTCCCAAGTCGTTAATTGTATTAGATCTGTCAAGTGTTCTGCCACCAATACTATATGCATACATCTCTCTGTTTTTGAAGTAAACAACAAAATATGACAGCAGCATTCAAAACCACCAATATGTTTTCACGACACTAATATTCCAAATTTACAACAACCTCAAGCAGCAGTTAGCAACAAAACATGTGCAATACTTGAAATGTCGTACCGAATAAATAATTAGTATTCTTTCAATCTCTTTTTCACGTTTTCGGTGTTGTTTTGCCGCAAATTAACTATGTTATTTCAAACGTAGGTGTTGCTGAAAAGGAAAGTCCCAACTTTCAGGACACCCTGTATGTATTTTTGTTATAGGAATTGTATCTAAAACCGTCACAAAAGCAGTCCAGTAATCACTGTCCCGTTAGTTAAATGTTTAACAGATGCTCAGCATTCCCGGGATCAGAAACTTTTAATGTTAACGTCTTTTACCAATACCAAATATGTTCCTATGACTACTACTCACTACTTGCAGCCCCCAATCTGCAACCGTCGCTACTCTAAGGTCCTCCTAAAAGTGAACAGGAGTTAGGACAATTTTAATTTTGCTTGTTTTTGTGTTTTTTTGAAAATCTGATCAAAATCCAAGCTTTACTTTTGGAGCTACAGACAGTCAGACCAGCGGAAACGAAAAATACGATATACATTATACAGATGTCGTGTAATATCCTTATATCATATCTCGTTTCCGAAATCCTCCCCAATTAGCGCGAGAAGTAAAACATGTAGATTGAATATAGCATCCCCAAAAATAGGCCACCATCGAATCGTTTGACTTGCGAATACTCTCAAAACTCCCGGTGAACATTTTATTGAATAACTTTCGAATGTTCTTTGTTCTAGAACATGGGAATATTACTACTTTCTCGACTATTATTGGATACTGGAAGGACCGAGGTCAACAGTCATTGTGGTGAGTTCCTAAAACCTTTTTACTTTTTATTCATCCTTTTCTCGTTTACATTCATATAGCGATTTGTTCTAACAACTAGTTGGAAACTCGTAGAAACTAAGGTTTTGCAATTCTCTACCAGTCCACTCAAAGTTTAGAGGGAAACTGTTTTTGTGCATCCAATACTGCACTCGTGCTTGTTAAGAATGATCAAGAATTCAAATCAAAAAATTTAAAAGATTAAGTTATGAAGCAAAGAGAATTCAAATTAGTAAATAAAGATAAAATTACAGATAAAAGAATAAGTAATGGACAGTCTAAGATCAATAACTTTATATCACACTGAACATCGAAATGAATTATCACTTATGGCATGTGACTAAAGTCATTTTCTAAAAACTGATGTAAGCTATCAAAACTTTTAATTAGTAGGTACGTTTTTACCGTCTTTTCAAAAGTTCTGTCATCAAGATTTCTACAGAACTGAGGAAGGATATTAAAAATGTTTGCGTCATAGTATACTAAGTGACATATAAAACCGAACACCCAGTTTAAATGGTTTTATTTTAATAAAATTTTGTGTAAGTACTTAATGAAGCATAATAAGTAAATGATAAAAATTTCAAAATGATTGCACTGCTTTAAAGCGCCTAGGTGATCAATGCCCTCCTGTGGTATCTCATTCCAGGCAACCACCAACTCCTCTCGAAGTCCTTCTAGAGTCTGAGGAGGACGTTGCAAATTGAGCAATCTCCTACCCATCATATCCCACACGTGCTCAATTGGGGATAAGTCGGGAGATCTTGGTGGCCATGGTAACAATGTGACATCATTATGTTGAAAGAAGTCTATTGTGACTCTTGCAACATGTGGTCGGGCATTATCTTGTTGGAAAGTTGGATCTGCCAGGGTGTCAAGATAGGGTAAAAGATGGGGTTCTAGAACTTCGTGGATATAACGCTGCGCGTTCATGTTACCTCTGATGAAGATTAAAGGTGACCTGGAACTATAAGCTATAGCACCCCAAACCATAACTGCAACAGTGTGTTGAACATGTCTTTCAACAAAAAACTGTGGATTCCTCCTTTCACCACGTCGCCTTCTAACCCTGGCACGACCATCGTGTATGCCTAAACAAAATCGAGACTCGTCACTAAAGACAATACTGTTCCATTCCTGATCCCAGAGTGACCGTTGTCTGCACCACTCAAGGCGATTACGTCGGTGTTCTCGAGTTAAAGGGAGGACCCAGTGTGACCGGTATGAAAACAAGCCAAAACTTCTCATTCGTCGAAAAAAACACTTCGCATGCCAATAGGTCTTCCGTGTTCTGCAAACCATTCATTTGCAATGGACCTGGTAGTGGAGAAACGGTCCCTTAAGGCCAATAATCTTAGGCGGCGATCTTCACGGTCTGTTGTTCTACGGCGGCGTCCAGTGCCCCTTGCTCTTTGCGTACGGCCTTCTCGAATCCATGCCTGACAACACCTAACCACAGTGTCTACACTTCTTTGCACTCTAACTGCAATTGCCCGAAAAGAAAGTCCACCTTCCCGAAGTCTCACTATACGGTCCCTATCAAACTCACTAAGTTGACGAAATCGTACAGGTCTCCGTACTCTAACCAAAATCCGCCAACGCTGATTCTTTACTGCGGCTGAAATATTCATTTTTAGAGCGTTAGTGAATTAAAAAAAAAGCAGTATAAAAACCGGAATGTCCAACTGATAAGGCTGCAAATTTTTTCACTTGTTATTTACAGTAAGATAAATACATTCACTAATTTTTCGTAAAATAAAACCATTTAAACTGGGTGTTCGGATTTATATGTCACTTAGTATATTTACTCCCACATCTACGAGTAGTCTTGGAGAGTCTAATATAGTCCGGAGCATTGCGTTAAAAAAATCATTATTGATATGTGGGTCAAAACTGGAGTAATCCATAAATGTACCTTCATAGGTCACGTACAATGCAATAATTTGTGTTTCTTTGCAATATTCCGTCTCTGCATGGTTGTACTTGAACCATTATTCGAATTTATTCGACAATGTCTCTTTCAGGTGAACCTGTTGTTTCTACTAAATATAATCAGGGTATTAATAGTGAAATTACGAGAGAGCCAAACCAGTGAAATTGAGCAGGTCAGGTAATATAATTTATGTATATTTCCGTACCCATACCAGACAGTAATTACTCGTAACTGAAATCTGTAAAACTCACAAGTAAAATTGCTTGAATATGTCAACTGCATTATTTGATTAATAGTTGGTTCAATGAGATTGTTTCTGTGATTAACTAAAATCATTGGCTAACGTATTCTACTTTTTAGAAGCTCTATTCAAATATACAACAAGATATAGATATATACATTTGCTATGGTACGAAGTTTTGTAACACTCTGTATATATTAAACTGATTTTACAATATGCAATAGTAATGTGTGATATCTTTTCCAGTTTGCTCGTAAAAATACTTTCCATATCCAATTCCAAACAATCTTTTCAACCTTTTCAATAAATTCAGAAGATAAAATAGCCGCGTTGAATTCAAAATTTTAAATGGGCCCACCATTTATCAATGCTGTTTCGTGAGCAAGAACATGAAATACAGCGTTAATCTATGTTACTTGTCGCCTTTTCTGTTACAGAAAAGCAGTGAGAGCGGCCATCTTCCTGTTACCGCTTATGGGAATCTCCCACCTGCTGTTTTTCTACTACAGATTCAACAAGGCATGGAAGTTTGCTGTTTGGTCGTTTTCCGCGTACTTCCTGGGTACCTTTCAGGGATTCTTTGTAGCTGTGCTTTATTGCTTTTTAAATGGCGAGGTAAATAATTTTGAAAATACGACGTGAATTATACGGAAACGACACGAACGATGTTGCGCGTTATTACAAATGAAGGAAACTCGGTGCAGTAGAGTAATTTGGGACGGTGATTTTAAACATGCCTGTAAAAAACGTTAAGATATCGTGAAGTCCTAATTGGAGAAGAAAATGTTTTGGGGTCTTTCATTTATCTCAAAGGATAACTGACATCACATTCGTGATACTATCAGGTAACCAAATAAGTTCGTGTGGTTGCTGTATATCGCACATTGCCATGGATGTTGTTGATCGATAGCGATTGTTTGTTACTTGTTGTCAGTTTAGTATGAATCCTTCTTTTCTCACACACATAAAAAGATGCTGTAAATTGTTACATACCTAGTTTTATTAATTGAAAATGGCGACGAATAAAACAGTAATTCGAAGTTGTTTACTGTATGAGTACAAATGCTGCAGCGGCGGCGCGAAAAATATGTACTGCATTCGGAGATGATGCCGTTAGTGATCGAACAGCACGGAATTGTTTCAAAAAATTTTCTTCGGGAGATCTCAGTTTGAACGATGAACCGCGCTCAGGGAGACCAAACATCATGAACAACGAGGATCTTCGACAGGTTGTGGATGCAAATTCCAGGACAACATGCCAAGAACCTGCAGAACTGTTCAGAGTGAGTCCTGAAAGTATTCGTTTGCATCTTCATCAGCTAGGAAAGACGTGGAAGTTAAGTAAATCGGTCCCACATGAACTGACAAATGATAACAAATTAAGTCGTCTCAGCAAACATTTCACGTAACGCTTTTGAACCATTTCTTAATCGGTTATTAACCAGCGACGAAAAATGGATCTTGGATTCCAATTCTAAGCGTTCGTATCATTTGTTGTCGCCTACCGATTCGGTACCGCACACGCCCAAGGCTTCCTTGCACCCAAACAAGGTTTTGTTGTGTGTTGGTGGACAGCAACTGGAATTGTCCATTATGAGTTTTTGGAAAGGGATCAAACCATCACTGCTAACTTGTATTGTGAGCAGATTCAACGAGTACAAGCAGCACTCATCCAGGAACAGCCATTTTCGATCAATCGTAAGAAAGTGATATTCTTGCAGAATAACGCCAAGCCTCATACCGTAAAAGTGACCCGAGAAGAAATTTCTGGACTCGGCTGGGAAACGTTATATAATACCGGCATACAAAAATTGGTTCCACGTTGGCAAAAGGTCACTGAATGTGATGGTATAAACTTCGACGAATAAATAGTGTCATTGTTTCTCAATAAAAATTTATATTTTTCTACTAAAAACCGCACGAACTTATTTGGTTACCTGATACATGTTCTGATCGAATCAAACTACATACACACTACTCAAAACAATTAAAAAAGCAATCCTTTTTCATTCAAAGTCAGATATTTCAAATGATGATATCGAAATTCTAAAAAAGGATGTTGAAGCTGTATAAATGGACTATCTGGTCTATACAGGGTGACAGGTAAATAGGTCTAAAACATTTTAGGAGGTGATAGTACAGCCCCTTTGCTATCGAAATTAGTATATAATACCATACCCTATATTCAAAGGTTGAAAAGTTATTGGAGATTTAAGATTTTTTTAAAAAAAATCCATATTTCAGAGTAAAAAAGTCGAGAGAGAAAAAGTTGGCGATTAAATATTTGTTTTTTGTAGTTTTGGGTTATTATTTCAATAATTAACTATTATAAATTAAAAAAGATTCGAAAACAATACCAAACAACGTATTTATTTTCATTCAAAAATGTTTAACTAAGAAAAACATATAACGTTTTACAGTAAGTAAGGTGTTTTACAGAAAAATCAGTATAATACAAAAAAACGTACAAACAATTTAAATAATATCCTTGTTTCATAAAGAATCTAAATTGGTATGATAAGTGCACAAAAACTGTGTGAAACTAAACATAATGTATTGTAATACAACAATAGGGAGTAAATTTACCAATGGCTTATCTCCTATTTTCACAACTCTTTGATTGATAAGAAAGTGTTTTTGTGAAAATAATGTAACTGTAAGCTATGGAATAGTTATTATTTTAAACTACGGTTAAGTTACACGATTAGATTATTTACACAGTTGTAATTGTACTACAGAATAATAAAAACTGACTAAAAGTTACTACAATTGGTAAGTAAAATACAATAATGAAATGAAGGTAAAATTCATTGCAATTGTTGTTCGAACTGACGCCCGCCGTTTCTTATGCAAGCCCGTAGTCTTTTTCTCATGTTGCTACGCGTGATGCGGCCAGTTAGTTGTCCTCTGATAGTGTCAGCAGCAGCAATAATTCTTTCTTTCAACTGTGCAAGAGTGTCTATGGGCTCAGCGTACACCAGTGACTTCATGTGCCCCCATAAATAATAGTCACATGGTGTTAAATCTGGGCTCCTCGCTGGCCACGGTGTCGGTCCACCTCGGCCAATCCAGCGACAAGGATATTTCTCGTCCAGCCACTGTCTAACACCCAGACGGAAATGCGCGGGACAGTGTTGGTAGATCATCTGCATCCTCATATTCAGAGGCAGGTCTTCGAGATACTCCCAGAGTTCGGATCTTAAAAAATGTTCATAGGATTCGCCATTCAGGTTGTCAGGCAAAAAAACTGGTCCAATTAGATACGTATGAATGATTCCCATCCACACGTTTGCCGAAAATCTTCTTTGATGGGCTCTTGGCTTTGCCATGTGGGGATTTACCTCTCGTGGGGCCCAATAATGTAAGTTGTGATAATTTGTTGTCCCCTCTCAGACGAACTTAGACTCGTCGGTCCACAATATTTTAGTTAACTAGTCGTTTTCTGCTTGATCCCGATGAAGCATGTATCGACAAAAATCAATTCTTCTTGCGGGATCTCCTTCTTCTAATACTTGAACCGGTGTGTAATGGAAAGGGTAAAGTCTCGCCGAATGCAAAACGAACCAAACTTTCCACTGAGTTAAACCAAGCTGCTTTGCTATAACTCGTGTAGACGTCGTCGGGTCTCTGCCGTAGCATTCCAGTATTGCCTCTCGATCTTCGTCGTCAAACAACCAAGGTCTACCAGCATCATGACGTCTCTCATGAACCTGTCCACTTTCCTTGACGCGTTGGTACACAGAAGCAAACACTCGATGACTCGGTATTCGCCGATTCGGAAAACGGTTTTCGTATTCTCGCCTACCTTCAACGGAATTTCCATCACTTAAACCAACAAAACAGAATATCAGCGTATTCTTCGTTACGGTAACTCGCCATTATTAAAACTGATCAAAAAAGTAAAAGTACGTCCTACCGGGTTAAAGGTTGATATTCTACTAACTAACCTAAGCGTTAGTTCCCTTTCCTTGATCCGTCAGCTGTGTCAATTCATAACACACGCAGAGCTTGCTTCCGAGGAGCGACGACAGATTCCGAATACTTAAACCCGAATAACGGCACAGGGCACAAAAAATAACAAAAAGAGTCGAACCATGAAAGGCTCGGTTTACCTGCTCAGTACAATAAAATGCACTTAGCGGTCCTTTCTAGCAAAGTAATATTGTTTTGTTAAATGGTTTACTTACTGATATGTTATTATACCATTTTAGAAACCTAATGAAACGAGGAAGTTTTTGCAGTTATTTGTACATTTTCATATATTTTTTAATTTATGAGAATTACTTATTTAAATAACAACCTGAAACCACCAAAAAAAGAATGTTTAATCACCAACTTTTTTTTATCTCAACTATTTTACTCTGTAACCTGAGTTGTTTTTTTTTTTAAAATCTTCCATAACTGTTTAACCTTTGAATATAGGGTATGGTATTATATACTAATTTTGATAGCAAAGGAGCTGTACTATCACCTCCTAAAATGTTTTACACCTATTTACCTGTCACCCTGTATAATGGTCTGAGAGACAAAAAATTTCAAGCTCGTTGACTAAAACGAAGGCAAACATAGTGCAAAGAATGTTGAACCGTTGCTACTAAAAATTTTCGTCCAAAAAAAAACTAAAACTAAAATCTTGAATCGTCAAAATGCTATTTTTAAGTCTAGATACGACCATTTACCACCGAAATACAGCCTATCAAAAATCACCAAAAAATTAGGATTTTTGTCGTGCTCACTTCAAAGGACCTCGCACAAAGCATGTGGAAAATGGGTCGTAGTTGATTTCTCTAAGACTTCAGTACGATATACAAGGGCGGTTCAATAACTACCCGTGTTAGAAGTGAAAACACCATTTTTTCCGAATAAATTATTTTTATTTTTCAACATAATCTCCTGTTTTAGAAAGATATATTTTTCCCAACGTTCCTGCCAAATCCAAACTAACCTATCGAAATTTGTTGTGCCGTCCTTTGATAGATGGCAGCATACGATGATAGCATTAACTTTTCTCAGGAACGCCCTCTGTCGTCAAACACGAGTACTCATTGAACCGCCCTCGTATTTTTCGCCTACCTGTACAAGAGCTGTCATATGATTAGAAATACAGTATCAGATTCATGATCTACTCACCCAGTTTATCCAGCAATCCAGTTTAAATCGAGATAGCAAGAATATTTAAAAATTTTACTTCCCACGCCGCTGGTGAGAAGGTTATTGAAGTCGCGAAAATTTTCGAAAACAAGATATTATGTTTTTTGGAAGCTACATGACATGTACATTCAGAAGAACCATAATTCGATTATACTCATTCATGGAAGCCCCCAGGGAGATGCCAGCGGGGGCAGTGGCTCCCTCTGAGAATCCGGATGAACCTTAAAATTTGTATATTTAGCATGCTTTTGCGTTCAATTTTAGGAATTTTTAAAATAATCTTCCCTTTGAAAAATTTGACTACTTCCCGCTCTTCAAAAAGTTTTGACTCAGGTATACTTGCACAAAAAGTTATCTCTCGCAAATTCTCGAGGCAAAATCAGTGTTTACGTTAAGTTCTGATGACAGACAACATAATGCGCTACATCAGTGTCGTTTCCACTGCCCCTAATAATGCTGACAAGTCAATAACTATAAATTATTAATAAAACAACTCATCAATCTACAATGCTTGTCATAGACCGGTTCCTTGATCGATTTCAATGTGTGCGAAACGTATCGTATGTCAGAGAAAGAGAGCCAAACCATGCTGCCTAGCAATGAGTGCGCACTCTCTCTAAGATATACTAAGTGACATATAAACATATAAACCCAGTTTAAATGGTTTTATTTTAATAAAAGTTGGTGAATGTATTTATCTTACTGTAGGCTTCAAGAAGGCCGTACGCAAAGAGCAAGGGGCACTGGACGCCGCCGTGGAACAACAGACCGTGAAGATCGCCGCCTAAGATTATTGGCCTTAAGGGACCGTTTCTCCACTACCAGGTCCATTGCAAATGAATGGTTTACAGAACACGGAAGACCCATTGGCATGCGAAGTGTTTACCGACGAACGAGAAGTTTTGGCTTGTTTTCATACCGGCCACACTGGGTCCTCCCTGTAACTCGAGAACACCGACGTAATCGCCTTGAGTGGTGCAGACAACGGTCACTCTGGGATCAGGAATGGAACAGTATTGTCTTTAGTGACGAGTCTCGATTTTGTTTAGGCATGCACGATGGTCGTGCCAGGGTTAGAAGGCGACGTGGTGAAAGGAGGAATCCACAGTTTTTTGTTGAAAGACATGTTCATCACACTGTTGGAGTTATGGTTTGGGGTGCTATAGCTTATGGTTCCAGGTCACCTTTAATCTTCATCAGAGGTAACATGAACGCGCAGCGTTATATCCACGAAGTTCTAGAACCCCATCTTTTACCCTATCTTGACACCCTGGCAGATCCAACTTTCCAACAAGATAATGCCCGACCACATGTTGCAAGAGTCACAATAGACTTCTTTCAACATAATGATGTCACATTGTTACCATGGCCACCAAGATCTCCCGACTTATCCCCAATTGAGCACGTGTGGGATATGATGGGTAGGAGATTGCTCAATTTGCAACGTCCTCCTCAGACTCTAGAAGCACTTCGAGAGGAGTTGGTGGTTGCCTGGAATGAGATACCACAGGAGGACATTGACCACCTGATCAGAAGCATGCCTAGGCGCGTTGGAGAATGCGTAGCACATCAGGGTGCATCCACACATTATTAAAGGTCAAAGGGCTTTAAAGCAGTGCAATCATTTTGAAATTTTTATCATTTACTTATTATGCTTCATTAAGTACTTATCAAAATTTTATTAAAATAAAACCATTTAAACTTGGTGTTCGGATTTATATGTCACTTAGTATATAACATATGTACGTGTTGCACGATTATCTTTCTCTTTCTCTCTCTTTCTCTCTATCTCCCTCTCTCTATCCCTCTCTCTCTCTCTCCCTCTCTCTCTCCCTTTCTCACACTCTCCCTTTCTCTCCCTCTCCCTCTTGCACACATTGGAATCAATCAGGGAAAAATGTATGGCCAGCATTGAATATGCCTATTTGTTTCCATTTAGGTGCAAACGGCAATAAGGAACAGCTTCTACCTCCACATGTCCTTGAGAAACTACGAGTACACGTCTTGTCGAAATTTTACATTAATCTCGATCGTCCACGATGAAAGCAGTATTCAAAAGTAAGTACAAATTACTTTATTCTTTGAACTTTGATTAGTTCTGCTTGCTGTACTTACTGTATGTACCCTGAAGATCCAGAGCAAATACGTATTCAGAAAGGACTACCGACAGTCACCGTAGCATCTCCTCATGATCTACCAAGCTTAGAGAAGGAAGAAACCCTTATCAGAACCCTACACTCCCCAGATTTTTTCGGATACGCCAATGTTTAACACCACCATTACCTACTTCGCCACTTGTCGCGTCCCCTGTAAGCTGTTTTCAATCAGTTCTCACGACTGAGATAAACATCGCAACCTTGCAGCTACCCTTGGCCCATTTGGAAATGCAAAAAGGAAAGTGTTGCCACTCATTATGATACAGAGCGGAACGATTTAAAAGACACTGATAACAACGACACACAAAAATAAAAAGTGGTAAATTTGACTAGACCAGCGATCGCCAACCTTTTCAGTGTGTTGAGCTACTTTGATAATTTTGGAATAAGCATTGAACTACCTATACTATAACTATCTAAAACTGTAATGACTCATCGATGTTCACGTGAACATCACTTAACTACCAGTAGTCGGCTGTTCATAGGCGGGGTATGAATGTTTAACATGGGTGAACTAGATTTGTCACATGCTTAATAAAGAGTGGTTTGAAACATATTGTAAGTAAAAAATTTGGGAATTAACTTTATTCATCGTCGCTTCCACTTACATCTGACAGTAATAAACTGTCGCTATCGCTTTCCTCGTTGAAATTGACTATAACTGGCTCTATGATGGTGTCGATGTGGTGGTCAAGCTGCCACATTCTTGTTTCTTCCTTCACAACATGACGGATAGCATTCTGCCAAGCTTCGGGCGTTACTAGCTGTATGGAAGTCTCAAGTAAAACCTTAACGTCTGGTAATTTGAAGGTTGTGTTATGGCGCGCAATATAACCCTTGATGAGCTCTATTGGGTTCAGTTCATAGTGGTAGGGCGGTAACCGCAGCACAGTGACACCACATTGACGGGCCATCTCATCAGTCACGTAACTAATGTTCGCAGGTTTGTGCTGTTTAATTTTTTCATACAATTCCGCTTTCACACATGAATCGTCAAACGGGATTCCTTTTTCCCGCAACCATTGCCGCATGTCACTTTTTCGAGATCCCATAGTCGGTACACGTTCGGCTCGACGACTATGGTAGGAAGCATTATCCATGACGATCACAGAGTTGGGCTCAACTCGCTGAAGCACCCCTTGAAACCAGCTCTCGAAGCAGCTGGCATTCATTTCGTCATGGTAATCACCTCCTTTCTTAGAGACGAAAATCAAGTCACACTCTTCTAAAAAGCCACTATCGCTACCAATATGAGTTACGATCAATCTTTGACCTTTCCCTGACGGTCCACGAAGACCTGTTGACAAACCTTCAATGCTTGCTTGTCGGTTACTCACTACGTTTTTGTTTATCCAGGTTTTTTTAACTGTGTGACCTGCATTTACCCATGTCTCGTCCAAATAATAGATTTTTCTGCTTTGTCGCCTATATTCAATCATTTCGCGTAGGTATTTTCGACGCCAGGCGACTATTTCAGGTCTCTCTATCAATACTGACTTCCGATTACGCGTTTTGAAACGAAAATTAATTTCGTGCAGGGATTTCCTCATTACCTCGACGCTCATTTGGGGTATAATTTCATTTTCCTTGATCGCAGCATGTACAGCCTTGAGGGTTGGTATCTCATTCCTAAAGAAGAATGGATGTACGGTTCGCCTTAACGCCATTTTGCTATCGTCATCCAATTTAACGGCCTTTCGTCCCTTCAAATTAAACTTTGGATCAGTAGTAGCTCCAGTTATCTTCTTTTCATGCACCACCCTGCGAATGGCCCACTCTGGAACGCCTGTCATACTTTCACAACGCGCGAGTGTATCTCCCTGCGACATAGTTCTGTTCAGATAATTGAACACGTTGAGCACGATTTCTTTCGCATCCCTCTTCAGTGCTTTACGAAGCCGTCTACTTGTTCCCTGGCTTTCAGTACTTCCACTCGTGCCATTTGTACTCTACATGGTTAAGTATAACCAAAACAGTAACCACAGAAACCACAACAATAACAATCACACAACAATTCTTATAAAAACACACAATATGCGATCGCTCAACGAAACACGTTCCAATGCGTTGCCGACGCCTATGAGTCTGCCGGTCGAGGCGCGTCTTTGATTTCATTGGTTCTACCGGCGGAGAACAATCAGCCATTATTTCCATCTCTGTCTGTGCTGTTGACCACCGCAAAGCCACAGAAACGACATATGTACGCTATACGGCTGTACTGGAAGGAAGCCGGGATCGAGCTCTGATCACGTGTTGATCACGCGTATGAGTCATTACAATTTTAAATAGTTGTAGTATAGTCGTAAGCAATGTAAGCCAACTTAAATGAAATTATACACAGTTGTATGCGACATACATATGTTTATTTTACTAATGCTTTGAAAAATGGAAAAAGAGCAATATCGGTCGGTGATCAAAGAGTGATTGATGCTGTGTACGGTGACTCTTCTCCTTGGATGGCCTCCGTAAAAAATGGGTTTACTGAGTTGTGTTAGTGCCCCGAAAACGGCTACCACGGAGGATAACGTGACAAAAATCCACGATCTCGTATTGGCAGACCTCCGATTGAAGGTGCGCAAGCTGGCTGAGATAATAGGCATCGCAAAAGACCATGTAGGTCATATCCTCCGTGAAATATTGTGCATGAGATAGCTGTCTGCGCGATGGGTGACGCGTTTGCTCACTGCGGACAACAAGCGCAAACGTGAGACCATTTCAGGCCAGTGTTTCACACTGTTCAAGCGTAATCCGAAAGAGTTTCTGCGTCGTTTTGTGAAACATGAATCCGCTGGTATACACCACAGTCCAAGGAACAATGGAAATAGTGGACTTCACCCAGTGAACGTGTTCCGAAGAAGGCGAAGGGTACCCAACTAACATTTATCACTCCTATTAGGGTTGCAAGAATGATTATACAGTATTCCTTAAACAGCATTGTATACTGTAAGAACATTGGCAAAACCGTCTTAGAACAGCTATACAAGCGGAATGGGCACACCTTATAGGATACTTCAGTCATTTAAGAGGTTAAATAAGGGCTGCAGGTAACAGTTATAAAACAAAAGTGTAAGCCTCTTGCAGCCGCTATAGGACATTTGCGTCAGTGGAAGATTCAGTTTTTGTCAACTATACAACTATTCTGTTACGTGATTCTACTTTATTGCAACCAAACTATTTCTTATCTATTGTATACACGAAGTGAAAAATATATAACTACAGTCATCTTGTTTACTTACATATCGGCCATTGTGAATTTCATACAATTTTATTGTGATTATCGTGCAAATTAGTTACCCAATTTCTACAGGCTTCGTATTTAATTCATATTTTGACAATGGTCAAAACTATGTCTAGATATTTAAGATGGAAAACTGAACTTATCTGCGTTAAATCTTCCACAAATCGTATATTTAGACACAATTACACTAATGTTTATCACTTTATATCTGTAATTTCGAACTGAAACATAATTATTTAATATTAAATAGAGGAATAAATGTTTGCCCAATATGGCGGGTGGTTGTGTACAATCATGGCATCGTCCATGTTGTCTTTAGATTATTGAAATATTTTGGTCTTGCTTGCAGGTGTTATACAACAATTTGAGAAATGTCTGAAATGAAATACCGACAGATTCGAATGAGTTACCCAGAATTTGTACCAGATCTATATCTTCTGTTTGAACAGTTGATAAAACCTTTTGAACCAATATGCATGCCTTGTTTGTCTTAAAACATTGATTATGGCATTTTAGCATTTTACAAAAATATGACAGCAGAAAGTTAGGTTATGGTGAAGTTGTTTACCAACATATTTAGCATATGTACAGCCTTTAACAGTTACTCAACAACAGTTGTACAAGTGCTTCCGTTGGGAGCAATTTGTTGGCTAAAGTAGTAAATTGCACAGCAAAACAACAAGGCTCGGGTTTGTTTTATAAACGTTACCATGGATGCCAGAACACAGCCATTTTGACTAACGTGCAAATATGTCGTATAAAATAGTTGTATAAACGTTTATGGAACAGTTAAAAATTTGGCCAATAAGGTGTTGTATAGCTATGCTATAAGAATATTTTAAGCACTTCATTTTAGAGCAAATATGTTGCAGAAAGCAAATCTGCATTCCACACAACATTACGCCAGCATTTTTGTGATGAGGCAACAACAATAGAGAGCTTTTATGGCTGAACGGTTCTTTTACCAAAAGCTTATACCACTACTTTGCTAGTTGGGTATCTTATCGGCCGAAAAGGTGATGGCCACCGTTTTCAAGATTCACAAGATTTGATCTACATCGACTACCCGGTAAAACGGTCACAGGGCTCTATCTTGCCGAATTATTGGGCCGATTCCACGCCTAGTTGAGGAAAAACGGCCCCATTTGACGAAAAAAAAGGTGGTCACCATCACCATGGCCAAATTGGTCGACTTAGGGCCGGTATTATAAAAGCTGCTCTTGACCGAAGGTTGTTCAACCACCGGTTGAAATTCAACCGCCGGCTGAGAGCTGGTCGGTATTATAAAGCAACTTACAACCATAAGTTGGCTAACCGAGACTTGACGCTCGTTAAGGTCTGTTGGCTACACTGACATTTTGATTTGACCCAATGAAATGCGAGTTATTTGGCGGAAGAAACAAACGTCATTTGCCAGGAATGTCAATTCTCTATTTTCCTCCGCTATTTATCGTTTTATTTGTGAATTAAAGTTATTTAATATGTCTACGAGAAGCAAAAGAATAATATATTCAGAAGCTGATTGTCATACGCTTGTGGATATAATTATTTCTCATAAGAATATTATCGAATGTAAGAAAACAGATGCCACAACTTGGAAAGAGAAGGTGAGTGATTATTTCTATAAATTCTTAGTAAAAAATCTACATGTGGGGTATATTTTAGATAACTGCATGGGCAAAAATAGCAGATATTTATAATGCCACTACTATGGAGCCAAGAACAGCTGAACAGTTACGTTGCAAATACGATAACCTAAAAAAAGAAGTGCGCAAGCTCGAGGCTCACAAAAGACAAGCGTTATATCAGACTGGTGGTGGTGTGAGCGAACCTGATATAAAAGGTTCACTTAAATTATTGTATGCTAAAATTAATAGTATAATTAGCTTCTCAGTCCAGGGTTTAGAGCCTAGTAATGGTGATAGCGATTTGGTGATGGATGTAGTAGAGAAGGGACAGCCTAGTATGTATAATAATTTAATATTCTATAATGATTTCAGCATATGCAAAATTATATTTCAGATACATTGCAGCAAGCTTTAGAAGAAGATATTCTATGTGATAACCTGCCAAAAGAGACAGTTGCTGAACAAAAAAATGGTATACATTGTCTTATGTTTAATAATATACTCCCTATATTTATATTTTAGATATTTTTAAGAATAGTGAATCTGAAGTAAAAGAAAACGAAATGCTGACAGAAACAAAGAAAGATCCTGAAATTAAGAAAGGTAGTACAAATCAATGGTCTGTACATTTTCCATTATTATATGAGTATATATATTTCAGACTGGTCAGATTACACTCCTAAAATGTTACGAAGCAAAAGACATAGAGTATTACAAGTGAAGAGAAAGGCAACTGATCACCAAAGTGAAGATGATAAACAAAATTTAAAGAGGAAATTAATGGAGGAGGAAGCCCAAAGAAATAAGGAATATCATATTGCACGTATGGAACGAGAAGCAGAAATCCATAAGTACAAAATAGAAAATATAAGATTGCAAAATGCAAAATTGCAATTGGAGATAGAGTTGCTAAAAAAACAATTATAAAGGAAATAAAAGTTTAGTTATACTGTTAAAAACTTGTATTATTTATTCATATATTTCATTTCTAATTGTCAACATAAATATCTCTATAGAGAACTATGATTTGTGCGCCATAACATATATACTTCAATGAAAAGGACATATACATATAGAACAAAAAGTATAAATAATAAAACAATAATATAATTTTTATTGTGCCTGCTCTAACAAATTTGAAAAATATAAAATAAATTCTTCTCGAAAGTTATGATTTCCATCTCCAACTGGAACATTTTCATGTATGGGTTCATTGCCAATTAGAGTATTAGGATCTACTATTGGATCTGGCTCTTTCATATCGATGGCCAGGTTATGTAATATGGCACAAGCGACAATAATGTTCCTTGCAGTGCCAAGTGAGACCCTTATTCCAAGTGATAAAATAGGAAACCTTCTTTTTAATACTCCAAATAATCGCTCAATTGGGTTCCGACTTCTAATTTGTGCCTCATTAAAAAGTTGTTCACTGTTTGTTCTGGGATTTGCAATTGGAGTAATTAAGTATTTTTTTAAACCATAACCTGAATCTCCAAGCAGAATGGCATTTCCAAATTCATTTTGTTCAAGTCGACCTTGTAATCTGCTGTTAGCAAATATTGTTTGATCGTGGCTTGAGCCTGGCCATCGTGCAACAATATCCCTAATTTTTAGCTCTGAGTCACCTACTACTTGCACATTAAGAGAAAAATAGCCTTTTCTATTTCTAAAATATTCAGCATTTTCCCCTCCTACAAAAATACGAGAGTTACTTATTATTACAAACCTAGTGCAAAAATAATCACCTGGTGAAATTATTTTTATATGAGTGCAATCAATAGCTCCTACAACTCGAGGAAATCGAGCAATTGAATAGAACTTATGTTTAGTTTCTTCTATTTCTTGTTGGGTCCTTGGCATATATATAAATTCTGGAGCCAATGTTGCAATCATTTTAACTATTTTCTTTACAATCTGACCTGCTGTGGACTTATGTATACCTGCAAAGTCACCAATTGTTTGTAACATGCATCCAGTAGCACAAAATCTCAAGGCAAGAAGTATTTGTTGCATTGATGTTATCGCACAGTTCCTAAAAACAACAAATTTAAAACATACTCGTCATTTC
Organism: Acanthoscelides obtectus; assembly: GCA_963669975.1. NCBI lineage: Eukaryota > Metazoa > Arthropoda > Insecta > Coleoptera > Chrysomelidae > Acanthoscelides > Acanthoscelides obtectus. The sequence continues at coordinate 15,953,048 of CAVLJG010000004.1, forward strand.
ATGCAATTTACATTTTGTATAATTACCGGTTAGTTTTCGGTGCTATCTCATTCCGAAATCTCTGCTCTAGCATTACGACCGTATCCTTGCTTAATCTAAATCTGATTCGAAATTCCTCGTCGCTCCAACGGGTGAAATGATCCATTCTTGCTCTAAAATTGCGAGGTGCCCTGGTTCTAGGTTCTTCACTCTCATCAGAATCCGACGATTCGTTACTACTATCTGCCCAAACTAGTCTGCTATGCAAATTTAATTCAGTTTCTGGTGATGATGATGGAGATGCCATTTTTTGACAAATAATTTTGTAACTTCATAAACATAAACACACTAATCACAATTTCGTTATTTGAGGTTAGAATGCCGCTTTAAACCTTCGGTTGACAGTTCAACCTGAGGATAGGTTCGAGTTGACTGAACGAGCGCTCAACCCGCGGTTCAACCTTCGGTTATCGTTTATAATACGTAAAGTGCGGTTTGAGTCGAGTTTGACATTCAACCTCCGGTCAACTAGACATTATAATACTGGCCCTTAGACTACGAACTGCTGGCCCATCCACTGTATACTGCAGATTTGGACCCGTGCGGCTTCTTTTTGTTTTCAAACTTGAAAAAGTCACTCGCTGGGCGGAAATTTGAGTCGAATGAGTAGATTAGCGCCGCCACGGACCTGCAGATAACGTATTTTCCAGACGGATCAAAGCAGTTGGAGCATCGCTGGGTCAAATGTGTCGAGCTAAAAGGAGACTACGAGGTTTCTTCAAAAAGTATTGCGAATTTTGAATTTCCGCAGGCTACGTATGTTCGATTTTCGATCTCTTTTTGTGGCGTTATGTTGGTACTCATGTCCCTCACATGTTAACATTACACTGATCAACAGCCAAAAAATATCCTAAATAAAATCAACAAAATATTACTATTTTTAATGTGCTAAAACCGGAATGAAACTGATTTTTTCAGTATTAGTTCAAGTTTTAGAGATACTGTAATTATATGTGTTCCTGCTGTGACAGTGTTAATATACTGTAATTCACAAGAATGCACGTGCTACATTTTTGTATTCGGCAGGGAAAGATGATGTAATCGGCATGATTGTGTTACGTTATACATACGTGTACATTATATTGTTTTATATTAGCCATTTTTTTCTCAGTTGGCTGACAGCGTTCATGCAAGATGTATCGAAAGTGTGTAAACAATCCAGATCAGTTTTGTTACGTGTGTGGTGGTGACTTTTGCGTCTCAGAGACGGTCTATTACTCCACTAATAACAAAGGCATATCAGCTTTATTTCGGTTGTAAACTAGGTGATCAAGACAAACAGTGGGCACCCCACATCTGCTGTAATACATGTGCTTCAAGTCTGAGGAGCGTGTTAAATGGCAAAAAACGGTCTATGCGCTTTGCTGTCCCAATGGTTTGGAGAGAGCCTACAAATCATATTAATGATTGTTACTTTTGCATGGTACCTTGTACCACGGTGCCGAAAATCCTATTCCAAAACCCCCAGAATCCTACACTTGCGAATCAGAAAACGAATCAGATCATGGCGATCGAGTGATTCGTCAGGAAGACGATATGCCATCAACGTCAAGAGATCCTGATTTTATACCGAGCACGTCATGCCACCAACCGCACAAAATAACACAGTCAGAATTAAATGATCTTGTAAGAGATTTAGAACTTCCAACATGTAAGGCAGAGTTACTTGGATCAAGGCTGCAGCAGTGGAACTTGTTAGAAGACGATGTTTCGGTATGTGTTTTTCGTAAACGCCACAAAGACTTGAACCATTTTTCAATATGGAGAATAACTTGGTTTTCTGCAGTAACATCAACGGCTTACTGGCGGCTTTAAATATAAACTATAACCCAGAAGAATGGAGATTGTTTATAGACAGTTCAACATTGAGTTTACAGGCAGTGTTATTGCATATTGGAAATATATTACCATCTCTTCCTGTAGGGTATGCAGTTCACATGAAAGAATCATATGACAATATGAAGTACCTATTGACATGCATAAAATACGATGATCACCAATGGCATATTTGTGGCGATTTGAAAGTTGTTGCACTTTTACTTGGGCTGCAGCTAGGCTACACAAAGTTTTGCTGTTTTTTGTGTGAATGGGACAGTCGTGCAAAGGCACTTCATTACACCAGACAAAACTGGCCTGTTCGTCAATTCCTAGAGCCAGGTCAAAAAAATGTACAGCATATGCCATTAGTAGATTCGAAAAAAATTTATTACCACCACTGCATATCAAGTTGGGCCTAATGAAAAACTTTGTCAAGGCATTAGATAGAGATGGGTCAGCTTTTCAATACCTGCGTCAGAAATTTCCAAGACTAAGTGAGGCAAAGGTTAAAGAAGGTATTTTTGTTGGGCCACAGATTCGAAATATTTTGAAAGATACACAGTTTGAAAACACTTTAACAGGTATTGAAAAAACTACATGGAATGATTTTCGTCTGGTGGTCACTAATTTCTTGGGAAATAGAAAAGCTGACAACTATAAAACCCTTGTCAAAAATATGCTGTCATAGTATCAAAATATTAGCTGTAATATGTCTCTTAAGATACATTTCCTACACTCACACCTGGACTTTTTTCCTGACAATTGCGGAGCCGTAAGTGATGAGCACGGAAAACTTTTTCATCAGGATATTTCAACAATGGAAAAAAGGTACCAGGGAAAGTGGAATCCTTCCATGCTTGAAGACTACTGTTGAACTCTTGGTAGAGATGCTCCAGAAACGATCCATAAAAGAACAGCAAAAAGACAGCGCATATAGTGATGCTTATAAGTATATGAATCTTGTTACTTTTTTTAATATATCCTTAAAAATAAAAAGTTTTTTTTCTAAACCGGAATTAATTTTTTTTATTTCATTGTCATTTTTGGATTCAGCGCCCCAAAATTAACAAAGAAGTGCACTTTTCCCACAAGATACAATTAAAAAACTAAAATTTATTGTCCAGTGATCGGCCATTTTGAGTGTTCAGTCAGTTATTGACAGCTATTGTGCGTGGACGTGTCTTAGCTAGTCTCCGATTTTTGTAAATTCCAAAAAAATGGATCAAAGAATTTGTATTAAATTTTGTGTAAAAAACAACTTGCAGGGCGCGGACATATTCCAAATGTTGACTGGTGCATACGGCGAAGCTACTTTGGACAAAAACAACGTGTATCGGTGGTACAAAGTGTTCTCACAAGGCCGAGAAGATGTGAGCGACGAAAAGCTTTCCGGTCGCCTGAGCACGTCAACAACAGACGAAAACATTGATGAGTTCTTGCCGCAGGGTAGAACAGTCAATAAGGAATATCACCTTCAAGTAATGCGCAATTTGCGAGAAGCAATCCGCCAGAAACGCCCGGATTTGTGGAAGAACAAAAATTTTCTTTTGCACCATGATAACGTAACATCCCCGCTCATGCATCGTTACTTGTGCGCGAATTTTTTGCCAAAAATAAGACTCCAATGATGCCTCACCCACCGTACTCCCCAGACCTGAAATCCTGTTACTTTTTCTTGTTCCCGAAACTGAAGGGGCCCATGACGACGCTACGCCACGATTGAGGAGATAAAGACTGCATCGAAGGAGGAGCTGATCAAGATCACAAAAATGATTTTTCACAATGCTTCCATTGGAAAAAAACGTTATCACAAGTGTATAATGTCTGATGAAGACCTATTTGAAGGAGACAAAATAGACATTCATGAAAAAATAAATAATTCTTGAAGCAACATGAAATTCGCGATACTTTTTGAACAAACCTCGTATATTAAGACATAAATCTCCACTTTTCCAAAATTTACGTTTTTCTTTTGTACGCTAAGTAGATATCGGACCGTTATGTTTTGATCCACCTTATGTCCCAGAAATATTGCAACTGTTTTCGGAATCACCCTATATAACAAGTTATATATATTCCTCTTTATAACAAATGAGCATTGGTATCATCCAATATGAAATTTATTTATTTTTTCATTACAGTGGGGAGGCTACTCCATGGTTACAATGTTGTGCACAAAATGCAGAAACACCTGATGACGAAAAAGATGTTAGGTATGTTGAATTAAAAACTATTCGTTCAAATCAACTGAGAGTTTAAGGTTTTGCTATAAAATGGCCTCCGTCTATAAAACTTCTAAGAATATACACAATATTGCACTTTTTAAGTGCAATACTGAGTATTAAAAATACAACATCATTCAGCAGAACTTTCGTAAAACATTGTATGAAAAATATTATAGGAGGCCTTTAAGCCTTTGTATACAGGGTGTTCATAAAGGATAAGCGAATATTTAAGGGTATGAATCTACATGAAAAATTAATGTTATAGTGGATACCAAATAAAACCCGATGCACGTCATCGATCTGGAGCTGTGCGCTGTTGCCAGAATTGATATGAGCTCTTTACACCGACTGTTAAGTTGTTTTGGCATTTTGGATACTTTATACCACTTCACAGTAACTTCTGTTCTGAGAAGAACAACTTTTAATTGGCAAGGCAACGATTCAAAGCTCAAATAGCGCAAAACTCACAAACTAAACAATAAAGAACTAATAGTACGACAAAAGGACAATGGCAACTGATGTCAACAAATGAGAAGTGGCAACCTCACATTTCTCTGCACGGCACTACCAACCGAATCGAGACGGGGAAATTTAAACTTCAAGTAGAAATGTCACATTGAATGTAGTCAACTGTTGGTAACCATGATTTTTATGAATGACATCACCTATGACGTGCATCGGATTTTATTTGGTATCCACTATAGTTTGCTTTATAAACTATGGTCCAAAAATGTTTCCTTACAAAAACTCGGGGTGTTGAGGTTTTAGGAAAAAATGGTAATTAATTAATATTTTCAGAACTGCACCTCACAAAATCTAACAGCACTAACTGAAGTCGAGATTAAATCCAACAAGAGAAAATTTCTAAATCAATTAAGCTACGTTTTCACAGAGGCTAACGAGGTCTATACATACTAAACCCTCATAGCGTGAAAGTATGCGGGAAAGTGTATCTATTTCATTAAGCGCGGTAGTTGAAAATTTCCCGACAAATTATATAGGATTTTGTATTATTTACCAAAAGTCCTCGTTAAATGTTTAGTGCCTAAGCACTGAGTTAAATACTATTCTTTTCTTCTACAGCTATCCAGAGCTTAACAAGAGGCGTGATACGTCAACAGTAATCACAGAGCTATCGACAGTTAATTCATCAATCTATAAATGGTAAGTAAATACACACTCGGAATTTAGATACACAAAAGATAACGACTACTTTCATAACGAACAACCTTATTCCAAAAATATCTATGATCCTCACGTCCCAACCGTTCTCACTTTTATATTATTGCAAAATTTGATCTATACTCAGTGACAAAAAAAGGTAACCTACGTATGTTTATTAGAATTCAAGAATTTTTTTCATATCGATTTATCTTGCCATGAACAACAGATGAAAAAATGGTCAATGAACCTATATGCCAAAAATTATTAAAATCGGATAAACACGTGGGTATTTACCTTTTTTTGTCACTCAGAATATACAGGGTGTCCGCAAAATTGGGGTTTTCCTTTTCAGAAACATCTACCCTTGAAATAACAAAGGTAATGTGTAGTGAAACGAGGGCGACCAAGTAAAAAAAATAAAGGAAAAAGTACTCACTCTCCAGTTGACGAGAAGGGCTAAGTACGTCTCTGCCCGAAATCATACCGCTCCAACAGAAAATGAAATCAGCTGATGCGCTACCGAGCAGACTCAGGCAAACAAGGAAAGCAAAATGTTGCGTAAAAAGTCTAGGTATTGCATCCCGTTCAATCGATTTGGGAAAATAAATGGTCCAATGAGCATACCGTTCACCATGCCAGCCCAAACATTCACCGAAAATGTTTGTTGAAAATGTGCCCGACGGACAGCGTGCGGATTTTCTACTGACCAAACATGAGTGTTGCGAAAGTTATTCACCCCATTACGCGTTAACGTAGATTCGTCTGTCACCAATATGCACTTCAAAAAGTCCGGATTATTGTCATGTTGATGCAACAACCACTCACAAAACCGCACTCTCGCTGGAAAATCGTCAGGTTGAAGGGCTTGTACACGTTGGACGTGTAACGGATACAGCCCCTCTTCACGCAGCGTTTGCCACACTTTAGGTTTTGATTCTTGCACTTCTCTAGCCACGTCTCTATTGCTTGTTGAGGGATTCTCGTCTACGCGATTACCTCTACACGCATGACCGTAACCGTCGGTTGAAGGTTGCATACTGACCTGACAAACTGACCCCGACCCAGTTCTGTCGTCGGGTTGAGCTAGTGACCTAGTACCACTCGGGGATGTCGCGGCTACAGGACGGTATTCAGATATTTTTGATGTTGCAGAGCCCTTTATCTCGGTTCCCTTAAGACATTGGTGTATATGGTACTAAGAAAAATTGCTTATGTTTTCAAGATCTACACGTCGTGTAAAGGAAAACCCCAACTTTGCGGACACCCTGTATATATATACAGGGTGACTTTGAAGTTAAGTCATTAATTTTCAGATATGATTGTAGAAGGAAGATAAACCAAAATATGTGTGTAAAAATAAAAAGAAATAAAAAAAAAATTTTACCTTGTTTTATAAAGTATCCTCCCGACAAGTATTTCAGTGCGGACCTGTATTTGATCGTGAGGTCCCCTGTGAGGTCTTAAGTCACCTGATTCACGAGCCCGTTGTACTACATTAACAAAGGCACGAGGGGTTGGTTGCACTCGATTGGGAAACCGATCCGCATAAACATGTGCCATTTTTTATTTCGTTTGAGCCACGCAACAGACACTATTCACACGCGACTGACACTGACTGTATGTATAACTGAACTGAATAAAAACATCGTTCCAAATTCTTTCGCTTTTTTGTTTCCGATGCGATGAACCGATAAGGTGGATTATATCCGTTGTTGCCAAACACGATCACATGATATTATGATTGAGACAGGGCGGTACTCAAACTTCCAAAGGGCTATAACTTTGTTACTTTAATTTTACCAGAAAAATGGTAAAGGAAAAAACATCTCTTTTGATCAGATCTACTCACTGTTAAAATAAATGACTCAACTTCGAAGTCACCCTGTATATATATATATATATATGAGTATATATTCTTAGGAAAATTCTTGTCATATTTATCCTTACTTTTTTTTCAGTTCCATGAAAGAAAAATTGTCCACGAATAATATAATAGAAGAAACAGAGATGAAATGAGCATAATTTTGACTTAAAGTGTATTGTTTATTTTAATATATATTTCCATAAATACATTGGGGCGTTTTACTTGACTCGCCTGCCCAGAAAGGTCTCCATTGCAGCGAAGTAAAAAAATAGTAGTTTTCTCAACCTCAGACTTAGGAGTAGAATCTTTACAGTTTTTGAGACAGGTTGCAGGATTTCAGTGTGATTAAATAAAACGCATACACCTTATATACAGAATTTAAACTTTATTTATAAGATTTCTCAAACATATTTACATTATTATATAATCTGATAATTTTACATTATATCCATTGATTGTTCGTAGTTGATTAAATTTTATTTCATTTACCTAATTGTTTGGAAATTTTCATTACAATCTGAGAAAACCTTAAAAACATCCAAGAAGGCACTGCTAAAATAATTTAAAAAGGGTCAACGGAAACATTTAATTCCCCTAAAATCGTAACCTGATGAATATGTAACTGAAAAATTATGTTGAAGTTGCAATTAAGAAAGTATCATCTTTAGCTTTGGATTGTGATGAAATTTCCAATGTATAACCCGTGTGCAATTTTTTTAGTGCAAATTCGAAATATATTTTTTATCATTATTATCTACATTTTTAGTCTATGAACCAGAACGAGTCTGCTTAACATAGCTTCTGAACTGAGCAAAATATCATATACAAGATCAGCAGAAAATCGTTTAGGTCCAGTATTCAACGTGAACAAGCAAGAGAGACAGAGAGAAACACATATTTTAGAGCGAGAGCGAGGATGAACCGTCCACAGACTCGTTGTCCTCTGCGTCGAGCACGCCTAGTTTTTGCTCTCGCTCTAACATTTGGGTTCCTTTCTGTATCTCTCTCATATACATTGAATACTTGGTCGCAATGATTCCCTGACAATACTGTATAGCTATATAGTGAATTAAAGTATGAGGTATTAGATGAATTCTTATACGGTAACATAAATCACTTTCTGAATGGTTACTGTCTCGTGTCTCTTACTAATTTGATGGCAAGTGTTATAGTCAAATGGATAAATTGGCCAGTTCAGCAAGCCATGTTAAGAAAAACAGCAGAATAACTATAAATAACAGAAACATCACTATTATAGAGAAGAAGAAAGCTTGTAATTGCATCGAAATTTCATTGAAGTACTGACATTAGCCCTAATAACAAAATTATCAACTATCACTTATTCGTCTATGTCGTAGTTTCTTTGGTATACATAAAGTAAAACTTATCTACTACTGCAAAAGGGGAATGTAAAAACCTTACAAAATTGAATTTATATTATAAAGCAAAAAAATCACAAAGGTCGCAGATTAATTTTTATATAAACACTGTAGTTGGAGAATAACGATGCATTGAATAATCAAGGTTTTGTCTTCTTTTTATAAAGATCATAGTTTTCATAATTTTGTTATGTGAATAATGCTTTTTAATACGACAAACATTATTGAGCAGTCAATCTAACAAAATATGTGGTTTCATTTGGCTTCCATATAAACATAGCGATTTTCAGTGTGGAAACCACAGCATCGATATCACATTATATTTGTCAGTTAATGAACTTAACTTTATTCAATATTCTCCAAGTACAGATACGTGATTTTACACCTTGATTTCTTTAAGTACAATTTTTATTAACTAGGTAAAGATGTATAAACAACAAAGCAAACGTCTCTGAAAATGTGTAAAATAGAACAAAATAAAAATTGAATATGTTTGTTAAATCTTTTTCGTTAAAAAAACTAATGATTTAGATATTGTTGGCACATTTCTACATGTACATCATATTAGTGTATTACCAGTGGAGACATACGTTACTTATCGGAGTAGGGGAAACATGCCGGTTCTAAAGCCCCCTGGCAGGTCAACCCTTATATTTGACCTTGAAAATAAGGTTGACCCTCGGATCTATTAGAATAGGCATTGATATTTTAATGAAGACACAATATCTGCTACCACACACATTCTGATGGAAGAAAAATGTACCTAACGTGATTTTTCAATGGATGGCGTGGTTCTGTAGGTTTGGTCCATTTTTATAGAATTTTAATTGTAACTTTTGGTCTTCCATTGAAACAAATCTATATGATTTTAGAAACATTTCTATCGTACACATAAATCTTTTCGCTATACATGTTTACCATTTTTATCATACCTTGGTGTGACTTCAGACAGCTAGAATGTCTATCTGAATATTTCACGACCAGTAACAGTAGTAGATACTGTGCGACCTGAAAACTAGAATTCATCTATTATCCTCAGTCCTTTGCATATTTTTGAATATCATTCTTATTGCAAATCTTGTCAGCTTGTGCAAATTTGGATACTGCTACTACTTATTACGTAATTGCAACTGTCAAATTGTAATTTCTAACCTCAAACTGTACTCAACTACACGCATTATTGGTTGCATATGTCTTGTGAAGTCGAGTAGTCTGTAGTTTTCATCTCTGTGAAGATGTGAAACAAAGAAAGTTGGTTGAATAGCACGATCGCATCTGGATGATTATGTGTATTGGTCTGGTGTGAGAAAATTATTACTGAATATGCTGCTAATTAAATATATCTATTAGCTGGGCCCGACGGATTATTTATTTATGTTGTCCTTTCTGAAGACAGGTTATGTTCAAAGTTATGAATTACGATTTTTCCTGTTTTTTATATTTTCAAAAACTTTGAAGAGCACTATGAGAAGTCGCCACCGCTCCCGCGTTGTGTGCAATTAAGCCACATCACAGAAAAATTAGTAATGACGCATCACGCATCAAACATTTTCGCAGTGCCTCACATTTTGGCGCTGATTTGTATTTTCTATTGACATTGCAAAATAAATTTCTATTATATTTAAATGACTGGAAATAAAAAGTAATAACCTTTTCACTTTCATGAATACTCCTGTCTGTAGCATATCCTCTCACCTATTCCTTCACCAACCAGGGATTTTATTTTCTTATGCGCAACAAATTTTTAGCTTTGAATCAAAAGTAAGTGTATTTGAAACAAGAAGCCAATGGAATTATCATGAACACATATTACTGGCACACAAATCCTCACTATGCACCTATGTATTGCCAATAGCTCCAGTAATGCCATCTCTGAAGCAGATTCTACATCACATCAGAGCCAAACATTCATAACTAAAGCCCCATGACGTGTAGGCAACACGTACAACTACAAAACGAGTTCACCACGTATCCATCACCTAATGCTAAGTTAACATTTAGTAGAAAAATCTACATAATGTCAAAAAAATCGACATAATGTCACTTTTCAAGATTCGTAATATCCGTGCCGCTTTGCTGATCCTATCGAGTTCTTTTCTGCTCTAGGGCAGCATATACTTCTCACATATCGGAACCAATGGCAAAATAGCACTAAACCTGTACCAATGCCCGTTGTTCCAAAAGCGTCTTCCATTTGGTAACCTATGAGCCTGCAACCCACAAGCCGTGCCAGCCAACTGCGACCTGCGGTTCTTAAGGCAAATATGGACAGTCTTGCAGTTGGGCAATTATTTCATAGATGGCGCTGACAGCGGTTGGGCTGTCTCAACGCAGTGTGAAGTTTTCACTTGCAACTACCAGATTTCCAGTTTTTACGTAATGTGGCATCCAAAACTGCAAGATTTTCAATAGAAAAACTATTCAACAGTTAAAGCAGGCATTATTGATGAGTAGAAAAAGCGTATTATACGGAACTAGTTGCTTGGTGGGAGGTACAATGGCTATCAGAGGAGCATATGGATAATGGTACCGGACTATATGTCATATTGTAGTCGTTGCAGTTCAGGTAGAGACGAGAACTAGTACGATCACATTCAGGGCAGGACCTCATCTTCTTTTTACTTCTTCTAAATAAGTCGTAGGCACATCTGAAAATAAAGACAAGTCGCTTTAAAGGTTTGCCTATCTTTCTTTGATAGAAACATCACGTCTTAGCGGTACCGCTTGTAGAAACTCACACCTAGGAAAAACTTCATAGGTAAGATTTGAACGCACAATATCCCTGATCCTAGGTATTTTTTAGATATTCAGCTACGGATTTAAGTCATTTTGTACCAGTCAATGATCTATCTTCGAGCACTAATAACTTAAACGAAGTCCTATTTTGGAAAATGTGGCTCGACCCCACCAAGAATTAATAATAATGTCTTTATTCAGAAACTGATCATAGTATGCTGAAATTTAGCTATGGCTACTGTACCAAATAACCATACTACTAACCAGACATCACTCAAAAGATTAGGATAACAACATTAATCAGATAACTATAAGAAGTGCCTTAAAAATGAGTAAATATATCAACATACAGAAAGAATAGAATCAATAAAACGAAATATGAACAAGATACCATTCGGCAAAGTGAATTTATTACTCCGTGTGCTGAGCCCAGAAAGTGCAACTTGACTGACTTCTTCGGGCCGTATCGTCAGTCGTTCCTACAATTGTAGGACGCCTTTATGGCCTGCTTAATTTTCATAGTCTTTTCTCTCCTTCATTTCAGAAAGGCTGAGGTATTTCTAGATTTCTACTATTCTGTGTCTCTCCTATTGTGAGGCGATGTTTTCTTTTTGAATTGTAACAGATGAGATAAATCAAAAGCTTGAACAATTTGATGCGAATAGATATTTGTAACATAACCCCAAAATTGAGCGCTGACCCGGAACAGTAGAAAACTATGAAAATCAAGGAGACCATAAAGACTTCCTACAATTGTTCATACTTTTGATTTACATCTGCCTAAAATTTCCTACAATTCAAAAAGAAAACATAACTTCACAATAGGAGAACGCTGACACTGACACGGAACAGGTGAAATCTAAAAATACCCTCAGCCTTTCTGAAAAGAGAGAAAAGACTATGACAATCAAGGAGACCTTAAAGGTATCCTACAATCTAGGAACGAGTGACGGTACGGCCTTAAAAGACATTTCAAAGACTGACGTATTATGTATGGGAATGGAAAGTAGATTATTGTGCCGCAGATTGATAGCAATTTGGTTTACACCTTAAAAGCATAGAATAATCATTGAATAAATCAACTCTGACCCTTGATGTTTGAAGATACGGTACTGTGCTTCCTAAGACCAAATATAAATATGCAACAGTTGCTCTGAAGCTTCTGAAATTTTGACTTGCAAACCGAATCTAAGCATGAGTAAATGAGGACTGGAGCTTAAGCTAAAATTGACTATGTAAGACTTTTACAGAATTTGTTAGGGCACACGTTTAGGATATGGCGATTAGAATATAAGAGCTTCATCTTCATATAACTCGACTGAAAGATTACTACTTACATGTATGTTAAATCCAAGATTTGAGTCAAATATAGCACTTAGATTCTTAGCATTATCACGAAATGGAATATTCGTGCCGTATGTAAAATAAGGAGACTCGATTTCTGATATTGTAATTTTTCTCTCATCTAATGCACTGAAATATTGCAATTCGGGAAGTCGTGAGTTCAAATCCCACCCATGTCAAGTTTTTCTTTTTAATATTCTTGTTGTTCTTTTACTGAAATTCTCACCTAGCATGAAGGATATGCGCACAAGGCAACGCTTCCAGCGAGTCATTCTCAATACCATAAGGCGAGCCACAACCACCACATTGTAACTTCAACTCCTCTTGGACTCGGAAGGCGACCCTTTCGTGATGAAGTCTCTGATCTTCATCACCCAAAGCGTGGTAAATGCGGGACAGCCGGATTCGGATCTTCAATACTAACAACTATTAAAAATACAAAGTCAAGACAGTGGAAAAGAATATACAGTATATTCAGATAAGAGATAGACCGGATGTAAACAAAAGGTTCGGGTGATTTTCACGCTAACGCCGCCGTCTCGACGTAAAACAGGAGCCCTCATTGGTCAATTCGCAATTAAATGCCTATGCCGAGCGGCAGAGCAGTCGTATCAAGGCAGAGTCACATTCAGGTTCAGACGTGTTACGTATGTCGTGTGCATCATTGAAATTTGATATTTCTTTGGACGTTTTCGTTTGTTATCTTATTAAGTTGTTGAGTTTGTCGTTGTTATTGTTATACCTTGTTATTGATTGTTATTGTTATCAACTGCTTGCGCAAAATGCCCAGTAGTACAGATACTGCCGATGAAGTTGTAAACTCCTGTAGTCCACCTAGGAAACGCTCTAAAAAAAGACACCTGAGTGCAGAAATGAAAGAGGTCATTTTGAATATATATAAGATCGAGCGCGAGGAGAACGAGGCATCAACCATCAAAGAAATTGTAGTGAAGGTTTCTCACAAAGTTGGGGTGTGTCGCGCATCAGTGTTTAATGTGTTAAGACAATACAAAAAAAATCACACCTTTTCTGAGCCAATGACCAGTAAACATCGCAAAAGTATTGTTAAATCATTGGATGAAGCTGATAAGCATGCGATTAGGAGGAAAGTGCATGAATTCTTCTTTAGGAATGAAATACCTACTATAGATAAAGTACTGCAGGAGGTAAATGGAGATACAACGTTGCCAAATTTCAAACGATCAACTTTCCATGCGTTACTGAAGCATTTAAATTTCAAATGGAAAAAACGGAGTCGTAATAGTTTACTACTGGATAGAGAAGAAATTGTGCTATGGATGAGGGATTATTTAACAAAAATTGGGAAATATAGAAATCAAAACAGGAAGATTTATTACCTTGATGAAACGTGGGTAAACGCAGGACATACTACAAGTAAAGTATGGGTTGATGATTCTGTAACTTCATCCAGGAGGGCCTTTCTAGATGGACTGTCCACCGGATTAAAAAATCCAGCAGGTAAATACGAGTAATAGACAACAATCGGATGTTTTTCAAACCTTGGGAACAAGGTTCTAAACATTAATTCCAGGGGGCAGATAAAACATATTACAAGTAACAAAACTTTTATAACTTTAGATAGAATGCGTGGATGTTTTATTGTCATTTTCATTTGTTAGAACTTTTTTAAGCCATGTTTTTATGTGTTTTCGATATTTCAATAATCTTTTAATATAATCTTAAAATATGTCGAATATTATAAACTTAAAAAAAGTTACTAAGTTTTATATTGTGTACCGTTCCTAATATTTCTAATCATTTTAATTCATACTTTAAGCTTTATAAAGTTATAATTTGTTAATATTAATATTTGCGCGTATTTCAGGTTCCTGATCATTCATTCTTTAAAGGTTTATAACTTTAAATTAAATTGTGAAGCGCTGAGTAATCATACGACGTTCAATATTCTTTCTTTCAATATGACTAAATAATCCCAATTATAGCAATCTGATACTCATGTCTCAATGTTTTTTCGCTGAATGTGATGAACATTTGAAAAAGGTTCGCTTATTGAAATAAATCTACACCAGTTAGTACTTCGATTTCCAGGTAAAGGGAAAAGGCTCATTATCTGCCATTTTGGCAGTGAGGATGGATTTGTTGTTGACGGTCTGTGGTGCTTTGAGTCTAAGAAAACTGGAGATTACCACGAGGAAATGAATGGCGAATCGTTTGAACAGTGGTTTTCAAAAATTTTACCGAACTTAGAGGAAAACGCAGTAATTGTGTTGGATAATGCGCCTTATCATTCTCGAAGAATGGAGAAGGTCCCAACAACGGCTTCAAGGAAAGTTGATGTTCAAAATTGGCTCCGCTCGAAAAATATCAACTTTGAAGAAGCAATGCTGAAAGTAAAATTATTAAGAATTGTCAAGGATCACAAGGCGGAATATCAAAAATACGCCATTGACGAAATGGCAGCAAGTCAAAATAAAACTGTGCTCCGTTTACCTCCATACCATTGCGAGCTCAATCCCATTGAGATCATATGGGCAGAGGTTAAAAATTATATAGCTAAGCACAATACAACTTTTAAATTTTGTGACCTCAAAGGACTTTTCAAAGAAGCACTAGAATTAATAACAGCGCAAAAATGGGAAAACTGTATTTAGCACGTGAAAGATAAAGTTGAAAAGAGAATGTGGGAACTGGACAATATTTTAGAGGAACAAGTCGAGCCATTCATTATTGACGTTGGTGCTTCAGGCAGTAGCGATGATGAAAGCTCATCAAGCTCATCTTTCCAATAAAAGATTTCGTTCATCAAATTCGGTAAGTTATAAGTAATTATGAAGCTACTGTATTTTTTAATTAATTATTGACATTTTTGAACCCATTTTGGCAAAACCTATTCAAGAATCTACTTTCTGACAATGTTCAACCATGCACATTTTTTTACGTTTTGAACGTTTTAATTTGGTTACATATTTACCTAGAAATCAAAAAATATACTAATCAATATTCTAAAAGCAAATTTAAGAGATATACGATTATTTTTAATTTAGGCTAATTTAAACGCCATTTTGAGATTATATTCGACTGTATTTCACCAAACATCAGGCGGCATCCGGAGCTGGAAATCGAAGCGAAAATTTTGAAACCCTTATGTATATTTACATCATTATATATTTCTTACCCCACCCCCACATGATCCTATATCCATCACCAATCGTGTACACATCGAATTGTGCTAATTTACTACAAAGTTACGCAAAGCAGCATCTACTATCTAAAATATGTACTGCGTGACTCTTAATACGTCCCTGCCGAATGTTACAGCGTTCGATGATCGTGGTCTTGTTTATGTCCGGTCTATCTCTTATCTGAATATACTGTAGTTATTATATGCCGCATTAAGGTACTATGAAAGTTTTGCAATATGACTTAATAAACGGACGCAGGAGGCTGCATGTTACTGAATTTTGAGACATGTCCATGAGTGCATAGTAGCCGCCAGCAGCACGTCTGTTGATTTAGTTGTTCATTCGTATTGACAGTGTAAATTGCGGACGACTATGGAACGTATTTACTTAGTGAGATAAGGGAAGTTTTACGGTATTAACTTTACGCGTTGCTTAAGCATAGAGCAGTGCTCAGAAGAAACGTTGCTTGCATTAAATAATGGTTGTCCTCACAGTACGACTATATTCAGGTAGCACAGAGACTTCCAAAGGGAGGACACTGAGAGGGAAGGGAGGCCGCGAACGTCAGTAACAGAGGAAACCATTACTGCTGTGAGGAAAATTCTTGACGAAGACCAGAGAGCGACATACCAACAGATACATGAGACCTTACACGTTCATGCGTCAGGAATTCATTCAATTCTGCATGACCATTTACACGTAAGGAAACTGTTCTCTCTGGGTACCGCATAGTCTGGCGGATGAGCCAGACTATTCATAATATAAAATATAAATCATCTTCCCTATGCATTGTGATACTTTAAAATCCGTTCAACTTTATGGCCCAGTGTGTATTTGAAGTCAGCTCCCAAAATTACAAAGCCATAACACTTTTGCTTGCCTATAGCCTAAGAGAACGAAAATGCAACGCTGAAAGTGACGAAATGTGAGCTCAGAATGTAGTTTTGAGCTATAATACTGGTTCTCGAACAGTATTGCCTATACAATTATATAATGTGTATACCTTCGCTCCAACAGAACTGGCAACTTCCAACAGTCTAGTGTTAAACTCTAGTGGCCTGCAGTTGCAGATTTTGTGCTGTAATCTTAAGGCTTCCAGACATCTAGCAGCTCCATCCATGGATTCCATCTGGATCACTCTGTCTCCCATGGCTGCCGCTGATCCCATGGCAGTTTCGTACTGTCTGAAGGCTTTCTAGAAGTTTAGAAGTTAAAAACTAAATAATCTGAGAATCATTTTATATAGCTTCTACTGTGATCAAAGATGAAGTATAAAACGACAAATTTTTGTTACGGGTACCGATCAAATTTTTGTTACAAATATTCAACTCACTTGACTATCGCGCGAAATAATGTTGCTTTCCAACACGTACTTAGACCTAATTTGATCCTAATAACACTTCTTTTTCAGTTCAGCTAAGAGTGTGGAAATGAAATTCAATACGATCAATCTATGGTTACTTTTTGAATCTACCGCTGAGAGAAGAGCGTTGATTTCAAATGTGGTAAAGACTCTTCCTGTGTGCTTTTTCCAAAGAAATAGCTTTGTTACCTCATCATTGCCAGTATTTATCTTCGCATAAATATCCCCCAGACACAGACGGTGTGCCCGATAAGCAATAACAGGCACTTTAATGGACATGTTGATGAATTTTCAAGAATATATTATTTTTCTCTAAACTTATCTACATCAAGTAGTAATTTTCAATAAAATGCTCAGCAAATGCTGGCATAGGTATTGTACCAAATTTGGTCCAAAAATACCTTCTGACTTTTGCGAGAAATTCGTAATAGCAGGATTAAATCTGCCAATCTACGAGCCCCTTCCCACTGCAGTTGGCCCAACTATTGAAATCTTTGTTTTTTTCTTATCAAACACAAATAATAAAAATGTAGCAGGGTGTTATAGGTTTAAAATATTAACAATGAATATTTTGATAATATAGAGTAGAAAACACCAACTTTGTCACTCCCTAATCAAATTTGCAGCATAAAAATAACACATGTTGCAATTAAAGCATATCAACCTATTTTCATTTCAATGCAAAATAAGTCTATAACGCATAGGTGGCTGTGAAAAATAAAAGCCATGACAATTGTTTTTATTAATCGCAGCTATCAGAATACGTTTAAAATAGTTTTGGGTAGTTAAGGTTTTCAAAATGGGTAGAGGAAAGATTATTAGTGAGAAAATTCGGTTACTGATAATGAATTTTTTTTAATTCTGGAAAATCAAACTCAGAAATTGCAACTTAGTTACTCTTATCGCAGTACAGTGTGAGAAATATTGTTAGAAGATATAACATAACTGGTTCAGTTAATATTAAGCCACGATATGTGAAAAAAAGTAATATCAGAAATGCCGACCGAAGAGCATTAAGAAGAATAATCGTGAAAAACTGGCGTGCCAATTATTTCCAATTAAGTGCTCTGTGGAGTGTCGCTGTTGGAAGGAGAATTTCGAGGGCCACAACTCATAGAGAGGCCCACAAACTGGAATTTAGCACCTGCAAGGTAAATTTTCTTATAAAAAAAGTGAAGTAAAAACCCTAAAGTTGCACAACTTGTTTATAGGCCAAAGAAAAGCCACTATTAACTCCACTGCAAAAGAAAAATCGGCTTAAATGGGATTAAGAACATAGACAATGGATACCTCAACAATGGTGTGCAATACAATGGAGTGACGAGCCCCGATTCGAAGTTTGTGTTGGTAACAGTTATTCCCAAAAAAACTGAAGCATTCCATGTTGACTGTCTGAAGAGAAAAGTTAAATTTCCAGCATCCGTTATGGTCTAGGGCAGTATGTCACCAAAAGGAGTAGGAAAACTTTATTTTATTGATGGAAATGTGGATACAAACAAATATTTGGCAATTTTAGAAGAATCGCTTCTACCAGTGATGGAAGAATGTTTGACATCCGGCCAAGATTTTGTGTTTCAGCAAGATGGTGCAGCGTGCCATATCTCAAAAAAGGCTATAAAATGGATGGAAGAAAATAATGTACCACTTTTGAATTGGGGTTCTGGCAGCCCAGATCTGTCACCTATTGAAACTTTGTGGCACGAGATGAAAAAGGTTCTACGACAACATCCTGCCCGTACAATCACCGGAATGAGACAAAAGCTTCAAGAAATATGGGATTGTTTTACACCAAATTTTTGACAAAACTTGGTTAACACTATGCCCCAAAGAATTTCAGCCGTAATAAAAAATAAAGGTGATGTTACCCAATGGTAATCTTTCAATTGTTGCTTTGTTAACTTCGCGCATTTATTCGCACATTGTTTATTTGTTCAGATGTTCTATTACTTATAGGTCTAAGTGATTTCAAATATGTATTTTTTACGACTAGAGTGTATCTAAAATGTTTTTGAGAAAATAAATTGTTGTAGAAGTAAATAGTTTCGTCATGTTTAGTTTATGAAGGCATATTTTGGTTCAAATCTTGAAGTCGGCCAACTGAAGTGGGAAGGGGCTCGTAGATGGCCCTGATAGTTTGTTGTCTTTTATAGCATTTTGAACTTTTTTTTTCTTAGAACCACCTGAAAATGAACCCCACTTCTTAAATTTTGAGCGAGTCCAGTTAGTAAGTACACTGAAATGTAAGGTAATAGCGGCAATTGAAGAAGTCGCGATGGCGGAGAGTTCGTGTGATTCCTCATTTTGAAGCTCTACATATATAAATACAATCCTAGAATAAAAAATCATCGTCCTTAAAAATAGCGAACTGGCACGTCCTCAAAGTTGCGCGGTTATAACTCAAAAACAACTCATCAGAACGGTGTAGCATATCCCGTCAATCGTCTTGTTTTGGAAGGGTTTATCCGAATACATCATAAAACATCACATTTGAAAAAAATTGTCAAATTCTATAAAAATTTTATAATCTGAATGTCTCACATTCCAAAAGAGGATTGATATAACATACGAAAACGTTTTGTTGAGCAGTTCTAGAGTAGAGTGATTTTTATGTTCCTAGGTTATAAAAGTACTCGTAACAATTTTCAAAATAAGGTATCATGCGATATCGTGCTTCATTTAAAAATTGTTGCAAAACGATGCCCAACCGCCATTTTGAAACCTTCAACTGTTATTTTTACGTCAAAATATATGATTGATTCATCACTTACATGTTAAAAAATTTCAGCTTGCTAATTTGACAAAAAATAGGTAGAAGGGACCTTTCTGAGAACCACTGTATATTAACAACCTGTATATCTAGTGCTGGTTATGTTAAATAAAGAATAGCTATTATCTCAATACGCGCATAATATGGATTGAAATGCCGCTAATAACATTAAAGGAAGTTATTTATAAATCTTGTAAGGCCGTTTTATTTTTAATGTTGACCTAACTGATTAAAGGCAGTGAAACGTGATAATCAATTGCAAAGCTAAGCTCAGTACAAGATCGAAGCGATGTAAAATTAAAATAAATCTCTGCAGAACTTTACATAATATAACTCCCATGTTTTGAGGCAAAAAATCGCTGTTTTAAGCAAAAGGGTTATTATGGTCTTAAAAAGCTAACAACGAATGATATGCCAACTTACATTTATATCTTGTCGTTTCCTATAAATATCACCCATTATTCTAATACTTCTTGCGTATGTGGCTTGGTCTCCAGACACTAATGCGAGTCTTGTAGCCTCCTGAGAGTAAAAAATCAGTGATCTCAAGTATCGTCACATTCAAAATTCCTTACCGAACAGTAGTCATGAGCGTCACCCAATTCTCCCTGTTTTCTTAAAGCTGACGCCATTTGCAATAAGGCAGCTCTGAAAATATGAATACAAATATCAGAAAAAATTGGAATTAGCATGATCGTTGCAAGCATTTGGATTGCTGGCTACTGCTCTAGGTAGTAAGACAGCAAGTAGTCTATCGTTCTACTGGGTGCGCCATATATTACTTTTTTTTACCTATAAGTTTATGTGCTACCATGTGAGTCAAAAGTCATGTGGTATGCATAAATGAACTGTCATTTATAGTCATGGATTCGTTTACAACACAACAACGCATTTTAGTTATCCAAACTTATTACGAAAACGGTCGAAATATAAAAAATACTTTTCGCAAACTTCGCACTAGTTTTGGCCGACATGGACGCCCTACAGAGCCTGGAATTCGTTGGATTATTAATCGGTTTGAGGAAACTGGTTCAGCTGGAGGTCGTAGACCATACCAACATGCTCGTCGAGCTCGTACTCGTGAAAACATAGCCGTAGTGAGTGAAAGTGTGCGAGAAGATCCAACCACATCGACTAGGCACCGTTTACAATTGGGAATTAGTCAGACCACCTTACGCCGAATTTTACACATTGATTTACACCTCCATCCATACAAAATCCAACTAACACAAGAATTGAAGCCGGCAGGCTATCAACAGAGGCGTGTTTTTGTTAAATGGATGCTGGAAAGAGAAGACGGATTTTCGGCCAAAGTGCTCTATTCTCATGAGGCTCATTTTTACCTCAATGGGTACGTAAATAAGCAAAATTGCAGATTCTGGGGGGCTGAAAATCCACACCAATATCATGAACAACCTCTCCATCCTGAAAAAGTGACTGTTTGGTGCGGATTATGGTCTGGTGGCATCGTTGGACCATTCTTCTTTGAAGATGCCAAAGAAAAGGCCATTACCGTCAACGGGGAACGTTATCGCGGCATGTTAACAGACTTTTTGTGGCCAATTGGATTGTATTGGTGCCAGCGATCTTTGGTTTCATCAAGACGGAGCAACGGCTCACACATCTCGCCAAACAATCGCCTTATTGGACACGAAATTTCAAGACCGCATAAATTCACGAAATTCAGATGTCAGTTGGCCCCCGAGATCGTGCGATTTAATACCTCTTGACTATTTAGTTTAGCCATTTTTGAAAGGAAAGGTGTATGCGAATGGTCCCCGGACAATTCAAGACCTAAAGCGCAATATTCTGAAATTGCGGTCATACGCCCGATTATTCTGGGAAAAATCATTGAAAATTTTGATGTTCGGATGTTGGCCTGTAAACGAAGCCGCGGTGGTCACATAACTGATGTTATTGTTCATACATTAATAGCATAAACCAACCTTCATTTATCAATAAAAAAAATCGATTTCACCTCGTAAAACGCGTGTTGATTTTTAAAATAGAAAAAAGTAATAGATGACGCACCCTGTATATTGCGCATCCATCATATTTTTTTAAGTGATCCGTAATGATTTCAAAATATGGTGAATGTACATCCTTTTTCGTAAGCGTAATTTTTAATTGCGTTAATAGCCGCTTACCTGTGATGTCTGGAGTTCAAGTCCCCTAACTGCAAAGATCGCGACAAATCATAAGCTTTAGACGCATATTTTGCACTTTTGTCGGCATCTTGAAGTCTACTGAACAGCTCTGAAAGTCCTACGTATACCTGCAACATGTACACATATTTTCTGAAATCCAGTTTCTAAAGCCTTGTGCACAGCAATTTTAGCATTATTTGAAGCATTCGCAAATTTAAAACATAAAAACCATGTAAAACATAGAATAACGCATCTATGACTTAACAAATTTCGTGCGTATCATTAAGGCTTGTGTACCAAAGACAAGCCAGACAAGCGTCCAAGATCGATGTTAGAAGGAGCTAGAAAGAGTGATGTGTAGTCTTCCTCGCTGGCGACGTGATGATTATCTTTTCTAACATACGTATTATAGGCTCAACTCGCTTCTCTCTCTCTCTCTCTCTCTCTCTCTCTCTCTCTCTGTGTGTGTGTGTGTGTGTGTGTGTGTGTGTGTCTCTCTCTCTCTCTCTCTCTCTGGTCCACATTGAAACCCGGCTGACCACAACCATTATAGGCTCAACTCGCTTCTCTCTCTCTCTCTCTCTCTCTCTCTCTCTCTCTCTGTGTGTGTGTGTGTGTGTGTGTGTCTCTCTCTCTCTCTCTCTGTCTCTCTCTGGTCCACATTGAAACCCGGCTGACCACAACCATAAATGATTCGCACGTTATAATATGCGGATTCTAGAAACGACACCGCTGAAA
This sequence comes from Acanthoscelides obtectus, assembly GCA_963669975.1. Classification (NCBI taxonomy): domain Eukaryota; kingdom Metazoa; phylum Arthropoda; class Insecta; order Coleoptera; family Chrysomelidae; genus Acanthoscelides; species Acanthoscelides obtectus. The sequence goes on from CAVLJG010000004.1 coordinate 15,975,796, forward strand.
AAACGATTTCATTTCATTCAAATTCCCTGATATGAAATGCTGAATACCCCAAATATGTACCTGTAGTTCCAAAGCAGGATCATGCACAGCTTGGGCGATCCTATGAGCAAGTTGGAAGCTGTCGAGGGCCTTATTGAAGCCGGCTAGTTCCACGTACACAGAGCCAACGGTAAGATGCACGTGACCAGCCGTACCGTGTTGAGAAGGATCGTTGTATAGCGACTGACGTGAAAAAGTTAAGGCCCTAAAAACAGTAAAAGTCACAACTAAAGAACGCACAACAACGCCGGTTGAGCAACAACGAGCCAGTGTTGCCATTTACAATCATTTATACCCTCTATGGCAGTTGCGTTGTATAGTATGTGATAAAACAGTAACATAGTGTATGTATAGTATACCCTATGTATTGCTGTAAGGGGCCGTTCAAGTGTTACGTGAGCACTATGGGGGGTGCGAGGGGGTCTTAGCTTTGCTTATTTTGGATGACATGGGTTGTAGGGGAGTCTAGATGATGATTACGTCATCGGTAGTTATTTACTTTTTTACACGAATGGCAACCCTCACATTGTCTTTGCCTGAAAACGAAAGTCATTTTCGGGGATTCCCGCAAATAATGCATACGTTTAGTGAACAGCGCGCGGTAATTCCCCTACTCGCTTTAGAACCGAGTAGGGGAATTACCGCTCGGTGTTCACTTGTCTAAATTGCCTCTATCAGTGTATTGTTTTGTTTGGATACTATAGCCAGTAGACGTATTGTAAGCGTAGTAAAGCAAGTTAACACTTGTGTTACCATTGATTCCATTAGCCAAAGCTCAATGTTTAAATAAGATGTCGTTTCACATAGACAAATCGAAGTTATACCAAAAATTGTTTGAAAGTTTTAAAAAATCTCATTCAAGCACGAAAGTACCAAATGTACAAAAGTTAGTTAACGAAGTGTAGCGAAATTTCAAATTACAAGCAAAATCCGACAAGGAACTAGATATTATTGTATCTAAGAGAATCGAAGAAGAATTGCAAGCGGCGACTAAGAATAAATCCAATCTACTAAATTTTTTTTCTAAGGTGAGTGATCAAATCATTTTAGGTACCTATGGGTACTAGAAATATTAGAAACCGCCAAAAAGCTTCTCTTTACTGATTAGAAAATATTATGGCCTATTTCAAAGTATAGAGGTAATATTCATTATAATATAGATTTATTTCTTATGATTGATTCCGTCAATTGGTCCCAAAGTACAGGATGTTAGTTTTATACATATATGCAGAAAACTAACACCCTGTATTTTGTGACCGGAACGAATTGCTCGTTTAAACATATTAGATTTAAAGCAGTAGGGTTTTGTATTTACCATATATATTATCATACTTTGTATTTATGTAGCTTAATAAGAGAATCTTTATCAGAAGCCATAGAAAGTTTTTATTTTTAGACAACCTGTAAACCTGCAGAAAAAAGCATATCATACGGTCAGCTTCAAATATTAAAAAAGAGGAATAAGATAAAATAAAACTCGGTAATGAATTACAACAGCAATGCGAAATTAATGAAAATTCAGATAAACAGAGAGCAAAACCTTCTCAGGAAGCTATGAAAAATAAGATTGCTCTACTCGAAAAAAATCTGAATGCTTTATATTCTGCCAGAGATACTATGCCAAGCCGTGCTGAAGTTGATAAACAGATCATTAGGTTGCGCGAGGAAATAAAAACAACAATAAATACTATCTCTGAGGGATTCAGTGGGACGTCCTAATCTTGAAAGCAATCAACATTCACTATTGAAAACAATCGCGGATATAGCTTTATTTGGGAGTGCAGCAGATGATAGAAGATGAACGGAATCAATTCGGAGCGTAAAAACTCTTGATGAACTCACACAAGAATTACGTAAAATAGGATTTGAGAATAGTCGCAGTGAGACATATCTTCGTTTCATTCCCAGAAAATCTAATTCTGCAGAGGGACGAAGACATGTATCGACAGTCCCGGTTAAGCTCATTCGGGCTCAAACTGATCACCACAAGAGCCACTTAGATAGCAAGTTCGCTGAAACATCAATCCATTGTTTAGAGAACATAGCATCCATACTTGGGCCAGATCAAATATTTTTCATATCTCAAGATGATAAAGCTCGAGTCCCTATTGGCGTAACTGCGGCAAATAAGCAAGCACCTCTTCTAATGCACATGGAATATAGAATCGAATTGCCTGATCACGATTGGGTAATCGCTGAGCGTCATAGATTAATACCATCTGTTTATGCTGGTATCAAAATCACTTCCAATATGCTAGGACAACCGCAAGCCGTTGGGTATTCTGGACCAACATACATCGCTATTCGAAGTGGAAAGCATAGTTCATCTACTGCTAATGTTCAGGATTTCGAGACGCTTCTCGAACTTGAAGGGTTTCGACCATTAGCTAAAACTGACCATGGACTAGTAAAACCAGTGGTAATCATGACGGTTGATGGAGGGCCAGATGAAAATCCACGTTATCAAAAAGTCATAGGGTTTGCTATACAACACTTTAAGCAACATGATCTCGATGCATTGTTTTTAGCTACCAATGCTCCTGGAAGAAGTGCGTATAACAGAGTAGAGCGCAGAATGGCTTCTCTTTGTCGGGAACTGGCTGGTTTAATATTGCCTGATGACCAATTTGGGTCTCATTTGGATGAACGTGGCGTTACAGTTGATGAACATTTAGAAAGATCTAATTTCGAATTTGCAGGAAATGTATTAGCTGAAGTATGGAGTTCAATGGAAATTGATGACTATAATGTTAATGAAAAATATGTTAGGGCAGGTGAACAAGATCTTCCTGATTTTCAAGACATTAAGTGATATTTAGAACATGTGCGTGAGAGCCAATACTTGCTTCAAATTGTAAAATGTAGCAATACAGAATGCTGTCGTCCAAGAAGTGGCCTATTTAGATTACTAGACACCTGTAAAAGTAAAACAAACAGTTGATGACTTGGTTTTGGATGAAGGAGGGCAATTTCTTAATCTTCCAGTCAATTTAGCTCTACGCTTAAGTGCTTCACTCAAAGATTTCCTGCAAATGCCCTACGATTATTCTTGACCGACGGTAAAATTGAGGCTATCAAGTCGAACATGCAAAACGTGTGGTCTTTATCATGCTTCCGTCAAGTCACTAAATCGTCACATCGAAAATATCCATAAAAAACTAAACACGCACACTGATAGGAAAGTAGAGACCTGCAAGAGTCGCTGCTCGTCGTGCTAATGAACTGATGTGCATTATTCAAAATTTAGAGCACCATGATGTTGAATGGCTCGATGAGAATGACGTAGACATTCCAAAATCCGATGAAAGCGAGCAAACTCACAACACTGATCAGCAATCGAAGCAATCCAATGTTATCGAAAACTTAGAATCATGGATTCGGGTTTCATGGACTGAAGACTGTTAATTTGAATTTAATATATGTACCAAAAATTTAAAATAAGTTTGTTATGTTAGTAAGATATAATATTTGTATCCTTTACTCTATGTTGAATACCTTATCAGTGAAATATAATCGCAATCCTAAATCTATTTTCTTATTTTTCAAATTATAATTATAACGTTATAATTATATTAAAAAAAACAATACATTAATTAACAAATGTTTACGTAAGCATGGGGGAGGGGGTAAGAGCTTTGCTTACTTTTGCTGACAAGGGGAGGGGAGGGGGGCTAAATAATTGTAATATATCTGCTTATGTAATACTTGAACGGCCCCTAAGCACTGATATTGAGGGTACCGGGTAGCGTGAAAATTTTATCAGGATGGTAATGGAAAATTACGGCTTTCATTTTGAAAATAATTTTTATTTTTGTACATAATGTCGTTCAACTCCAACACAGTTGGTCCAGTGTTTCTATAACATTAGGATGCCTTCTTGAAAGTGGAATTCTGGAAGGTTGTGCAAATATTCGTCTACGACCCTCTAAGCTACATCATCGAATCTACAGAACTTTCCAGAGAGACATTTTTTCAAATCGGGAAATAGATGGATGTCCGAGGGTACCAAATTATGAAAATAAGGACGATGAAGCAAATCCTGCAGTTTTTCCATTGTAAACACACATTTGTGAACTAGTGCTTTGTCTTCATGACGAATGGTATTTTCCTTGTTGGTATCCAGTTGATTTAGGAAGCTGAAATACACTGCCACGCAAAATTAACCGGACTTGACTTTTCTCGACATCTCTTTTTTTATTCATGTCAATATATCAATTATTGAAGAACATATGCTGTTTTGAAGAAAATCATGCGAATCATAGCGATAAACAAGAATTTGTTTCAAGTAGGCTGTGTCTGTTAGCATTTTTATGGCATGCCGAAAAGATTCCTCAACAAAAATGACACCGGAACAAGTAGCGCAAGCTGTAGGTTTACAAGATGATGGTCGTCCTATTCGGTATATCGCAGAAAGTCTTGCGGTTCCACGCAGTTCGGTATTCGATACGATGCACAGATTTAGAGAAACTAGTTCTTACCTAAGAAGACCTGGGCAGGAAAGGCGGAAAGCAATAAACACAGTTGAAGGTTGGCTTCGAGAAAGGACAGTTCTTGCTACAGCTTTGACTCGAAGATTGGATTATGTTCATGTACTTGCCCTTTATTAGATGTAGGTCATCGAAGGCCGCGCTTGGTATTTTCTCGAAATCATGCACATTGGGTTATTGATGACTGGAAAAACGTCCTTTTTACAGACTTGTCTCGTTTTACGAGATATTCACCTGATGGTCGCCAAAAAGTGTGGAGAAGGCCTTGTTCAAAGTTGTTTCACTCCTAGAGTGCAATTTGGTGGTGGAAGAGTGATAGTATAGGGCGGTATTTCTTTGGAATCCAACACAGTTCTTGTTTCGCTACGAAGAGTACACCTTACTGCCGTCAGGTACATAAGAGAGTGCTTGGAAGAACATGTGGTTCCTTTTTAGGAGAAAATTTTTTCCTGATGCAAGATAATGCTCGGCCACATAAAACCAGAATGACTAGATATGTACTAGACTGGCCACCAAGGCGATCGGATCTCAACTCCACTGAGCACATGTGGGATACATTAGGAAGAAGGCTTATGCAGAACTATGGAGAATTTCAAGCTGAAGCTGCGTTGGAACAGGTGCTGGTAAACGAGTGGAAGAAAGTACCCCAATACACAATAGCTGGTTAATTGAGTATATGTGCCAGAGAGGATGACAGCTGTTATTCAAGCCCGGGGAGGGAATACTCGTTTTTGATAACAATTTTTCCAATGATGATAATTTTTTCAGTTAAATTGTTTATGGTTATGATTCGCATAGTTTTCTTACCAATGAATAAAAAAAACTGTTGATTAAAGTTGATGCTTAAAATTCTCATACGAAGATACATTATTCAGTAATCCAAAGTTTCCACAAGGTGTTCAGAAATGTAGGGTAAAATGCACCTTTTAATTACACCCTGTACAACAACAAACATTTTCAATTTTTTTTCAAAATCGGCAGTCGGTAATGATAACAATGAAATTACCTACAACTTGACGAGAAAATTAATGAAACTCATGCAAAGGCCAAAAAGTCATTTCAAATTTAATTTGAACGAAATTTTATTTGTCCGGTTAATTTTGCCTGGCAGTGTAGTATACACCCGTAATTGTTCTACCCTTTTCTAGGCAATCAATTAAGAGATTTCCTTCCGCATCCCAAAACATACTAGCATCCGGGAAATGCAATCGACTCTTTTGGCGCTGTACCCCCGGCTTGTAATGCATTTGTAATCTTGTTGGTTTTTACTCCCATAGTGGAACGCCTTAATTCGTTTATTGTTAACTTTATCATTTGTATTCCTTGTTGCTAGGCATTGCGAGGTATTTGCTCTACTTACCGCAGAATTTCTGGTTACCCATGTTACTTACAGTACCTAACGGCTGCTAACAGCTTATAATAACAAAATGTATACAGTGTGATTCCACAGAGCACAGTCCCCGTAATCTTTTGTTGACTTCAGAGGGATTTTCCTAGGAGTTAATCCATCCAGCACGATAGTCAGGCATGCCCATATTAACCATTCAAGATATTCACTTCAAAAATTGGTGTAGACAAACTACTTGAGAGAGCAAGTTGGAACCCATGATAATTAAAACTAGCAATAAAGCTTTGGTTGTTGGAGACAACTATTTCGTGATTTTTCTCAACTCATGAGCGTAGTATAGGCTTGGCCATTGACTGTCGAGTGGACCATATCTGCGATACCACCAGAAACGGCGGCATCTTGCGGCCCCAGTGATGACCTGGCTGTGAAATGCGAACTGGGGTACAGTTCCAACAGAAAGACTGCTGATTTACTCTCGCAGGAATCGATTCTGAGAATGTATGACACTTTGAGGTGTCCTATTTCAGTGACGTGTACATTCATGAAGGAATAATTTTAGCGCCATATTTGTACCAGTCTGAAAATGTTTCATCTTAACCTTGTTTATCTTGTATAACAATTGCATCAAAATCTTAACGTTCTTGGAAAGACGACAAGTCTTAAAATAGTAAAGTTGGTGGATTAGACTATTACCTTTCTAACGCTCCAAGTCTTTGATGAGCCCTAGCTATATTTAAATCGGATTCTGCCCGTAAGTTTGAGCTATTTAGTTCTTCGGATATGCAAAGTTGTCGATGAGCGTATTCCAAAGCGTCCCTAAAAAAATCCAGAAAAAAATATCAATCAAAACCGAACTTTCTCGTAATATGTAGCTCTTTGAAACACAATAACAAAATAAATTTTGGTATGAAGTAGTCATCATAACTATTAATTATTAAAATAAATATTTCAAAAAAGTAACTTTACCTGTATTTACCCCAATCCATATACGCTTGATAAAGGTACCCTAGTAAACCAAACTTATCTTCTCTTTTCCTTATAGCTTTTAAGGCAGATTTCCATTTCCTTACAGCTTGTTGCTGCTTGTGCTGATTATATAACCGCAACCCTTGATCTATCTGATAAAAAACAGGAATAAATCCACGGAACAGATATTTTGAACTTAAGTTTATAGAAGTGAGAGTCAGAATGCATGTACTCAGCAAATAACTTTGCTTCTAGTTGTTTAAGTCACTTGTTTTCTAGTCTCTTGGGAACGTAGATTCCGAATCCGACCTCATCGACAGTTTGACGTCAGAGCTTGCGAGTTAGAAATGAAACTATTTCTTTAAAAATACCTAGCGTATAATGACAACATTTTCAAATAATAATAATACTATTTATTACCCTCATTAAACAGTATATAAAAGTTTACAAACCAAAAGCCTTAAGAGAATAAAGGGCTACATCAGCTTGCCCCTTAAAGAAGCAGCTACTAGAGCAAAAAAAAGAACAAATTTAAGCAATTCTATAATAGTGCAAATGACTATCCAAACATTGATAATTAATAAAGTTCTGATATTAAGAAATATAGCGAAGTATAATAAGTAGAGAGATGGAGATTTAGAGTGAGAAAGAGAAAGCGTGAATAGGGCAAAGAGAAGAGGAGAAAAGGGGAGCAGAAGATATGTTTTTTATGATACCTGAGACAGTAAATCACTTTTAAGGTTCCTCTTAAATGTAGCTACCGAAAGAGAAAAATATTTAATTTTGAATTTATTTACCAAAGAAGCAATTTCATATGAGAATGATTTCTTAAATGATTCTTTATTGTGTCATGGTATTGTAATCGAATTAAATCTTCTAATGTTTAGATTATGTAGATCAGTCCGGTAACTAATTTTTAAGTGAAGATAAGGGGGATTTTTATATTTTATATTCGTGTAAAAGAAGGAAGTAGAGTGCAAGGTACGCCTCTGAGCCATGTTCAACCATCCCAGTTCAGGTAGTTTGTGGGATACTCTTTGTCTACCCCTTATGCCAAATATCAGTGTCAGACAAGAATTCTGAGCTTTTTGAACCCGTTTTAGTTCCACACTATCGAGAAATGGGCCATATACCATATCAGCAAAGTTGAAGTGGTATAACACTAAAGCCTCGCAGAGCGTGGCTTTAGTATTTTGTGATAGGTAATGTCTATGGGGTAACTTATTTTTAACATTGAATATGCTTGTCTTAATCACAGAGTAATGTGTTCTCTAAACTTTAGTTTAGAGTCAACCACTAAGCCGAAATCCTTCACGGAATCCCTAAGTGATATTATATTGTCCCATAGTTTGAGCTTAATATCATTTTCTAATACGTTTCTGTAGGAATCACAACAAAACAGTATCGTAGCTCTATAATCTGAATGAGAATGGAGCATTGGCTTCAAATCTGGTGTCACTTTAATTCCTCGCCCCACATTTTTATCCAAAATTTGGTATTTACAAAAAGTCTGGTATTATAAAAACATCCTAAAGAATCCTTTTAAGCAAAACTGTTTACCTTCCGCTTGGCAATGCTTTGATGTATCCTGGCCCTACACGCTCTGAAACAACCCCCACAGGCAAGCGTATCCCTCCGGGGGGGAGGTGACCCCATGACCCCCCTAACTTCGGCGTACGCCTCGCGATGCAAGCTGCTACAGGAGTCTGACCAGGGGGGCCAAATTTCATCGTCCATACGGCATCTACTGACATCCGGGGAAGATAGAAGCCGGGTGGCGGACAACTGATGGGCCAGACCCAAAGCCATGGGTCCGCCCAGGCGGCTGCTGTAATAAAATATGAAATCCGTCATTTTTGAAACCGCCCGTTCACATTTTTCCAAATGCTTTAATTGCTGGATAAAGTAATAATAATAATATTAATAATAATTAACGTCTTTTATTTGTAATATTCGTACAGGAGGCGAGATTTAGATAATGTATCTATTCTACCATCTAACCGCCTTAACAATACGAGATTTAAAAAAAAAGAATTTGTTGAAAATTAATACATGTATACAATAACGACAGAATAGGCTATAATCTAAGTAAAGATTTCGCTGCTGATCAAGTAGAACTTCTTTCAATTTTTTCTTGAATTTGGGTAATGGATTAGTTTCTTTTAAACTGCTGTCTAAAAAATTATTATGATTTTATCGAATTGTAAATATATATATGCTGAAATAGAGATGTGCTGTGGCGTGGAATTGAAAAAGTCTCTCTATATCTAATGTTATTGCCATGCATATTCCCTCTACGTATGAATTTCTTTACTAAATATGACGGTGTTTTTGAATAAAGAACCTTATGAGTCAGATTCAGGAGCTGGGACTTATACATTTTATCCATTTTCATCCATTTCAGTTTATTAATGGCATTCGATATATAATCATACTTTCTGAGACCATTTACAAGTCTGCAACCTGTATTCATAATAATTTGAATACGATTTCTTGTTATAATATCTAAATAGGGACATTAAACCACTAAGCAATATGATGTCTTTGAAAACAAGAAAGATTCACACAATTGCTTTCTCGCAGATTTATGTAATATTGCCTTATTTGCAAATAAAATAGTGTAGCACTGAAAAATTAGATAGTTTACGTGTACAACATTTTAAGTCATCATCCATTATAATATCTAGGTTCTTCGAAGGATCCACAGGAACTAGTTTATTACCTTTTAAATGTATGTCTATGTCCTTTTTTAAAGTATTCTTTTTGTTCTATTTGCGTATATATATTTATCTTCAAGGGTTCAAACGAAGATTATGACTACTACTGAACTTTTCAATTTGGGAAAGATCTTGATTGATTTTATTATTTTCTGTTTCCAAGTCATTACTCCTAAATGAATAGAAAATTTGAGTATCGTCTGCAAAAAATTGCTTACCTCTGTTTCTAAATCTGAGATATATGATGAAAATAATAAGGGTCTTAAGAATGATCTCTGTGGTACACCAGAACAAATTTTTTGTTCGGTAGAATACTGTTGATTTAGACGAACCTTTAGATACCCATTTACAAGGTAGGTTTGAATAAACGAAAGAGGTTTTTCAGAAAATCCATAATAACTGCTTTTAGACACAAGAAGTGAGTGATTAACGGTGACAAATGCTTTAGTAAAGTCAAGAAGTATGAGAGCTACTGCTTTTTGGTTATCAAGTGCCATTGTTATATTGTCTGTTAAATCACAGAGCGCCGAAGATGTATTACGACCTTGTCGAAATCCAGATTGTTTAGATGGAATAATTTTGTTAAAATATAGGTAGGCACAGAGCTGCTCGTAAACAACGCGTTCCAATACTTTAGAAAAAATTGGTAGCATGATCGGTCTCAGTTGACCATAGCTAGTAGAATCAGAACACCAAGGTAGCGGACCAACTATAGCGCGTTTCCACTGATTGGAGAAATATCCCCTCTCTAAACAGCAGTTGTTAATATGTTTTAAGTACACATCAATCTTAGGTATACATAGTAGTATCATATGCAAAGTTATTCCATTTGAACCACTAGAATTTGATTTTATTTTATGTATAATTTTAACAACGGTATCAATCACTTTATTAAATTGAAATTTGGATTTAGAGTTATTTTTATTAGCTCGGTAAAATGCAATTTTATCAGCACAACCCAAATCACTATTCTCGAAAATTGAAATGAATGCCTCATTTATTTTATACGGAACTGATAAGCTCACGGGAATTGTAGGAGATTGCACTTTGAAAGTCTTTAGGATGTCATAAAACTTTTTTATATCCTGATTTTAAAATATAAAAAATAATAATCTTTGTTTCCTCTCCGCACGAGCGTTAATGCACGATTTCTGTAATACGTATACTGTTGCCAAGAGGCGGCTGTACGATCACGTTTGAACTTTGACAAAGCTTCAGCTCTCTGCTTGAATACAAGTTTAATATTATCATCCAACCAAGGAGCTGGAGCTTTGTTTACACGCACTACCTTTTTTGGACAGTGAACATTAAATAAACATAAAATACCGTCTGTTAAAAAGTTAATTTTATCTTCAATGTCATCTATCGATATAATATGCCACCATGGAAAACTCTTGAGATGATGTTCAAACGCTATTTCATTTAAACAATGGAAATCCCTGAATGTCACAGATTTCTGTTGATTTTTAGTAAGTGTAATTACGTATATCACAGAAGGTTAAATAGTGATCAGTAATCATATCAGCAATAATAGTGCGACTCCTAAGACAACTTTCAAGCTCAACTCAAATAAATAGGATCTAAGAGAGTGAGTGTCGATTCAGTTATCCTAGTCGGTTCAGATATCACCTGTTTCAGATTATAAGAATCAAGGCATTTAGTGAAGTTGTTACAAAGTAAAAGCAAATTAACGTTAATATCCCCTGCAAGGATGATATCATCATATTCAGCTAATATGGCAGGCAACATGTCATCAAAGGTATTACCGGTTTCTGTAACAGAGCTATATGGGGGTCGATAGAATATACCAATAGCAATTTTTGGTTTAGGAAGTTCCACCTTCAACCATATACAGGGTGGCGCATTGAAAACGAAACAGACGCATTTACTGGCACCTCAGTTTTTTTTTTGGAAAAATGCTCAGACACGTCGATTTTGTTTTCGAGGGGGACACAAGTTTGGCAAGAAATCACGTTAACACGTGCAGCCCCCTGGGCGTGGTGACACCAACCCTAAAATCTTAAATTGAAACGGGGGGGTCGAGTGACACCTCATTTCAAAGGTCTTTCAATTCCCTTTATAATGATGTAAAATACATGAGCTTCAGTTCAGTAGTTTTGAAGATTTATTGATTTAAAGCTTAAAGTAGACATTAGTAGGTACATGTACTACTTTCAGAAGAAATTTGACTAAAAGAATTTATTTAATAAATAAACGCTTTTCTTCACTACGCCTATGGTTTGTTTATCATTTTGTTATTGAAAATAGCTATTGGAGCGTGTTTTGTGGCAAAAAAGTTATTTCTTGAAGAAAGATAAGGAAATATCTCGTGCTTATTTTAAATAGGAATGTACTATACGTACATAGTTTGCGATTGATTTGACCAAACTTTGTTGCTAAAATAACTTGTAAAGCTTTATTACATAAATTAACCATGGTATATTCCACAGCAGAAAGAGTTGAAATTATCGAAATATTTTTCGGAAATAATCAGTGTGCTAATAGAACAACGGAAATATTTAATGAGCGACATGACAACAGTAACGTGTATCGAAAATATGTTCTAGAACTTTTCGGGAAACTGGGTCAGTCGCCAATAAAAACGCAACATTGAAAATCCCTTAAGGAACGAAGCAATAGAAGTGGGGGCTTTAGGGCAAGTTTATATAGATCCTACGTTAAGTACCCGCAAATTGGAGACTGTGTGTGGTGTTAGTCGACGTACTGTCCAACGGATTCTAAAGGCCCATAGTTTTCATCTGTATAAAATTCACCTGGTACAAGAACTTAATGAAGACGATTTTGATCGGCGATTACAATTTTGTGAAGATATGAGTGAACGAATTATAAACGATGAACATTTTCTATTCAACACTTGCTTTTCCAACGAATGTTCATTTTTCTTAAATGGTGTAGTAAATCGTCATAACTGCCGATATTAGTCCGATTCTAATCCCAGAATTTATCATGGGGTTCATACACAGCAGCCACAAAAATTAAATGTTTGGGCTGGTATTTTTGGCGATCATTTAGTTGGTCCTTTTTTCTTACCTGGCTATTTGAACGGTGGAATGTATTTGGAATTACTGGAAGACGCCATATATCCTGCATTAACAGCCATAATTGAAAATCAGAATGATCGGCGGTACATTGCGAATAGGTTGATGTTCCGACAGGATGGTGCCCCACCACATTACGCATTACGTATTCGACAATATTTAGATCAGACGTTTCCAGATCGATGGATTGGTAGAAGAGGTGCCATTGAATGGCACCCAAGATCGCCAGATTTATCACCTTTGTATTTATTTATGTGGGGTCATTTAACAAGCAAAATCTATGCTACTCAGCCCACATCATTAGAAGACCTGCGACAAAGAATTGTGAATGGATGCCTTCAAATTACTCCTCTTATATTACAAAATGTGCGGCAACGTTTTGAGTAAAATCTTTATTATTGCATGGAGAGTCATGGTGGCCATTTTCAACATTCACTTGCCTAACGGGTCAGTTCATTCTTCATTTTTAAATTCCTTTGCTGCCAAATGTATTGATCTCCACTAATGATGATGTATTTGTTTTATTTAAGCTTTAAATCAACAAATCTTAAAAACTACTGAACTGAAGTACATTAATTTTATATCATATAAAGGGAATTGAGAGACCTTTAAAATAAGGTGTCACGCGACCCCCCGTTCCATTTAAGATTTTGAGGGTGGTGTCACCCCCGCTTAGGGGGCTGCACGTGCTAACGTGATTTTTTGCCAAACCTGTGTCCCCCTCGAAAACAAAATCGACGGGGCGTTTTTTAAAAAAAAACTTTGCTGCCAGTAAATGCGTCTGTTTCGTTTTCGATGCGCCACCCTGTATATTCAAGACTTGGGCCTTGCCCACATCATGTTATGGAAGAGCTGTAGTGGTTGTTTACAAAGACGGCAACCTCACCACCTCGCTCATTTCTATCACAGCGATAGCAGTTGTATCCATTCATTCTTATATGGTCATTAGATATATCTTGTGATAGCCACGTTTCCGATATTCCAACAATATCAAGGTTGTTGTTTTGAACCAGAGTACTAAATTCATGAAATCTTGATAAAACTGATCTGCAGTTTATATGACCACATTTTAAAACCTTGAATTGATTCATATTCAATTTTAGTGGATGCATATTTTAAATAATCCACGCATGTCAATACAATCCACAATAATTCAAGTAACTTAGGCTTGCGCTGATCTACGGCGAGTATTTGAATGGGTAATTTCATAAACAGTACCAAGATTGGTTTTCTTTAAATATTTACGAACTACATGCACCAAAATATTAATTTTACATTCTACAACTACAAAAATAAGGTTACTGGCTCGGGTAAGTTTGCTTTTAAATCATTCAAGAGCTTCGTTGTTTCCTACCAAAACCAATGACTTGTTCCTCATTTGTATTACTGATAAAGTTCTTTAAATACAGAAAAGTATGGAGAATATACGAAAAACTGAGTTAAATTGATCTGAATTCCGTCCAGGACCTCGTGAGAGACATTGTTGCGTCTGGTAGAGCAGAATGCGCCACTCCATATAATTCGATTAGTTAAGCATTGAGTTGTAATTTATGATAACTAGTTAGCGTTTAAATAAATTTCTTCATTAAAAAAATTCCGATAAATATTTTGTGTCAAAACTTCTAGGACATACGTTCTGTACCTTAAAGATATTCAAACATGCATGTGACATGTTGAAAGCTCAAAATTCAAGTGATTTTGATCAATAAGCAATCGAATCGTGATTAATATATGAAGTTTCTTTGCTTATGTTATACAGGGTGTTCCTTAATGATATGCGAATATTTAAGGGTGTGAATCTAAATCAAAAATTAATGTTAATTTGCTTTATAAACTATGGTTCAAAAATGTTTCCTTACAAAAACACGGGGTGTTGAAGTTGAAGGAAAAAAATGGAAATTAATTAATATTTTCAGAACCGCTCCAGATATTTCAGTGATATTTAGTACGTAGTGAAAGTTAAAAAAGTTGCATATTTTTTAATGCAAAAAATAATTTTCAGCTTCAACAGTGGCGTGCGTACGGGTATTGACTTCGATATTTTTTAAGAAAAAAATGGTACGCCAATGGTTTTTTGCCAAATAAAAATTATTTTTAATTCTCCGTTCAATTTAAAACAAATGACCTCTCTTGAATTTCCTTTCGATGCGCCATTTTTGAGTAAAAAATAAAAACCGTTCTATTGTCCGAGAAAATTAATGTAATAATTGAAGAATGCAATTTAGCAATAAATATCTAGTTGCTCTGGAATATGTGACTGGCTTTTGACAGTCTCTGTTATTCAAATCTGTTCGCAGTGACATCTTTTCATTATTTAGTTTTTACAATCTTGTTTGTAATGATGAATTTTTCAAATGCAGAAATGGCGTAAATGCATTGCCGACGGTAATGCTGAGCAAGCCAGAGATATCCCGATAGTGCTCTGCCAGATAGTCGAACCTTTTCTAATATTCATCGTCGTTTGTTGAAACTGGTTCTGTCCGAAAAGGAACTTCTGAAGGTAGACCTCTAAGTGTGGGAACACCTGAAATTGAGGAAGCAGTGCTGCCCGAAGTCGAAGAACATCCTGAAACGAGTGCGAGGAAGATAGCTAGACACTTAAATATTTGCCATCAAATTGTTTGGAGAATTTTAGTGGATTTTTTGTTATATCCTTACCATATTTTAAGGGTACAGGTATTACTTCCCATTGATTTTCCAAAGCGTGTGACCTTTTGTAAAATTACACAAAATCCGCAATTTGAATCAATGATTCTGTTCACAGACGAAGCTAATTTTTCTCGAAATGCCATTCAGAATTTCCACAATATCATTTGTGGGCAGAAGAAAATCCCTATGTCGTAACCGAAACCTATTTCCAACACCAATTTTCGGTTAACGTATGGGCAGGAATTATTGTCAACCACTTTATTGGCCCATTCTTCGTGCCGGGACGACTTGACGGACAGACTTACCTCAATTTTCTTCAACGACAGTTGCCTTTGCTGCTTGATGATGTTCCGTAAGCAATAAGAAACAATATGTGGTACATGCATAATGGTGCACCAGCGCTTTTCAGTGTAGCGGTTCGTAATTATTTACAAACTGCTTATCCAAATCGTTGAATTGGCCGCGGTTCATCCCAAGAATGGCCACCAAGGTCCCCAGACCTCAACAGTTTATATTTCTTTTTTGTGGGGCTATCTTAAGACACTAGTATACACAAGTCCCATTAACACTGCAGAGGAATTAAGAGAAAGAATAGTTGCAGCTTGTGATAGAATGAAAAACACTTAAGATATATTTCAACGAGTGCGCAATTCCATGAGGAGGGCGGAAGCATGCATACTAAGTGAAGGGTGCCATTTTCAACAATTTTTGTAATCATTTCATTGGTTTTAATGTCATGTTTGTGTTGTCAGTTGTTGTTGTTCATTACCCCTAATGTGTTTAATTTTTCCAATTAAATTAATAATAATTTTGCAAGTTAGACAATAGAACGGTTTTTATTTTTCTGCTCAAAAATGGCGCATCGAAGAAAACCAAGTCAAGAGAGACAATTTGTTTTAAATTGAACGGGGAATTCAAAAATAATTTTATTTGGCAAAAAACCATTGGCGTGCTATTTTTTTTTAAATATCGAAGTCAATACCCATACGCACGCCACTGTTAAAACTAAAAATTATTTTTGCATTGAAGAATATGCAACTCTATTAGCTTTCACCACGTACTAAATATCAATGAAATATCTGAAGCGGTTCTGAAAATATTAATTAATTTCCATTTTTTCCTAAAACTTCAACATCCAGAGTTTTTGTAAGGAAACATTTTTGGACCATAGTTTACAAAGCAAACTAACATTAATTTTTCATGTAGATTCACACCCTTAAATATTCGCATATAACTAAGGAACATTCTGACTACGACCCTATTTCTTGCTAAGACAACAAACGTCAAGGATAGTTTCTCGGTATTTCTCCATTATGTCCTATAATAACTGTCCGATTTCGTGCTATGCTATACTCGAGCTACCGATGGATTTTTTGTACGAATTACTATTTCGGAAACCAGAATACCCTAATAACGCGTGTTTGCACCCTCTCGATTTCTTGTTGAATTTATACCCCCTCTAATTACATTCACACGACCCTATAATATGTGCCTGCAGAAGTTTCCAGCAACAATTTTTATCCGCTCGAAAACAAAAAGATGATTTATGATAAGGATCAGCATCGCATCTCGCCAGCGAATTACGAGAGACAGGATCGGATCTAGGGTAAATCAGTGAATCGACCGGAAAGGAAGCTGCGATATTTTTGTGTTAATTGTAATGAATGCCATGCAGAATAGACCTCAGTGTATAAAAAGTTAAAACAAAATGAATTGTATGAAGCGAATATTATTTCAAAATCTAACAGCAATATACCGCGGAGACGGACAGACAGTTCTGTCAACGTCACTCCTGCTCCCATCAACACTTACAGCTAGCTGTTTATGACGGGGTGCACGATGTTGGACTGAAATATACTAAGTGACGTATAAATCCGAACACCCAGTTTAAATGGTTTTATTTTAATAAAATTTTGTATAAGTACTTAATGAAGCATAATAAGTAAATGATAAAAATTTCAAAATGATTGCACTGCTTTAAAGCCCTTTGACCTTTAATAATGTGTGGATGCACCCTGATGTGCTACGCATTCTCCAACGCGCCTAGGCATGCTTCTGATCAGGTGGTCAATGTCCTCGTGTGGTATCTCATTCCAGGCAACCACCAACTCCTCTCGAAGTGCTTCTAGAGTCTGAGGAGGACGTTGCAAATTGAGCAATCTCCTACCCATCATATCCCACACGTGCTCAATTGGGGATAAGTCGGGAGATCTTGGTGGCCATGGTAACAATGTGACATCATTATGTTGAAAGAAGTCTATTGTGACTCTTGCAACATGTGGTCGGGCATTATCTTGTTGGAAAGTTGGATCTGCCAGGGTGTCAAGATAGGGTAAAAGATGGGGTTCTAGAACTTCGTGGATATAACGCTGCGCGTTCATGTTACCTCTGATGAAGATTAAAGGTGACCTGGAACCATAAGCTATAGCACCCCAAACCATAACTCCAACAGTGTGATGAACATGTCTTTTAACAAAAACCTGTGGATTCCTCCTTTCACCACGTCTCCTTCTAACCCTTGCACGACCATCGTGTATGCCTAAACAAAATCTAGACTCGTCACTAAAGACAATACTGTTCCATTCCTGATCCCAGAGTGACCGTTGTCTGCACCACTCAAGGCGATTACGTCGGTGTTCTCGAGTTAAAGGGAGGACCCAGTGTGGCCGGTATGAAAACCAGAAAAAACTTCTCATTCGTCGGTAAACACTTCGCATGCCAATAGGTCTTCCGTGTTCTGCAAACCATTCATTTGCAATGGACCTGGTAGTGGAGAAACGGTCCCTTAAGGCCAATAATCTTAGGCGGCGATCTTCACGGTCTGTTGTTCTACGGCGGCGTCCAGTGCCCCTTGCTCTTTGCGTACGGCTTTCTCGAAGCCATGCCTGACAACACCTAACCACAGTGTCTACACTTCTTTGCACTCTAACTGCAATTGCCCGAAGTCCCACTATACGGCCCCTATCAAACTCACTAAGTTGACGAAATCGTACAGGTCTCCGTACTCTAGGCATCGTAACCGATGGTAAAGGATGTCAAGAACCAAAATCCGCCAACGTTGATTCTTTACTGCGGCTGAAATATTCATTTTTAGAGCGTTAGTGAATTAAAAAAAAGCAGTATAAAAACCGGAATGTCCAACTGAAAAGGCTGAAAATTTTTTCACTTGTTATTTACAGTAAGATAAATACATTCACCAACTTTTATTGAAATAAAACCATTTAAACTGGGTGTTCGGATTTATATGTCACTTAGTATATTTGTGCTCGTGGTCGTTGTGGTCATATCGTAGAATTAACAATTTCATTAAATGAGCATTTCGTTAAATCGTCATCGTTTAACATCTGGTCATCCACGACTGATTGATATCATGAATAACCACATATAATCAATGGTCAACTATCTGGTTTTGAATATTGATTCAGGGTGGGTCGGACTATCAAGAAAGATTCCAAGTTGCCTCCTTGAGTGGGAACAGAAAGCATTCATGTGCATGAACTTCAACAGAATATGCAGTATTTGTGATATCTTTATCTGTTCTCTTCCTCGACTCAATCGGGTTTTATGGCAGTGCGCTTCACCTGGTGTGTGAAGAATTATTAAACGTATTAAAAAATCCACTGAATGATAGGGAACACAATTTTGATACATACATTGTTTTTCTTTTTAAAACCCACACTGCACTTTTTTTGTATTTAAAGAAGGTGTTCAAAATGTCGGCCTCCACTTTCCACACAAGCTT
Source organism: Acanthoscelides obtectus (assembly GCA_963669975.1). Lineage (NCBI taxonomy): Eukaryota > Metazoa > Arthropoda > Insecta > Coleoptera > Chrysomelidae > Acanthoscelides > Acanthoscelides obtectus. The sequence goes on from CAVLJG010000004.1 coordinate 15,994,803, forward strand.
CATTACGACGAACCCAGTTTCTTCTTACTTTAGGTCCTCGAAGTTGTCCATTTATTATTTCAGCCGCATTAAATTTTTTTTCGCGAAGTTGTGCTTCAGTTGTTATTGGACCAGCCTCATACTCCATCCCTTTAAGTTCTCCCCAATACCGGAAATCCATCGGATTGAGGTCAGGAGACCTTGATGGCCATTTTCGAGGATCAGGAGCATTTCGACCGATCCAACGATTTGGATAATGTTCATTCAAATACTGAATATCGCCTCCAAAAATGTGTGGTGGTGCCCCGTCATGAAGAAACCATAAATTCTGTCTCCGTTGTAATGACATGTTGTCTAAGGTCTGTTCCAAAAGCTCTGGTAGGTTATTGGCTAGAAAGCGAAGGTATCCTTCTCCTGACAACTTTGGGGGTAACTCTAAAGGGCAATTACCTGATCGTCAAGAATACCCTCCCAAATATTTATTTTAAAACGTTGTTGGAAATGACCTTCACGAATGGTTGAGGATTTTCTTGGGCCCACGTGTGGTATTATGGAAATTTAATATCCCGTCTCGGCGGCCTAATTCCCGAGTGCTGATATCTGCATTGATTTCCACGACATTTAAAACTTGTTCCTCCTGCTCTACAGTAACCTGTGTTTCACGAGTGCGAATATTAGTGGGCTGAACACTTCCTGTATCTCGAAGTCTTTGGTACACGTGCACAAATATCCTTCTGTCTGGATGTACCCGTTGGCGAAATCTGTCTCGATAAATTTCACGAACAAAAACAAAACAACATACAACATACTGCGATCGATTGCCGGTTCGACAAGAGTGATGAAAACCGACGCGCTGTTGTCATGTGTGTTTTAAATATTTAATTTAATGAAACTTGCTTATTTACTGACCAAATTTTGGCTTCTCTTAGAAAAACTTAATGACATTTATTTGTTAATTACCCAATTTAAAAACGTTTTAGATTAGATTATAAAAATTAGTAAGATTGTGGTGATTGTGGTTGATATAAACCACTTAAAGTTGTAAACTAACTTTTAGACCATGGGTCATATAAACTTTCTGACTGGTTTTAACCCCCCTATTACCCATTTCAATAATTATACCCTGTATTATTGTTTGCTTATTCTCTTAAAGAACCAATTCAATTATTCTTTGTACTGTAGATGGAATTTAAAAAATTTTTTTTGGTAATAAATGCTATTATTATTATTTTATCCCGAAGTATGGTGTCCATAGAATATTTAACAAAAATCCAGAATATGTTACGAACTCGTTTATTGTTCTTTAAGCACCACACACATTTTTATTGATTGATCTTCGACGGTTGTTTTGTTTTCAAGATTTTCTTAGGGCTCACCGATTTCTAAACTTTACTAGCATTGATAAAGTTTAATGTGCCCTGTAAATCATTGCGTAATAGTGATCTGCTTGCGATTAAATTTAATCCGTCCAATTAAAGTCAGCACTCTTCACTCGATAGAACATTCAGTATTAATAATAAAACGTCTTTATTAGGCGTAGTTTAGCATAAGCTATTCTGCACCTTAACCCGTAAAATCTCAATAAACAAAATTAACAATAAAAGCAATATATACCACTAAAGCTGCAGAGGTTTCAACATCCAAACGAATTATTTTGGTAAAGTAAATCACTGAATTGGATAAGGAGGAAGAAGCATAACATGATACATAGTTATAGAGTGATGTTCGTGCAAAACAGGTGTACAATAATTACACATATTATGAACATACTTATATACATACATATACACACGTACGTGCATGAGCAGAAGTGAGAGATAAATTTATAAAATGAGTTTTTCCAAATACTTTCTGAAATTTTCAATGTTTAAAGCTTTAGTATTAGAGGCTAAAGCATTGTACATGATAGTAACATTATAAATAAAATATTTGGTAAGAAATGAAGTTCTGTGGGGAGGTATTGCTACAGTATAAATAAAGCGAATATCTCGTGAGTGTATAGAACCACAAAATGTTATCTTTCAAAAATGAGGAAATTGAGGTAAGTAAAAGCTTATCGATATAACATAGCAAATGAAATTATTATTGATTAGGGATAGTTAACCATTCCAATTTTATGGACGAGGAGGTAAGGTGATTATACTTTTTTCAAGTTACAGATAAATTTGCAACACAAATTTTGATTTTTTTTCCAAATGCTTGACGGATACTTAATCTAAAAACGAATAATAAACAATGTCTCACAGAGACTCTTTCAGGTATTGTAATCAGGAATTTGTTTGTTCAAGTATAATTGCCTGATCACTGAAAAACACCTTTTTGTAACATTGTTCATTTGAAGAATAAAACTTAGGCATTCATCAGGAGATATGCCTACATACTTGTGTAATTACAGCACTTAAAGATATAGTCAAATATTTCTTTATTTGATTTCTAAATTTTTTAGGAGAGAATAATGGTTTCTTTGATTTTTCTAGATTTAATCTAAGATTATGAATTTTTGCATGCTTGATATATCTCAAATCTTCATCAATTTGAGCCTCAGCAATTATTATATAGGGTGCGGCAGAGAGGACGGACGTTTTTGGGATGGGTAGTACTCTCCGCCTCCGTCTACGAGAGAGGTGGGGAGGGTGCCGTTTGACTCGTGAGATCCTAGCATTATTTTACCAGTTGTCGTCATGGAGCCTTGGACGGTGGAGCACCGCGTTTTCGCCTATGATTGTTTCGTCCGAAATAATGAGTCAGTCATCGTCGTACAGCGTGAGTTTCGTCGCCACTTCAACATGCATCGAAATAGAGCTGTTCCCTCTCGAAACACCATCCTTCGTTGGGTTGAATCACTTCGCAGGCGTGGTGAACTGATCAACAGAAGACCAAGAGGAGCGCCGCGAACAGTTCGAACTCCTGAAAATGTTGAACGCGTTCGACAGGTCTTTCTTTGCAGACTCGATCTGCCCGGAAGCATGGTGCTGCACTTCGCCTTAGTGATCGATCGGTAAGGCGAATTTTGCATATGGATCTCCGCTTTCACCCCTACAAATTGGCCATTGTGCAACAGTTACAGCCCGGAGATTATGCACAACGAATGAACTTCGCACGTGAGATGGAAGCACTGATCGATCAAAATGAGAACCTCATTTTGTTTATGAGCGACGAAGCCCACTTTCACCTAAGCAGCATGGTTAACCAGCAGAATTGTCGTTATTGGGCTAATGAAAATCCGCAACAGTTACACGAAAGACCGCTCCACAGCCCAAAAGTAATGGTTTGGTGCGCTTCTTCGAAGATGTGTTCCAATCCGACGTGTGCTGTTCCAGCAGGATGGGGCGACCGCCCACACAGCCCGAGCATCTATGGACGTTATTCGCCCTCTCTTCCCTGGTCGCGTTATTTCCAGGTTTGCCGATGTTCATTGGCCTCCTCGGTCCCCAGATTTATCCATATGCGATGTTTTCTTATGGGGACACCTTAAGGCTAGAGTATACGCGAACAGGCCCCGAACTCTGGACGAATTGAAGGGCGAAATTCGCGTGGAAGTCGCCCAAGTTGAGAGAGCGATGTTGGAGAGAGTCTACGCGAACTTCCAAGAACGCCTACGGCACTGCATCAACGATTTCGGCCACCACATGCCTGATGTGATTTTCTACACTTGACTGTCTCAAATGCTATTTCCTTGTGAACCTGATTCCATCAATAAATTTGTTTTCGAGCAAAAATTAACTATTTCATGATTTTTTTAAAACCGTCCGTCCTCTCTGCCGCACCCTGTATTATCAGTATTGAAATTATTGTATAATTGCGAGTCATCCGCAAAAAACTGAATATTACATTATTTAACAATCGTCATCTTATCAATTTCCTCCAATCTGTTATTGACATCTTTACCTGTCCAATCTCAGGCTTTAAAAAGTATCTTTAAATTGCGATTTTATGTTTTTGTGAGCTTGTACGCTTTAAATGTTATTCCGTTATATTCTATGTAGCTTTGCTTTGAAAACTAGGGATCACTCCTAAATTAATTAAATAAATACAATAAATAAATATGTTTTCCATATTTAATTAAAAATAGTATCTGCATTATTCCTTTAGGCAATATACTCATCTTGGTAACACATTTTACTCCATTAAAATACTTTTTATATGGTGGTCTGAATAGTGAAGATCCTAACACACACCATGTACTACTAATAAATAATGTCTTTGCTATGTTTCTGTTGCTCATACGTAGTTCGGCTTTTGCATTTGTCAGCAAGGGTTGCAATCAAGCTATGTCGTGACCAATTCAAACATAAGAATACAAATATCCTATTGCCATTCAAATATATTTTTGATAAAAATAGGCAAATTACTTGAACAGAGGTACCATGTTCTTGAGGCAAAATTAAGCATTTGGTATACACAGGGTATTTCAGAACTATGAGATCAAACTTGTAGGGGTTATTCAGTGTAATAGTACAAAACATATGAGTATAGGGCCCCATATCCGGCGCTTCTGTGTTGTTGTCTTTAAAAACAATAACAGATATTGTTTTTGTAGCTGCATTCCATATCGTCTTAGTCGTGCTATCGTATTTGTGAAGTTTGCAAGAATTTAACAAAAATTAATTGCTGCTAATGGAAAACTTTAGAATTGGCGGATATGCATTTGGCATACGGAGCAACAAGCTGCAATGCACGAGCAGCAGCGCGGTTGTATCAAAAACGTTATCCCGAACGACAGCATCCGGGATACAAAAAGTTTATTGCTATTCATCGGCGGCTCTCCAAGACAGACATGTTTAAAACCAACATACATGATACTGGTGTTGCTCGAACCGTAAGAGCTGTCGAATTTGAAGAAGAGATCCTTCAGCGAGTTGCCGACGAACCATCAAGTAGCACACGTCACACTGCTGAGGATATGAATATAAGTAACGCTTCCGTCTGGAGGGTGCTACACGAGCAACAACTTTATCCTTACCACTTCCAGAAAGTTCAAGGATTGTCTGCAGCCGATTATAATCCTAGAGTTCAATTTTGTCAATGGCTTCTTCATCAAATCGCTGCACAACTACAATTTTTTATGGACCGATGAAGCCTCTTTCACAAGAGACGGTATTTTTAATAGTAGAAATTGACACGTTTGGGACAAAGAAAATCCCCATGCAATTTTTCCTAGAAAACATCAGCAACGTTGGTCTGTCAACGTATGGGCAGACATTGATGATTATTTGATTGGGGCCATACCTTCTACCGGAACGGTTAACAGCACCTATTTACCGGCGTTTCTTGGAGGAAGTTCTATCAGAACCTCTTGGAAATGTTTTATTTTTTATTTTTATTTTTTTATTTTATTTATAACAATCCAAACACTGCCTGAATAGAGTGATCCAATTAACAGGCAGGGAAAAAACAAAAAATGAGACAAAAACAAAACTCTACACAGTACATGATAAAAAAGACATAAATATAAATTATCCTATTGTTAAAAAAAACCTCTCGAGATCGATTTTGGTGGAACTAAAAATATCAAGTTCACTTACACTGTGACAGACATTGGACATAACATAAAGAGGCGAAAATAACAATAAATTTGTCGGCGGAACAGGTAAATAAAATGAATTGTTACCACCATGACGAGTACGCAAATCGGGAACGCGAAGAGAGATCCTGTTTAGAAGAAAAGAGCAATCAATTGTTCCATTCAACAAATTACATAAAAATTTAGCAGCTAAGATTCATACGTTATTACGTAAATTATATCTACTTAAGAGAATGTCATTGCGTATACCCCTTTCAGGGTACGCCCTATCATCTTTAAACCATAAGTATTTCACAAAACGACGTTGGATTCTCTCGATGTTTTTCCAGTGTACAGGGTTTGTCCGGAAACTAATAGGACTCATTTTCTTCCGCCATGACTGTACTTCGGAGCTTGCGCGCACCGACTGGATTCGGTAGAGGGCGTGCCTAGCTAACGAATGAGCGGCTTGTTATTTGTCTCCGAGCACTTGGAGAGTCAGGACAGGCATTTTCGCGTGACTTGTTTCTGTGAGTGGTGCAGGCCGAGAATGCAGCGTTCGTTAGAGCAGAGGTACGCGATTAAATTCTGTGTAAAACTCGGTAAATCTGCGACAGCGACGTTTGATATCATCAAGCAGGCTTACCCAGGTGTTGCTTTAGCAAGAAGTGGCGTGTTTCGGTGGCAACAGGCCGTTTTGGAGGGCAGGGAAGAGGTCGCTGATGAAGACCATCCTGGAAGACCTTCGACTTGGACAAACACCGATAATGTGACTCGTGCGCGCAAAGTTTTGAACTCGGACCGTCGTCGAAAGTATTCGTTTAATTGCCCAGATGTTAAATTTACCAAAATCTGTGGTTCATGACATTGTGACACAGCATTTGAACATACGCAAGGTGTGCGCGAAGATGGTCCCAAAAGTGCTCACTGACGACTAGAAATTGCGGCGAGTGGGAGTGTGCCAAGAAAATTTGAACATGTGTGAAAGTGAACCCAATTTTTGAATAACGTAATCACAGGTGACGAGTCGTGGATCTTTGAGTATGATCCCGAGACAAAGAGGCAATCTTCCGAGTGGCACACGCCGGCGTCTCCTCGCCCAAAAAAGAGAAGAATGAGCAATTCCAAAGTGAAGACGATGCTCATTGTCTTTTTTGACATCAAAGGCATCGTCCACCATGAATTTGTTCCTCCTGCACAAACCGTCAACGCCAAGTTTTACGTGGCAGTGCTCAGGAGACTCAAACGAAGGGTCAGTCGGGTCCGACAAGACATCGCAGCCAGCCCAGATGTGCCCCCCCCCCCGGACTTTTTTTTGTTTCCTCGCCTGAAAAGGCCGATGAAAGGCAAGCATTTTGAGACGACAGAGGGGATCCAAGCAGCATGCACCGCGGCTCTCAAGGCTATTCCGGAGAATGCCTTCCGTGACGCCTTCAATGCCTGGAAATCGTGCTGGCAGCGCTGCATCGACGCAGAAGGAGCCTATTTTGAAAGTTTTTGAAGAATTGTAACGATTGGCTCAATAAATTTTTTTAAATCGACTTAGTCCTATTACTTTCCGGACAAACCCTGTATATCATAGGTCGGCTACCAGATAATCGAACAGTATTCTAGAATAGATCTGACAAAAGCATTAAAAAGTAAAATTAATGTATTAGTATTATTGAAATGTCTTCTGTTTCCTAGAACAAAACCAAGATTTTTAAAAGCTTTTGCTATTATTGCATTAATGTGATCAATAAAAGAAAGCTTTAGATCGAATAATACGCCCAAATCCTTGACGATATTAACACGACAAAGAACATTGCTACCGATTTCAAAATTAAAACATGTCGGTTCCACCCTGCGTGTAAACGTCATAGTAGTACACCCAAGTGCATGTTATTTACTTTACACCAGTGATCAATGACATTCAAATCAACCTGTAACCTTGAACTGTCTTCTCAGCAACACATGCTATTAAAAATTTTAAGGTCATCGGTATATGTTCCATTGAACGTTCGACAACAAATGTGGTTTCAGCATGATGAAGCGCCGGCTCACTTTACTGTACAAGTATTGGCTCAGCGGTTTGGGCACCTTTGGATTGCCAGAGGTGGAACAGTTTCTTAGCCTCCTAGGTCACCCGATTTAACGACGCTAGATTTTTTCCTGTGGGGACATGTAAAGTCTTTGGTAGAAACAGAGCAAGACTTAATTGGAAAAATTACAGCAGCATTTGAAATCATTCAAAACGAGTATCAAATTTTTAGTCAAGTCCGTCGAAATCGTGTGCGACCTTTAAATAGGTGTATTCAGGTCGGAGGAAGACATTTTGAACAATGCTTGTGATGATATGATGTACAAAAGGCAAAAATTAAATGCATTAAATCCTATTTGGCAATTCATCGTCTTTCTTAATTTTAACGCGTCTTAGGGCGGTAGTGCCGTAGTGACACTTTTCCGGATATGGGTCCCTATACTCAAATGTTTTCTACTGTTACACTGAATAACCCCTATAAGATTGATCCCTTAGTTCTGAAACACCCATAGAAATCCCCAGATTCGGTCCTGTCTAAAACCAACCGAACGAATTTCTGAAGGCAGGAGCATTTCGGGTTGTTTATTAGCCTTCATCCGGGAAGCTTTTGAATAAAGTAGGAAAACTTTCAAGTCGCGGAGTAGAAGAAGAAGGAAATACCCGATGAGATGGAATTTAAGCTCCAATGAAGGAACATTTCATTCGATGCATTTTCACCCATGGTTGATTATTTTATTCTCCTGAAATGGTGGAAAATTTAAAAGTCAAGAGTACTGAATCGGTATTTGCCCAGATCGAGATAGACGCAGACATCTAAAATTCCGATTTGAGGGTTACCCGGGCAAAATGAACTTCCGGGGCAAAACATAATTAACCAACAATCAGTTGTAAGAAAATCAACATACTTATTGAGCCACCAAAGAGAAAAATTTGTTTTTTCAACAAAGAAATTGATTTTTGATGATAGCTATTGTGCTTATAGTATAATAATATATTATAAAGTAGTTTTGGTGGAAAACATGCAAATTCTTAAATAAGTGTCTTTGGGCAAAGAGGAGGCAGCATAATGGATATTGTATCCGCCCGAATCTTTATTTCCGTTGTTCGTGAATTTAAAATTGGTACGAGGGATGTCTTTTAAGTTTTGCATATATACGTATACTAAGTGACATGTAAATCCGAACACCCAGTTTAAATGGTTTTCTTTTTAATAAAAGTTGGTGAATGTATTTATCTTACTGTAAATAACAAGTGAAAAAATGTTCAGCCTTATCAGTTGGACATTCCGGTTTTTATACTGTTTTTTTTTAATTCACTAACGCTCTAAAATTGAATATTTCAGCCGCAGTAAAGAATCAACGTTGGCGGATTTTGGTTCTTGACATCATTTACGATCGGTTACGATGCCTAGAGTACGGAGACCTGTACGATTTCGTCAACTTAGTAAGTGTGATAGGGACCGTATAGTGGGACTTCGGGAAGCTGGACTTTCTTTTCGGGCAATTGCAGTTAGAGTGCAAAGAAGTGTAGACACGGTGGTTAGGTGTTGTCAGGCATGGCTTCGAGAAGGCCGTACGCAAAGAGCAAGGGGCACTGGACGCCGCCGTAGAAAACAGACCGTGATGATCGCCGCCTAAGATTATTGACCATAAGGGACCGTTTCTCCACTACCAGGTCCATTGCAAATGAATGGTTTGCAGAACACGGAAGACCTATTGGCATGCGAAGTGTTTACCGACGAATGAGAAGTTTTGGCTTATTTTCATACCGGCCACACTGGGTCCTCCCTTTAACTCGAGAACACCGACGTAATCGCCTTGAGTGGTGCAGACAACGGTCACTCTGGGATCAGGAATGGAACAGTACTGTCTTTAGTGACGAGTCTCGATTTTGTTTAGGCATGCACGATAGTCGTACCAGGGTTAGAAGACGACGTGGTGATAGGAGGAATCCACAGTTTTTTGTTGAAAGACATGTTCATCACACTGTTGGAGTTATGGTTTGGGGTGCTATAGCTTATGGTTCCAGGTCACCTTTAATCTTCATCAGAGGTAACATGAACGCGCAGCGTTATATCCACGAAGTTCTAGAACCCCAATTTTTACCCTATCTTGACACCCTGGCAGATCCAACTTTCCAACAAGATAATGCCCGACCACATGTTGCAAGAGTCACAATAGACTTCTTTCAACATAATGATGTCACATTGTTACCATGGCCACCAAGATCTCCCGACTTATCCCCAATTGAGCACGTGTGGGATATGATGCGTAGGAGATTGCTCAATTTGCAACGTCCTCCTCAGACTCTAGAAGCACTTCGAGAGGAGTTGGTGGTTGGCTGGAATGAGATACCACAGGAGGACATTGACCACCTGATCAGAAGCATGCCTAGGCGCGTTGGAGAATGCGTAGCACATCAGGGTGCATCCACACATTATTAAAGGTCAAAGGGCTTTAAAGCAGTGCAATCATTTTGAAATTTTTATCATTTACTTATTATGCTTCATTAAGTACTTATACAAAATTTTATTAAAATAAAACCATTTAAACTGGGTGTTCGGATTTATATGTCACTTAGTATAGAAACATGGTAAGCCGCGCGGATCGAACGTCAGTACTGAATCTTAACCTCACTCTTTAGTAAACTTAAATTCAAAGTTTCACAACGATACGTGCAGTGTTCTCACTACAGGGAATTTTTAAGTGTCACCAAGTCATTAGAAAAATGGAACTCAACTGAGAACATTTTTGCGCCATAATTTATTACAACTTTCAGAGACAATTATCGCAACAAGAATGCCGTGCTGAGTTACTGTCTGTTTTCGGCAACGAAGCGCCACACCAGTCGACAATTTCCCGTTGGTATGGAGAATTCAAACGTGGACGGGTGAGTCTTAGCGACGATTCCAGGGTGGGTGCACCAAAAACGGCAGTCACCCAGGAAAACGTCGATGCTGTGCGCAAACTCATCATTGAAGATAGACATGTGACATATCGCGAGATTGAGGCGTCCTCGAAGATCTGAAAGACCTTAATTCAAAAAAATTTACATGAATAATTAGGAGTAAGAAAAATAGTTTCTCGTTGGATACCCCACCTGTTGACTGAAGAGCAGAAAGCAAGCGGTGTCAAAAAACGCTTGACAGCTTCAATTCCGGAAACTCAAAAAATGTGTACAGCATTGTTAGTGGTGATGAAACGTGGATTTACTGTTATGAACCAGAAAATAAACGACAGTCGGCTGTTTGGGTGTTCCAAGGTGAAGGAAAGCCAACAAAAGTCATCCGTTTTCGAAGTGTTTCGAAAAAGATGGTCGCGACATTTGTGTCAAAAGCGGGTCATATTGCAACGATTCCTCTTAATGAGCAAAGAACTGTTACTGCGGATTGGTATACCACCATTTGTTTGCCAAAAGTCATCACCGAGCTTCGCAAAATCAACCCCGAAAGAAGAATCATCCTATAACAAGACAATGCAAGCTCGCACACAGCCCAAAAAACAAGGCAGTATTTAACGGAAGAAAACGTGGAATTATTGGACCATCCTCCATATAGTCCCGATCTAAGCCCTAACGATATCTTTACTTTCCCGAAAATTAAAATCAGACTGCGTGGTCAAAGGTTCCAGTCAACAGAAGAAGCAGTTGACGCATTCAAAAATGCCGTTTTGGATCTGCCAGCAAACGAGTGGAATAAGTGCTTCGAAAATTGGTTCGAGCGCATGCAGATGTGTATTAATCTTCGTGGACAATACTTCGAAAAACAATAAAGTCATTTAAAACTACCTACCGCGTTGTTTTATTTGCATATGCAAAACTTAAAAGACATCCCTCGTATTTTGGTGCAGATTGTATATAAATATGAAAAGAAAAACAAATCCAGGATCGGTAAACCTTAAATGTGCAGTATCGGTGGTGTAATACTCTTCAAAATTTGGGATCGTTCATAGTTGTTTTGTTCAATATATATCGTAACTTTCTATAAAATTAGGTTCCTGACCATTTGTGTTATGTGTTTACTTCACCCCGAAGTCCAGGCAAAGAAAATAATTTGCATATCTTGGTCAATTGTGATCTATGTTCTTTATAGCTACAACTAAGAATTATTGAATAATTTTTCTAACAGCCAACCAAGATAGTAGCAGAAAGCTTTGAAACTTTGGCCATGTCTCTCCTTATATGAATTCATACGTTCGAGATATTAAGCATTTTTCAATAAAATATTCAAGTTGTGTTACTTTCTTTTGCATGAGATCAAACAACAAATCGCTAGTGTCCTAGGAGCAGCCCTCATTTAGCTATCATGATTTTCTTGTCTACAAAGGAATCACAGTGGATAACTATGCCTCAATCACGACTATTTCTTCTTATCCATAAAACAATGTAATTGATCCATTCTCTATTGATTTTACCTGACAGACGGTACTTCAAAAAATATTTCGAGGGGCAGGTACTTGAATTCTCGTCTCTAGCCGCGGTTCAAGCATGTTTATAGAAACTTTTATCCATGAAAATATAGGAACGGCTTTTTGCTTTCAAGCGACAATTCAAGGGGCAAGTTAAACCATGCGGCCTAAGCGGGCAGGTGTCCCATTCTGTGCTATGCACGCCAAGTGATATCTGCTGTATTTTTTTGCAAAAAACAGACATAATTCGTTCGACCTGACAATTTTTGAAATCTTTAACGCGCAAGAAACCTTTTCGTAGCTTTGATTACGATCCGAAAAATGTATAATGTATATTTAACAGAAGGACAATTCACCGTTAATACAAATAACAATTGCAGTCAAAGGGCCATTACAGGATGTCAATTTCGTTATATTTTTGATGATGTTCCAAATATTTTCTCATAATCCCAATCAATGCGCCTCACTATGTATAATATATGCTGTCATATTTTATTTTTCAATAGATCACTAAGGAGGATCGGTGTAAATGATATAAAAATTTTTCAACTTACCTGACGTACTCATGTTGTGAATTCAAGGATTCCCACGACATAATAATTGGCCCTTGCTAAACCAACCAACCACAAGTCCTGCCGCTCACCCTGCTACCCCCGATACAGCAAAAAATAAAAAACCACCACCGCGGCATTTTTTATACACTAGCACCCCACTTCTCCTTCAGATCGCGAATTTTTAGCACCATCTTATTTCTGTCATTGATTGTTTCAAAAAATAACGGAAGATTAGGAAAAAGGCAACTGAAATTGATGTAAAGACATCCCTTAAAAATAACACACCCCTTTCGCTATAGCATCCAGCCTCCCCTAACAGTATCGCTGGACCAGTTCGGACAGCGTTGCCGGATGTACTTGCCGGAAAATCTCCATTTCCATTCTCTTCTGTTGCTACTTGCGAACGAAACTATATAAGCTTAGCACTGCGGTTCTGTAACAAATAGAAATAGACATTTGCATGCCTCTCAGAGGGAAGGGGCGTTTTGTTACTTCAGGAATTGAAACACACTGGTCTAGCCCAAAATGTATATGTACGAGGCTTAGAGTAAAAGGACCTGTGGTACATAAATTTAAAGGAACGCTACCAACCATGACGAAATGCTGCAATCATTACAGTGGTGAGATAATAATAATAATATACTAAGTGACATATAAATCCGAACACCCAGTTTAAATGGTTTTATTTTAATAAAATTTTGTATAAGTAATTAATGAAGCATAATAAGTAAATGATAAAAATTTCAAAATGATTGCACTGCTTTAAAGCCCTTTGACCTTTAATAATGTGTGGATGCACCCTGATGTGCTACGCATTCTCCAACGTGCCTAGGCATGCTTCTGATCAGGTGGTCAATGACCTCCTGTGGTATCTCATTCCAGGCAACCACCAACTCCTCTCGAAGTGCTTCTAGAGTCTGAGGAGGACGTTGCAAATTGAGCAATCTCCTACCCATCATATCCCACACGTGCTCAATTGGGGATCAGTCGGGAGATCTTGGTGGCCATGGTAACAATGTGACATCATTATGTTGAAAGAAGTCTGTTGTGACTCTTGTAACATGTGGTCGGGCATTATCTTGTTGGAAAGTTGGATCTGCCAGGGTGTCAAGATAGGGTAAAAGATGGGGTTCTAGAACTTCGTGGATATAACGCTGCTCGTTCATGTTACCTCTGATGAAGATTAAAGGTGACCTGGAACCACAAGCTATAGCACCCCAAACCATAACTCCAACAGTGTGATGAACATGTATATCAACAAAAAACTGTGGATTCCTCCTTTCACCACGTCACCTTCTAACCCTGGAACGACCATCGTGCATGCCTAAACAAAATCAAGACTCGTCACTAAAGACAATACTGTTAAATTCCTGATCCCAGAGTCACCGTTGTCTGCACTACTCAAGGCGATTACGTCGGTGTTCTCGAGTTAAAGGGAGGACCCAGTGTGGCCGGTATGAAAACAAGCCAAAACTTCTCATTCGTAGGTAAACACTTCGCATGCCAATAGGTCTTTCGTGTTCTGCAAACCATTCATTTGCAATGGACCTGGTAGTGGAGAAACGGTCCCTTAAGGCCAATAATCTTAGGCGGCGATCTTCACGGTCTGTTGTTCTACGGCGGCGTCCAGTGCCCCTTGCTCTTTGCGTACGGCCTTCTCGAAGCCATGCCTGAGAACACCTAATCACAGTGTCTACACTTCTTTGCACTCTAACTGCAATTGCCCGAAAAGAAAGTCCAGCTTCCCGAAGTCCCACTATACGGTCCCTATCAAACTCACTAAGTTGACGAAATCGTACAGGTCTCCGTACTCTAGGCATCGTAACCGATCGTAAAGGATGTCAAGAACCAAAATCCGCCAACGTTGATTCTTTACTGCGGCTGAAATATTTATTTTTAGAGCGTTAGTGAATTAAAAAAAAGCAGTATAAAAACCGGAATGTTCAACTGATAAGGCTGAAAATTTTTTCACTTGTTATTTACAGTAAGATAAATACATTCACCAACTTTTAGTAAAATAAAACCATTTAAACTGGGTGTTCGGATTTATATGTCACTTAGTATAATAATAATAATAATAATAATAATAGTAATAATAATAATAATAATAATAATAATAATTTTTCAGGGTGATTCTCTCTCTCCATTACTATTTTGTTTGTGTTTGGCACCCTTATCTAGCATGATCAGTAAGCAAGGAGTAGGTTACGAGATCACCGAAAACAACAAAATTAGTCACCAGAAAATAACCGACAGTCCGCTGTTTGGGTGTTCCAAGGTGAAGAAAAGCCAACAAAAGTCATCCGTTCTCGAAGTGTTTCGAAAAAGATGGTCACAACATTTGTGTCAAAAGCGGGTCATATTGCAACAATTCCTCTTAATCAGCAAAGAACTGTTACTGCGGATTGGTATACCACCATTTGTTTGCCAAAAGGCATGACCGAGCTTCGAAAAATCAACCCCGAAAGAAGAATCATCCTCCACCAAGACAATGCAAGCTCGCACACAGCCCAAAAAACAAGGCAGTATTTAACGAAAGAAAACGTAGAATTATTGGACCATCCACCATATAGTCCCGATCTAAGTCCTAACGATATCTTTACTTTCCCGAAAATTAAAAACAGACAGCGTAGTCAAAGGTTCCAGTCACCAGAAGAAGCAGTTGACGCATTCAAAAATGCCGTTTTGGATCTGCCAGCAAACGAGTGGAATAAGTGCTTCGAAAATTGGTTCGAGCGCATGCAGATGTGTATTAATCTTCGTGGAGAATACTTCGAAAAACAATAAAGTCATTTAAAACTACCTACCGTGTTGTTTTATTTCCATATGCAAAACTTAAATATCAAAACAATATGTTATCCCGTTCAGTAGTCTTCCGAGTAATATACAGCCCACCCCACCTATAACCGTTGATTTTTTATTTCATGGTTTGAGCCACATAGTTTGAGCTCAAGTCAGTCAGATACTCACCAATGAAGTCGTCATCATCATTGTGGTATATTAGTGTGTTTCGAGAAACCCCTTCGTAAGAGATATTTCACCAATTTGTGATATATATAATTATATCGTCCACATCATAAGAGCTAAATATACTAAGTGACATATAAATCCGAACACCCAGTTTAAATGGTTTTATTTTAATAAAATTGTGTATAAGTACGTAATGAAGCATAATAAGTAAATGATAAAAATTTCAAAATGATTGCACTGCTTTAAAGCCCTTTGACCTTTAATAATGTGTGGATGCACCCTGATGTGCTACGCATTCTCCATCGCGCCTAGCCATGCTTCTGATCAGGTGGTCAATGTCCTCCTGTGGTATCTCATTCCAGGCAACCACCAACTCCTCTCGAAGTGCTTCTAGAGTCTGAGGAGGACGTTGCAAATTGAGCAATCTCCTACCCATCATATCCCACACGTGCTCAATTGGGGATAAGTCGGGAGATCTTGGTGGCCATGGTAACAATGTGACATCATTATGTTGAAAGAAGTCTATTGTGACTCCTGCAAAATGTGGTCGGGCATTATCTTTTTGGAAAGTTGGATCTGCCAGATCAAGATAGGGTAAAAGATGGGGTTCTAGAACTTCGTGGATATAACGCTGCGCGTTCATGTTACCTCTGATGAAGATTAAAGGTGACCTGGAACCATAAGCTATAGCACCCCAAACCATAACTCCAACAGTGTGATGAACATGTCTTTCAACAAAAAACTGTGGATTCCTCCTTTCACCACGTCGCCTTCTAACCCTTACACCGACGTAATCGCCTTGAGTGGTGCAGACAACGGTCACTCTGGGATCAGGAATGGAACAGTATTGTCTTTAGTGACGAGTCTCGAGTTTGTTTAGGCATGCACGATGGTCGTGCCAGGGTTAGAAGGCGACGTGGTGAAAGGAGGAATCCACAGTTTTTTGTTGAAAGACATGTTCATCACACTGTTGGAGTTATGGTTTGGGGTGCTATAGCTTATGGTTCCAGGTCACCTTTAATCTGCATCAGAGGTAACATGAACGCGCAGCGTTATATCCACGAAGTTCTAGAACCCCATCTTTTACCCTATCTTGACACCCTGGCAGATCCAACTTTCCAACAAGATAATGCCCGACCACATGTTGCAAGAGTCACAATAGACTTCTTTCAACATAATGATGTTACATTGTTACCATGGCCACCAAGATCTCCCGACTTATCCCCAATTGAGCACGTGTGGGATATGATGGGTAGGAGATTGCTCAATTTGCAACGTCCTCCTCAGACTCTAGAAGCACTTCGAGAGGAGTTGGTGGTTGCCTGGAATGAGATACCACAGGAGGACATTGACCACCTGATCAGAAGCATGCCTAGGCGCGTTGGAGAATGCGTAGCACATCAGGGTGCATCCACACATTATTAAAGGTCAAAGGGCTTTAAAGCAGTGCAATCATTTTGAAATTTTTATCGTTTACTTATTATGCTTCATTAAGTACTTATACAAAATTTTATTAAAATAAAACCATTTAAACTGGGTGTTCGGATTTATATGTCACTTAGTATAAATACTCGCTGTATCATCAATGATAAAATGCATAAATTCCCAATTTCTAAGCCTTCTGGACATGCACGCCGATTAGGGGAGGCAATGGGGGCATTCGTCCCCTAGGCTTCAGGAGTAAAATGTTCTTAATGGAGTACCCGTTGCTTGGACCAGCGGTTATCTTTTGCTCCTAAAAACAGCCCCACACAGAAATAGTTTTTACCTCACCGTTTTAAACAGCAACTAATCCTGCTTCAAACAGGCCTGCAAGCCTAACCTGAATCCTCTGAATTTTGTTGTGTGGGAGCCCATGTACGTAGCCAAGGAGGGTAGAAAGGGTGATTCTCTCCCCCTCCCGTATTTGGATTTGGTTTTTTGTACGTTACAGATTTATGTGTACTTGCTAACGACTGTTTCATTTATAAAAGCTAATTTACATACAAAAAGAAAACGCTACAACCAAGTTCTATTCATGATTGTCGATGTTACAGACTAATACAAAGATCTCACTTGCTGATCATCCGTTCATCTCAGAAGACGTCTAAACATGATGGATGGCTTATGTTCCTCCGATATAACTAAGTAAATCGTTTGAGTGAACAGTTAAAAGTTCCAGATTCCAGGGCCACTTCAAATATCACATAACTCAGGCATTATTTAATCGATTTCAATAAAATTTTGCACATTAACAAAGTCATCTAGAAGTAACGTGAAACTAGACAAACGGTTAAAAAAAATCCAGTGCCAGATTCGATTGTTTTTTGCCGGTGTGTTAGCTTCTTTTGGTCCAATAAAATTTTATACAAGATTTATAACATCTGTGCTTTGTTTGCAAAATATTATATGAAGGAGTATAAATAATACTGCATTGTTATTACATAGTACTGATTACGCCCATGGGCTAAGCACTTATAGCAAATCATGTTAAGAAAATACTATGAGGGAAAATTATCTCTTGATAGAGTGTTTTCTAACGACATTTTGTGGTAAATGCGCTGCCCCCCCTCCATGCATCTGGACCGCTTGGATCGCTTCAAAACAAGTTGCATCAGCATCACCTGGAAAATCAGTGATGGGCGTTTACGCGTGTACATTAATTGTTTACGTCTCCATGTATTGAATGCGTATACAATGTATACAATGCATACATTGCATATACAATGAATAGAATGTATACAATGATGAAGACAATAGGTTAGGTTAGGTTCATTCGCAAACGTCAGAAAGTTGGTGAACAGTAAACTGGCAACTTTAAAAAATATGGTTAGATGCCCAAAGAACGAAGAAATAAATGGACAAGGGTTCACTTTGTTTGAAAATGGAAAGACATATTCCGTAGAGTGTAATGTCTACAAAAAAAGGTGTCCAATACTCGATTGAAATCACACAAGTATTTTGTTACATTTTACTTAAGAAATGTTCCTAATTTATTTAAAACTATCTTTGTATACGTAATTACAATATGTATTATATTATATTCTCATTATTTATTAACTGCTTTCACAGTCAAACCAATAGTGCAATGTTGCAGAATTTGTAGCGATCTTGAACTTTCAGTTCCACCTAAATGATCCGGAATTGCTCCTATACAGATTCGACAGAAATGTGTATTTTGACGTAGAAAACAAGGCATTCCTCGCATACGTGGAAATCTAAAAGGAAATGGGAGTTTCGCCAGCACTGTATGCAAGTTGTTGAACTATGATTTGCTATTGTATACATTATGTACGTATATCGACAAGTATATACGAGGGATGTCTTTTAAGTTTTCCATATGGAAAGAAAACAACACGGTAGGTTACGTAGTTTTAAATGACTTTATTGTTTTTCGAAGTATTCTCCACGAAGATTAATACACATCTGCATGCGCTCGAACCAATTTTCGAAGCACTTATTCCACTCGTTTGCTGGCAGATCCAAAACGGCATTTTTGAATGCGTCAACAGCTTCTTCTGGTGAGTGGAACCTTAGACCACGCAGTCTGTTTTTAATTTTCTGGAAAGTAAAGAAGTCGTTAGGACTTAGATCGGGACTATATGGAGAATGGTCCAATAATTCCACGTTTTCTTCCGTTAAATACTGCCTTGTTTTTTGGGCTGTGTGCTAGCTTGCATTGTCTTGGTGGAGGATGATTCTTCTTTCGGTGTTGATTTTTCGAAGCTCGGTGATGACTTTTGGTAAACAAAAGGTGGTATACCAATCCGCAGTAACAGTTCTTTGCTCATTAAGAGGAATTGTTGCAATATGAGATGTATTATTCCAAAATTCAGGTACTTCAGAGATATTCTAGATAAGAAATATCTATATAATCTATATTATGCTCTTGTTTATCCTCTATTACTTTACGGAGTTTTGGCTTGGGGGGGAGTTATGAATAATAATTACAAAAAGGTTGAGGTAATCCAAAAATTAATTCTAAAATTGATCCTCCATAGGGAGATTACTTATTCAAGTGATTTTCTATATGTGCAGGCTCAGCTATTAGATTGCAGACAAATTTATTTTTATTGTGGTCTAATACATTATTTCAAATATTCAAAATACTTTAATCGTACCATTCATAACTACCCAACAAGATTCAATCAAAATTCAATGTGTATTCCACAAACATCAAAAACCATTACACAACGATCTCTGTTTTTCTTGGGACCAAAATTCTATAACTTCATACCAGAGTCATTAAAAGTAATTAAACCAAATAAATCATTTAAAAAACAACTAAAAAATGGATTTTACAACAACCAAGGTACTCCATCCACGAAATTGTAGATCCGAAAAATCATTATCAAAATCAATAATATTTTACTTACACTAACATCCATACTTTTACTTCAGTTCTAATTGTCTGGATATTCTTCCTGACATTACCATAATAATTCACCAAATTATACAGTATTAACGGCTTTTTTCTTTTTTTTTTTTCATACACTGACTGTCCTATTAGTTTTTATTTTGTACAAACACAAGTGCAAACTTTTTTTGGGTGCTTTATGTTTATTGTGCACAATATTTGATATTTACTTGTATTTTGTGACAATAAACATTATTATTATTATTATCATTATTATTTTGTCACAAATGTCGCGACCACCTTTTTCGAAACACTTCGAGAACGGATGACTTTTGTTGGCTTTTCTTCACCTTGAAACACCCAAACAGCCGACTGTCGTTTATTTTCTGGTTCATAACAGTAAATCCACGATTCATCACCACTAACAATGCTGTATACATTTTTTGAGTTTCCGGAATTGGAACAGTCAAGCGTTTTTTGACACCAATTTACCTTGGCTGCTTTCTGCTCTTCAGTCAACAGGTGGGGTATCCAACGAGAAACTAATTTTCTTACTCCTAATTCTTCATGTAAAATTGTTTGAATTGAGGTCTTTGAAATCTTCAAGGACGCGATATGTCACATGTCTATCTTCAATAATGAGTTTGCGCACAGCATCGACGTTTTCCAGGGTGACTGCCGTTTTTGGTGCACCCGCCCTGGGATCGTCGGTAAGACTCACCCGTCCTCGTTTGAATTCTCAATATCAACAGGAAATTGTCGACTGATGTGGCGCTTCGTTGCCGAAAACAGACAGTAACTCAGCAAGGCATTCTTGTTGCGATAATTGTCTCTGAAAGTTGTAATAAATTATGGCGCGAAAATGTTCTCGGTTGAGTTCCATTTTTCTAATGACTTAGTGACACTTAAACATTCACTGTAGTGAGAACACTGCACGTATTGTTGTGAAACTTTGAATTTAAATTTACTAAAGAGTGAGGTTAGGATTCAGTACTGACGTTGGATCCGCGCGGCCTACTATGTTCCTATATGCAAAACTTAAAAGACATCCCTCGTATTCACCATTGTATACGCGTATACAATGGTGTATTATACATGATGTATACAATGCGTCCATCACTGTGGAAAATACAAGCTTGAAGCAAATCCACCATCATCCACTGTTCACATAAAAATGGTGAGGGATCAAGTATCAATCTTTGACGAATACTAACCAATGAGGCAACGCTGTGCGCGTATACGATCCTGCGTGTTCCTGTCAGCCTCGAAAACTTTCGAGCGTCTGCGTAACAGGACTCTACAGGATAATGGTATCGAGAATTAGTGGAAAAGCGATGCGGGGGAATCGGGAAAGCGCTCATCTTAATTTCCCGACACGTCCAGCAAGGTCGCGTGTCCTTCCTTGAGGATTATGCATATTTCCATGGAATACGAAACAGAAATAACATGTTATGCTGAAGGTCGTCAATAGAGGACGCGGGGGGCGATATAAGGGATAAATTGGCTATTGTCCACCTAGATAAATCGCATTTACAACGATCGTGCAGTTTATCCTCGATTTTTAGATCACGGGTTGGACTTTTTTTTATTCCGAAACAGCCACGTAGGCACAAGAATAAATACCGCGGCTGCTATAAGGAGCCGTAAGACGCTTTGTAATCAGATTTCTCAAATTCCTGCGGTTAGTAGAACTCAAAAAAGTGGGTGTTCATGTCACGTCAAGTCCTCGGTGATCTAAACTCCGACCAGTCGAAAGCGGCTCCTTGATAGGCTCGGCCATCCATCGAAACCGGTTGACAGAGATCGGGGAATTCCTGCAGGTAGCTTGCTGTCATCAGCAAAGCTGCGGATCGTATTGACTGTACAGGAAAAGAAGTCATTGATATGTTATAGAAACAATATAGCCAACACCGATCCCTGGAGAATTAAAACCTCTCGCCTAACCGGTTTTTCAGTACAAAACACGTGTTCTGCCAACTATGCTGGCTAAAAGAGTGGTAAAACTAAGTAGTAGTTATTGGAATAAGGCGTATTTGGAATCCATACATTGAAAGAGAACCTATTTAAGCCCTTTGTATCTCCTGCAAATGGAATTTGATTTTCATTCATGTGCCAATGGAATAGAGATAATGAAGGTTATTTTGCAAAAAATGGATAACATTCTGAAGACAATATGTGAAAAATAACGTCATAACGTTACGCTCGCTTTAGCGAGCAGTATTGATTTTGAACTTTGAATAGCAAAATTCATAGCTTCTCACTCATAGAAAAAGCTAAAGATATAAGAATATATTTTTTAATCATCCCATATTTCAAAGAAAGGCACAATTTAGTTTTTTATACTTGTATGTACATAGAATGAGCAGGAGGGCAGAAGTTTACTCGAAATATTGGAAGCTTTTATTATTTTCTCATGCATTATAAAGGTACTTCGAGGATATTTAAATAAAAGGTGAATGTGCCATCACATCGTACTACGAGCCCCTTCTCACTGCAGTTGGCCCAACTATTGGAATCTTAGTTTTTTTCTTAACAAACACAAATAATAAAAATGTAGCAGGGTGTTATAGGTTTAAAATATTAACAATGAATATTTTGATAATATATCGTAGAAAACACCAACTTTATCACTCGCTAATCAAATTTGCAGCATAAAATTAACACATGTTGCAATTACAGCATATCAACCTATTTTCATTTCAATGCAAAATACGTCTATAACGCATAGGTGGCTGTGAAAAATAAAAGCCATGACAATTGTTTTTATTAATCACAGCTGTCAGAATACGTTTAAAATAGTTTTGGTTAGTTAAGGTTTTCAAAATGGGTAGAGGAAAGGTTATTAGTGAGAAAATTCGGTTACTGATAATTAATTTTTTAAATCTGGGAAATCAAACTCAGAAATTGCAATTTTGTTAGATTATCGCGGTACAGTGTGAGAAATATTGTTAGAAGATATAACGTAACTGGTTCAGTTAATATTAAGCCACGATATGTGAAAAAAAGTAATATCACAAATGCCGACCGAAGAGCATTAAGAAGAATAATCGTGAAAAACAGGCGTGCCAATTATTTACAATTAACTGCTCTGAGGAGTGACGCTGTTGGAAGGAGAATTTCGAGGTCCACAACTCATACAGAGGCCCACCAACTGGGATTTAGCACTTGCAAGGTAAATCTTCTTATAAAAAAAGTGAAGTAAAACACAACTTGTTTATAGGCCAAAGAAAAGCCACTATTAACTCCACTGCAAAAGAAAAATAGGCTTAGATGGGCTTAAGAACATAGACAATGGACAGTTCAACAATAGTGTGCAATACAATGGAGTGATGAGGCCAGATTCGAAGTTTGTGTTGGTAACAGTCGCAGTAGAGTTATTCGCAAAAAAAATAAAGCATTCCATGTTGACAGTCTGAAGAGAAAAGTGAAATTTCCAGCATCCATTATGGTCTGGGGCAGTATGCCATCAAAAGGAGTAGGAAAACTTCATTTTATCGATGGAAATGTGGATACAAACAAATATTTGGCAATTTTAGAAGAATCGCTTTTACCAGTGATGAAAGAATGTTTGACATCCGGCCAAGATTTTGTGTTTCAGCAAGATGGTGCAGCGTGCCATACCTCAAAAAAGGCTATAAAATGGATGGAAGAAAATAATGTACCACTTTTGAAATGGGTTTCTAGCAGTCCAGATCTGTCACCTATTGAAACTTTGTGGCACGAGATGAAAAAGGTTCTACGGCAAGATCCTGCTCGTACAACTGAGACAAAAGCTTCAAGAAATATGGGATTGTTTTACACCAATTTTTTGCCAAAACTTGGTTAACACTATGCCCCAAAGAATTTCAGCCGTAATAAAAAATAAAGGTGATGTTACCCAATGGTAATTTTTCAATTGTTGCTTTGTTAACTTCGCGCATTTATTCGCACATTGTTAATTTGTTCAGATGTTATATTAGTTATAGGTCTAAGTGATTTCAAATATGTATTTTTTACGACTAAAGTGTATCTAAAATGTTTTTGAGAAAATAAATTGTTTTAGAAGTAAATAGTTTCGTCATGTTTAGTTTATAAAGGCATATTTTGGTACAAATCTTGAGGTGGGCCAACTGAAGTGGGAAGGGGCTCGTACATAATTTAGGCACATTCACCATTTTTATAAAAGTTCGACGACCAGGCAGTGAATGTAGACATTTCTGCTGCAATACCGGATTATAATAGGTGTGCTATAAAGTTTACATAAGTCGGAACTAGTTTCCCATATCATCAGTTACGTGAATATATAAAGGGTCAAAAGAGGATCGGAAAATAACGTTTGAATTGATGACGGATTTTAGTGAAGGAGCTAATTATTTGTTTTTCAAGAAATAGATTCATCGGAAATAAAATGAGAACTATGAACATGTTTTGAGTCAAAAGGCGTATGTGCTTATTGATTAGCTCATAGTTCGACAACTACAATAATTATTAAAATGATATATCAACTTCACTGTTTTGAAAATGTCGATCCTAATATGCAATAAATACAGTATGGATT
The DNA here is from genome assembly GCA_963669975.1 of Acanthoscelides obtectus. Taxonomy (NCBI): domain Eukaryota; kingdom Metazoa; phylum Arthropoda; class Insecta; order Coleoptera; family Chrysomelidae; genus Acanthoscelides; species Acanthoscelides obtectus. The sequence continues at coordinate 16,019,108 of CAVLJG010000004.1, forward strand.
ATTAAAGTTTAAAAATACAACTTTAATATGTGGTTAAAATTCGAGATACTGTATATTGCTGAATACTTTCAAAATGTGTCCTTAGTTACGATTCACGTTAGTTATGAATAGTTTTTTCTAAGTTTTCATCTCCGTACTATTGGGCCACTGTGTAAGCACAGGTTTGTCGATTAATAGAAAAAATCGAATTTTGTGTAAAACGAGAATGGTCTGAAAGTCCCGTAACACGCTGAGATTGTGGGAAGTCATCAATTCAAATTCTAGCCGAGGACCGCCTAGGGTAGGCATTTCCGTTTCCAAAAAGGACGTCCAGCACTCCAAAAAGAACAAACAAGCATAAGGTTCACCCAAACTGTTGTCGTAACACTCCGGTTAATTGATATGCAACATTCGACTGAAATATGGCAAGTGCATTGCTTTGGATCTGAAATACCAGCAATACTACTTGGTCATCCAAATGGAACCGTGTTGTTTGTCTTGTGAGAAAATAATATAAGACATAACAGTTTGGTCTTGAGATGTCAAAGTTGCAAAGCAGAACTACTCCGTGTTTGAGATCCATACAAGCATGGTTATCGACATATGAACCAGGATAAGCTTCAGATGTTACATTCAATTTAATGTTTCGTTTGGTGATTAGTTAATTTCAATTTAACTGTGTCATTAAAACAGAAATACATGGCAATGTGGCGATTTTCTCACATTTCAGAAATTTCCGCAGACCTCCCTCTCATTGGGACACTCCACATTTTGGGAAACACTGGTATTATAGGCTGCTTTGTCCTCCCCTCGGGGATGCAACCATCGATGTATAAGCCGTAAAAATTCTTAAGGGCTGAAACTTAGATTGTGCGGCTAGGTAGGTAGAAGCATGATTTCAACTGCAACAGCTGGAAGAAGTAGTTTGAAAATAATTTAATTGAAACATCTTAGGACTTCTATGAGGCAACTGTGACTATCAAGCAGAGTACTGGCTTCAGGCCGAAAGTTTTGAAACGCTGAAATCAACTACCGCTATGGTAAAAAAAAAGAACCGAAAAAAATTGCGGCAAGTAGATTCACTCGGTACCCAAGCATTCACCTATGCCTATGTTAATATTTTCCCTTGAGTCAAGATAAGCCTTTTGTTAAAGAACAAAATCTTTGAGCTCCATAATATTTTTGAGTATACCTTGAACCTGAAGCAGTCAGACACGAAAAAAAATTTGAAAATTTTTAAAAATTGTAACCCTCTCCACAGACATATTTGATTACCCTAAAAGATGTTCAGAAAGCATACAAAATAAACTTTTGGACGATATGTAAAGCAATATTAACTTTTACTCATAACACCGCTGCCATTTAAATGATTTCCAAAAATGAAGTAACATTACCTACTACCCAACTAGCAAAGTAGTGCTATAAGCTTTTGGTAAAAGAACCGTCCAGCCATAAAAGCTCTCTATTGTTGTTGCCTGAACACCAAAATGTTGGCTTAATGTTGTGTGGAATGCAAATTTGCTTTCTGCAACATATTTGCTCTAAAATGAGGTGTTTAAAATATTCTTATAGCACAGTTATACAACATCTTATAGGGCAAATTTTTAACTGTTGCATAAACGTTTATACAACTATTTTATACGGCATATTTGCACGTTAGTCAAAATGATTGTGTTGTGGCATCCATGGTAACGTTTATAAAACAAACCCGAGCCTTGTTGTTTTGCTGTACTAATTCACTACTTTAGCCAACAAGTTGCTCTCAACGGAAGCACTTATACAACTGTTGTTTAGTAACTGATAAAGGCTGTACATATGCTGAATATGTTGGTATACAACTTCACCATAACCTAACTTTCGCTGTCATATTTTTGTTAAAATGCCATAACCAATGATTTAAGACAAACAACGCATGCATATTGGTTCAAAAGGTTATATCAACTGTTCAAACAGAAGATATAGATCTGGTACAAATTCTGGGTAAATCATTCGACTCTGTCGGTATTTCATTTCAGACATCTGTCAAATTGTTGTACCTGCAGGCAATACCAAAATATTCTAATAAATTGAAGACAAATGGACGATGCCTTGATTATACACAACCACCAGCCATATTGGGCCAACATGTATTCCTCTATTTAATATTAAATAATTATGTTTCAGTTCGAAATTACAGATATAAAGTGATACACATTAGTGTAATTGTGTCTAAATATAGGATTTGTCGAAGATTTGACGCAGATAAGTTCAGTTTTCCATCTTTAAAATCTAGACATACTTTTGATCATTATCAAAATATGCATCAAATAAGAAGCCCCTATAAATTGCGTAACTACTATGCACGATAATCACAATAAAATTTGCTGCGCAAGTAATTCAATAGCCCTATATCACAGTGTAGAAGTTTATCATATACCTGTGTATGAAATTCACAATGACCGATATGTAAGTAAACAAGATGACTGTAATGTGTTAGTTATATATTCTTCACTTCTTCTATGCAATACATAAGAAATAGTTTGGTTGCAATAAAGTAGAATCACGTAACAGAATAGTTGTATAGTTGACAAAAACTGAATCTTGCACTGACGCAAATGTCCTATAGCGGCTGCAAGGGGCTTACACTTTTGTTTTATAACTGTTACCTGCAGCCCTTAATCAGCCTCTTAAATGACTGAAGTGTCCTATTAGGTGTGCCCATTCCGCTTGTTCTAGCTGTTCTAAGAGGGTTTTGCCAATGTTCTTACAGTATACAATGCTGTGTAAGGAATACTGTATAATCATTCTTGCAACTCTAATAGGAGTGATAATTGTTAGTTGGGTATGACCTCACATGGACTTACGTATTGTGGACATCGCAAAACAAAAAATATTTATCTGAATTTCGCGTTGACACCTTTACAGAAAGTTCGCACTTGCCGGTGATCCACCACTTCTGACTGAGAAAACTTCTTGCGGACGCACATGGTCAATACGTGACAATTCATATTATTCAATGCAAGCATTTATATTTCTTTTCTAAGAATCTCTACCTCAAATTTTATCCTCCATTTGGTATTCGCCACAGTTGGGTAGGACCCCCTCTACAAATTTTGATATTATACTAAGTGACATATAAATCCGAACACCCAATTTAAATGGTTTTATTTTAATAAAAGTTGGTGAATGTATTTATCTTACTGTAAATAACAAGTGAAAAAATTTTCAGCCTTATCAATTGGACATTCCGGTTTTTATACTGCTTTTTTTTAATTCAGCCGCAGTAAAGAATCAACGTTGGCGGATTTTGGTTCTTGACATCCTTTACGATCGGTTACGATGCCTAGAGTACGGAGACCTGTACGATTTCGTCAACTTAGTGAGTTTGATAGGGGCCGTATAGTGGGACTTCGGGAAGCTGGACTTTCTTTTCGGGCAATTGCAGTTAGAGTGCAAAGAAGTGTAGACACTGTGGTTAGGTGTTGTCAGGCATGGCTTCGAGAAGGCCGTACGCAAAGAGCACGGGGCACTGGACGCCGCCATAGAACAACAGACCGTGAAGATCGCCGCCTAAGATTATTGGCCTTAAGGGACCGTTTCTCCACTACCAGGTCCATTGCAAATGAATGGTTTGCAGAACACGGAAGATCTATTGGCATGCGAAGTGTTTACCGACGAATGAGAAGTTTTGGCTTGTTTTCATACCGGCCACACTGGGTCCTCCCTTTAGCTCGAGAACACCGACGTTATCGCCTTGAGTGGTGCAGACAACGGTCACTCTGGGATCAGGAATGGAACAGTATTGTCTTTAGTGACGAGTCTCGATTTTGTTTAGGCATGCACGATGGTCGTGCCAGGGTTAGAAGGCGACGTGGTGAAAGGAGGAATCCACAGTTTTTTGTTGAAAGACATGTTCATTACACTGTTGGAGTTATAGTTTGGGGTGCTATAGCTTATGGTTCCAGGTCACCTTTAATCTTCATCAGAGGTAACATGAACGCGCAGCGTTATATCCACGAAGTTCTAGAACTCCATCTAATACCCTATCTTGACACCCTGGCAGATCCAACTTTCGAACAAGATAATGCCCGACTACATGTTGCAAGAGTCACAATAGACTTCTTTCAACATAATGATGTCACATTGTTACCATGGCCATCAAGATCTCCCGACTTATCCCCAATTGAGCACGTGTGGGATATGATGGGTAGGAGATTGCTCAATTTGCAACGTCCTCCTCAGACTCTAGAAGCACTTCGAGAGGAGTTGGTGGTTGCCTGGAATGAGATACCACAGGAGGACATTGACCACCTGATCAGAAGCATGCCTAGGCGCGTTGGAGAATGCGTAGCACATCGGGGTGCATCCACACATTATTAAAGGTCAAAGGGCTTTAAAGCAGTGCAATCATTTTGAAATTTTTAACATTTACTTATTATGCTTCATTAAGTACTTATACAAAATTTTATTAAAATAAAACCATTTAAACTGGGTGTTCGGATTTATATGTCACTTAGTATATATTATATTCTTTATTCCATAGCAATCTGAAACACATTTTTTGGTGAAAGCTTATATACTACAGTTTTCTGTCACATATTTTTTTAAAAGCCTCTATAAATGCCCTTAAAGAATATACTGCTTTGGTCAAAGGAAGTACATACCCCAAATACATAAGAATTGAAATTAGATCTAACATAATGCTGTGTATATCGTTGACCATTTTTATTTTAGGAGGAGCGAGCTACGCCACTGCATCCACCTATGACCCCTTTGTCGTACAGATGAGCTCTTGTCACAAAGAAACATCGTCATCTACTTCTATTTGAGGGGATCGAGCGTAGGTCGCAGTTGGAAGATTCAAACATTGTTACTGTGCTGCTTGTACCGCTTGTGGAAGAGAGAATGTTGTATTAGCTGGTGCAACTCCCGAACGCCCTGAAGCGGTGAGGCCGTGGTCCTGTGTGTGCTTCCTCGACGCGAAAGGTCACCCTCCCACATCCCAAAACCTCCCGACCCCAAGGCTGTTCGCCTAGTGACACACTAACCGAAAGAACTGGGACGCCGGTATTGCCACGTCGGGCTTCCCCGCGCAGGTTGGAATTTATATTTGTTGAAACCTCCGATTACAAACGGTTGAATAGAACCTTATATCAAATGAATAGTGAAGCAGCATACACAGCCGCTCAAAAATGTTACGGAGACAATGGTCTAGCGAGGTCTGTAAATTAAGTGATGAGAGTGTTTTTTTTTTATTTTTTCATTCAAATATAATTAAAATTTTATATTTTTACCCTCAAAATAACTTCAACTACAGCCGTTCGAATGTTTTCGACTGTCTCATAATGACTTCCCTCGAGGTCATTTTTCAACCTCGGAAAAAGACGTTACAAGGATACAAGAGGCTGGTGAGCTACAGGAATATTCTTACGGGCCAAAAACTCGTTTATTGATCAATCAATCAATCAATAACTTTTATTTCCATACAGACAATATATAATTGTATTGGAATTGTCAATTTTTCGTTCGCTACAAACCTACAACTAATCTCAAATTGCTATGTTCAAAAATTCATCAACACGATAAAAGCACTTGATTATCAAAAATTCCTTCAACAGGAACTTAAAGTCGTTAATATTTTTAACCGAGGTAATGTGGCATGGTAAATTATTAAAAAGAAGCGGACCAATTTTATTAGGTGATCGAAATGCCGCTTTTGATTTGCTAAAGTTTACATATAAATTATTACAAGTCCTTGTATCATAATTATGCATATCACAATTCCGCTTGAATTTTTCATTATTTTTAAAAACATATAAGCACAATTCATATATATATATATACAATGAAGGGACAGTTAAAATGTTGAAACTTATAAAATATTTTTTGCAACTTTCTTTTGGTGAGATGCCTGCTAATCATTGGATGCATCTTTTTTGAGACACAAATACATCTTCAGAACGCGTTGACCAACCCCAGAAACATACTCCATATCTTAATCTCGAATCCACATTAGCAAAATAAACTTGTATCAATTGTTCAGCTGTTAAGATGGTTTTTAATTGCCTCAACACATAGCTTTGAGAGTACATTTTTGATGTGAGAAATTCGCAGTGGGCCTTCCAATTTAAGTTCGAATCAAAATGAACTCCAAGAAATTTCACTTCTCTTTTACCAGAAAATTGGGAATGTCATCAAAACCGCAAGATTTGGAATTTTTCATTTTTTCAAAAGTAAGTTAATGAGCTCATTATCTGTATAAGGGTAAAGTTTGAAATAATTTTTGACATTAAATTTGAAATCAGCTGCACTATGTGAGGTATTAATTTTTTGTATTATATCATCTGCAGCATTTTTAAAAAAATCATTGAACATATTTGCCAACAGCTGAGGGTCGCACACTTTTTCATTTTGATCTTTATGTAGAACTTTATTTTTTCGAACTTTGTTCTCATTTTTAGTTGCATTGACCACTTGCCAGCACGCTTTGGTGGTATTTTTAGAGAATACAATTTTGTTTTGGTAGAATGTTCTTTTTGTGTCTCTGATCAATTTTTTATGTGCCTTTTTAGCATCATTATACAATGACTTTAGTCTTGGATTTATTTGTGAAGTATGATATAAATCTTTCAAATTATTGCTTGAATTTCTTACGTTATGTGTAACCCAACTTTTTGAGCCGTTTCCCTTACAGGCTTTATGTAAAGGAAAATGCGTATTAAAATAGTACAAAAAGATATTAAAAAAATTTCCAAACGACTCAGAAACTGTAAAGCTAGAGTAAACTGACAGCCAAGATTCGTTTAATAAAGATTATTTACAGTCGCTGATTGCGTTTTGATAAAAACTTCTTTTGTTCAGGTAAATTTTGTCCGATTTCTTGGAGCAAAGATCGAAGTCCCCCAGAGTCGTTCTGTGATCTGAAACTGTATTATCATAGACACAGAAAACGAACTGAGTAATATTGGTAAAAACGTGGTCAATGCTCGTGGCCGAAGTATCTCTCACTCGGGTTGGCCAACCGCCTTTATGATACAAATCAAACATAGAGAAAATATTACACAATTTCATAAAATTAATACATTTTGACTCATAACAATTAAAATTAAAATCGCCACATACAAGCAATAAATAATTAGGATCGAAAACAGTATTTAAAATTTCTTCAATTTTTTCTAAAAATACGCCTACGTCACCATTAGGTGAACGGTAGCAATTTATTATCTTAATTTTTTTGTCTGAAATGGTACAAGATATTGAACAAACTTCAATGTTCAATTCAAAACAATATTTATTCAGATATATTGGCTTGTATTGTAAATCTTTACGAATGTATACAGCAACACCACCTCTTTTCTGATTAGTTCGGGCATAAAAACTTGCTAATTCATAACCATCAATTTTATAGCTTACCATTGATTGACCATTAGTCCATGTTTCGTTAAAGCAATAAGATAACAAGTTTTTGAACATAGACATTTCAATCGATAGTTCATCAATTTTGTCAAACGTTATCCCATTTAGATTTAACAGAAGTAATTTAGGATCAAAGACTACTGGGTCGATTCGACTGTTTTTCTCCGAAAGAAAAAACGTTGTACATAACAACCTTGGGGCCACAGTTCTGGGTTCATTGCTGATTTAAAGTTATTTTCATAAACCGAAATTTTAAAGGAAGCGTAACGTTCCGGATATTTCGACTTTATGTTATTAACTAGAACTTCAGGAAAATGGGGTGTCAAATTGACATTGAGTCAAATTTAACTCTTCCCCGATCATTCTAACTGTCAGCCGACGATCTGAACACACAATACAGGGTTATCCAAATTAAGTGTCCACCATTAGTAACTTTGTTATTAGTGAAAATACAAAGTTGTTTGAATTAGCAAACTAGTAGCATTTTTAACGCTGGTAAAAATGAGAAATAAAAAAAAACAATTGAGAGTCGTTATTTTGATTTTTTTCAGTAAAATAACATTTTTTTAAATGGAAACCCCTGTATATTATATTTTTTTCTGTTAAAGCATCAAATTTTAAACAAAAAAGCTTACAATAACTTTTCTCCTAGGTTACAAATTGTTGAAGTTATGGCCTCCAATCTGAAACAATTAAATTGTATCGACAAACTTTATTTTCAACATCAACTTATAATCTTACAATATACAATAACAATTTTTTTTAAAGAAGATGCTCGAAAACACCACCTTGTTCTTCAATACATTTTTGGGCACGTTTTTCAACTGCTCGAACTGTCTTAAGTATGGTCCTACCATCTATCTGGGTTATCTTTTCCCTAACTGCTGTCTTTAACGCGTCAAGGTTATCGTACATTCGCTTGTAAATTTGGTTCTTTAAGTAACCCCACAAGAAGTAATCAAGTGGGTTTAGATCTGGTGATCTGGGAGGCCACTGTATTGGGCCATTTGTTCCTATCCACTGATCATTAAAAGTAGTACTTAGAAAATGATAAGTACCTCTGGAGTTGTGGGCAGGTGCGCCATCTTGCTGAAAATGCAGATGATGTCTACTTATAAGATCCAATTCGTCTAAGAAATTAGTCAGAATTTCTGACATAAATTCCACATATCTTTCACCAGTTAGGGTTCCCTCATAAAAGAACGGGCCAACAATTTTTGAACCAATTATACCGCACCAAACGTTGAAACTGAAACGGACTTGTGGGCCTCTTGGATGTACTAACAAAAGATTTTCTCTTGACCAATAATGGTGGTTTTTTCTATTAAACATTCCAGAATTTGAAAAATTTGATTCATCTGTCCATAAAAGGTAACGAAAGTTATTTACATTTTGGCGACAGAAGCTAAGATACCAATGGCAAAAAACAAGTCTTCTCTCTGGATCCCCTGCCAAAAGCGTTTGAACTGGTCGGTACTTATACGGAATAAATTTGTATTTTTTTAAAATCCTTTGAACAGTACCATAACTGAAATCAGAGTCCTTGAGAATATCTGCTATTGAATTCTCACGATAAGCTTCAAAATATCCAATAACTGCAATTTCCGTGGCCTCGCTTATTCTGAATTCTTTTTTTGCCCTTGTTTTAGCAAAAACATTTCCGTTGCCCCTAAATTTTCGATAAAGTCTCAGAAAATATCGTTCATACGGTTGAATGCGAGCGGGATATAATTCACTGTAGTATTCTCTTGCTCTCAAGGAGGATTTTCTGCACACTAAATAGCATTCTAACATATCACACTTTTCTTCATGGGAGAACATTTTTCTTTAAATTAATGACACAATAAAGCTTATAAACAAGTATTTACACTAATGTTTGACATTATTTGATTTTATCATTGTTTTCCAAAGCCTTCTAGTTGCGAGTATGTCCAGTTTAACAATTTGTCGCTTATCTTAATGCTGTCAAATCGCGAACGCCATGTTGTTTTCATAGCCGTCTTAATATTATAATACTGCAAATAATTAAAAATATTTATCGTTATTTTGACTTTATTTTTGACTTTAGCGGAAAAGTCATTATGAACTTTTTTGTTTAAAATTTGATGCTTTAACAGAAAAAAATATAATATACAGGGGTTTCCATTTAAAAAAATGTTATTTTACTGAAAAAAATCAAAATAACGACTCTCAATTGTTTTTTTTATTTCTCATTTTTACCAGCGTTAAAAATGCTACTAGTTTGCTAATTCAAACAACTTTGTATTTTCACTAATAACAAAGTTACTAATGGTGGACACTTAATTTGGATAACCCTGTATATTTTCATCGGTTCTTGAAGATGAGTGCCTTCCGCTTCGTGGTTCATCTTCAATAGATCCTTTCCCTTCTGAAAACTCCTTAAGCCACCGAAAACCCTGGCCTGTTGACAATTTGACGAGTTCCAACATGTACTGAAGGAGGACCACATGTTCCCCTATCTACCCTCCAACACCGGAGCCTCCAGTGTTGCCAGATCATAACTTATTTTACAGACCTTCTTAAACACAGATAAGACCCAATTGATGAAATGTTCACTAAGAGAACCGGAATTTCGGTATGCTTAATACGAGGGATGTCTTTTAAGTTTTGCATATGGAAACAACATGGTAGGTAGTTTTAAATGACTTTATTGTTTTTCGAAGTATTTTCCACGAAGAATAATACACATCTGCTTATTCCACTCGTTTGCTGGCAGATCAAAAACGGCATTTTTGAATGCGTCAACTGCTTCTTCTGGTGAGTAGAACCTTAGACCACGCAGTCTGTTTTTAATTTTCGGGAAAGTAAAGAAATCGTTAGGACTTAGATCGGGACTATATGGAGGATGGTCCAATAATTCCACGTTTTCTTCCGTTAAATACTGCCTTGTTTTTTGGGCTGTGTGCGAGCTTGCATTGTCTTGGTGGAGGATGATTCTTCTTTCGGGGTTGATTTTTTGAAGCTCGGTGATGACTTTTGGCAAACAAATGGTGGTATACCAATCCGCAGTAACAGTTTTTTGCTCATTAACAGGAATTGTTGCAATATGACCCGCTTTTGACACAAATGTCGCGACCATCTTTTTCGAAACATTTCGAGAACGGATGACTTTTGTTGGCTTTTCTTCACCTTGGAACACCCAAACAGCCGACTGTTCAGCATCGACGTTTTCCTGGGTGACTGCCGTTTTTGGTGCACCCACCCTGGGATCGTCGCTAAGACTCACCCGTCCACGTTTGAATTCTCCATACCAACGGGCAATTGTCGACTGATGTGGCGCTTCGTTGCCGAAAACAGACAGTAACTCAGCAAGGCATTCTTGTTGCCATAATTTTCTCTGAAAGTTGTAATAAATTATGGCGCGAAAATGTTCTTAGTTGAGTTCCATTTTTCTAATGACTTGGTGACACTTAAAAATTCACTGTAGTGAGAACACTGCACGTATTGTTGTGAAACTTTGAATTTAGGTTTACCAAAGATTCAGTACTGACGTTCGATCCGCGCGGCCTACTATGTTTCTATATGCAAAACTTAAAAGACATTGATTATAATATAACATGGGAGTCACATATCTAATCGCTGTGTCATAAATTACGGAAAAGTATTTATGGTCTATGAATTTAATATTTGTACATGAAACTGAATTGAACCTCTTCATTAACAAACAAGGACAGGATTATCAAACTCGATCTAAATATTTGCTCGTACCCCTCAACATCGTACTGCAGCATATCAGAAACCTTTGAGTTATATGGGCTGCAAAATATATCATAATATGAAAGAAGATATTCAAAAAGCACCGACATTAATAGGTTTCAAAAATCAGTTGAAGTGTTCGCATATTAAACTGTTTTTGTTTAAACTGTATTATATTGTTTTTTCATGTATATTTCCTTTTGACCTTTGATTTGTTATATTCTGCGGCTATTTAACAATAAAATAAATGTATTATAATTGTTATTATTATTATTACTATTATTATTAAGCTCAGAACATTTACGATAAGTTACTAGCGCGACTGTTGGGAGTAAATTTTTTCCTTAATCGTCCACTGAACTTAACACGCCTAGTAACAACAATATCGTATTGTAAGTGGCCCGTGGTCAACCTGTTTATCGAACATCCGAATTTGACAGACTGCTATAAGAGGCGTAATACAGATTTTTTGACTGTCTAAGGTGAGCAGAATTGAGAAAAACCTCCTCAGGTTGATTGTGCCATAATCTCAATGCCCAGGAAGAAAGGAGTAATCGTACCGACCAGTACTAGTTGTACGAAGCTCGACAGAGTTGAAATGGGAGGCAGAAGCCTGACGGATGCGTTTGGCAGATTCAACGCGCATGTCATGGAGGAGAGCTCTGAAGAGCAAAGCTTGTTGCGAAAGGGTCCCGAGAAAGTCCGTTAGAGAAGTCTAATATCGACAATGTAGTCGATGCAGCAGCACCCCAAAATAGTAAGAAGTGGTCGAGGCTAGGTATTATATGGGCTTTGTACAGAATGGGGAGGTTATGTTTGTAGACCTTCTTCGAATTTTGTGTCTCTGATTTCATATTATCAGCCCATTTTACTCTGATTTCTGCCACACCAATATTTTATCCAAGTCTGCCGTTTAATAGTACTAGTAACTGCTATATATACTAAGTGACATATAAATCCGAACACCCAGTTTAAATGGTTTTATTTTAATAAAATTTTGTATAAGTACTTAATGAAGCATAATAAGTAAATGATAAAAATTTCAAAATGATTGCACTGCTTTAAAGCCCTTTGACCTTTAATAATGTGTGGATGCACCCTGATGTGCTACGCATTCTCCAACGCGCCTAGGCATGCTTCTGATCAGGTGGTCAATGTCCTCCTGTGGTATCTCATTCCAGGTAACCACCAACTCCTCTCGAAGTGCTTCTAGAGTCTGAGGAGGACGTTGCAAATTGAGCAATCTCCTACGCATCATATCCCACACGTGCTCAATTACTGATAAGTCGGGAGATCTTGGTGGCCATGGTAACAATGTGACATAATTATGTTGAAAGAAGTCTATTGTGACTTTTGCAACATGTGGTCGGGCATTATCTTGTTGGAAAGTTGGATCTGCCAAGGTGTCAAGATACGGTAAAAGATGGGGTTCTAGAACTTCGTGGATATAACGCTGCGCGTTCATGTTACCTCTGATGAAGATTAAAGGTGACCTGGAACCATAAGCTATAGCACCCCAAACCATAACTCCAACAGTGTGATGAACATGTCTTTCAACAAAAAACTGTGGATTCCTCCTTTCACCACGTCACCTTCTAACCCTGGCACGACCATCGTGCATGCGTAAACAAAATCGAGACTCGTCACTAAAGACAATACTGTTCCATTCCTGATCCCAGAGTGACCGTTGTCTGCACCACTCAAGACGATTACGTCGGTGTTCTCGAGTTAAAGGGAGGACCCAGTGTGGCCGGTATGAAAACAAGCCAAAACTTCTCATTCGTCGGTAAACACTTTGCATGCCAATAAGTCTTCCGTGTTCTGCAAACCATTCATTTGCAATGGGCCTGGTAGTGGAGAAACGGTCCCTTAAGGCCAATAATCTTAGGCGGCGATCTTCACGGTCTGTTGTTCTACGGCGGCGTCCAGTGCCCCTTGCTCTTTGCGTACGGCCATCTGGAAGCTATGCCTGACAACACCTAACCACAGTGTCTACACTTCTTTGCACTCTAACTGCAATTGCCCGAAAAGAAAGTCCAGCTTCCCGAAGTCCCACTATACGGCCCCTATCAAACTCACTAAGTTGACGAAATCGTACAGGTCTCCGTACTCTAGGCATCGTAACCGATCGTAAAGGATGTCAAGAACCAAAATCCGCCAACGTTGATTCTTTACTGCGGCTGAAATATTCAATTTCAGAGCGTTAGTGAATTAAAAAAAAGCAGTATAAAAACCGGAATGTCCAACTGATAAGGCTGAAAATTTTTTCACTTGTTATTTACAGTAAGATAAATACATTCACCAAATTTTATTAAAATAAAACCATTTAAACTGGGTATTCGGATTTATATGTCACTTAGTATATTTAATGACACTAAGTCTCTCGTCATCCTTGATGAAGTTGTAAGGTCGTATATTATTGTTGATTATTTACTTATAATTTGTTATTCTCATCTTTGTACTTGTTTACAGAGTATTATTGATATTTATTAGCATTTCCTGCAATCAGATGTATCTGCTTGTTGGATATAAAATTGTTACTATTATTATTATTATTATTCACTTTTTCCAAAGCTTTTTTACGCTCGTATATTTTGGTTCGATGATATCAAGCGAATATCTTTTTATTCCAGGGAAGTTACCATTTCTGGAAAGTGATATTTATTCTGGGTGTAGAAATCTACGCATGTGTTCAGAATTACTGCTGTCTGCATTTGTTGCTAAATTTAATATTCCAGTTCTAGCTCTTCAAAGTATTTGAATAGGTTTCGCGGTATAGTTCCGATATTGGAGATGACTATCTTCTCTCCATATGTATTTTAATAAATCCATAATAAAGATCGATATACTTCTTGATCTTCTGTGTAAAAGTTTTTCCCATGTTTGTGTCATTATTTACCGTTATGTCAATGAGCAGGACCTAGCCTGCCTTTTTCTTCCACAAGGTGATATCTCTCTATGATTATTATCATTATTATTACTATCATTATTATTATTATTTTATTCGTTCTGGGAATCCACCTGTCAATTGCGAAAAACTTGCGCACTATATAACATGTTTGCAATATTGCTGCTTTCTGAGTTAATGCAATTAAATGCGGTGGGATATCAATCCTTTCCAGATATGATTGGAGATCCTTAGAAACTGCCCCTTCCACAGAGACTACTACTGATATGACTTGTGATCGTTTCCAAGTGTTCTTTATTTCGATTGCTAGGCTTTGCTATTTCTCAATCTTGCTTGCTTCAGTTTTGTTCATGTTGTTTGTCAGTAGTTGTTAAGTAAGTTGTTATTATTATAATAGGTTGTTCATATTATTAAATGTTTGATTATGTCATGTGTTTTTAGAGATGAGTCTAATAGACATCCTTTATTTAACACAACAATAAGCAACATCTATAACGGTGTGTTACTTTCAAGACAGATTGTAATTAAAAAATTTGATCTAAACCCTATGGTATTGTACCAAAAGGTACTGCATATCTATTTGTGTCCATCAAAATCCAACGCATACTAGATGAATCCGTCCTACAAAACCCCCACAAAAATATCTGGCTATCAGCTCCTTAATCTAATAGGCGTTCCTCGCTGTGATTGGTTGAGCGGCGTCAAGGAGGCGCGGCCTATCGCTGAGTCGCCGTTGCGCGTTAACGCTTTTGATCCCGGAGATCCCCGGGGAACCGGCAAAATCCACAGAGACGGTTGTAAATCAGGAACGGATGATATAGAGCTGTTTTGAAAGAGATTTGCATCGAAGTAGGCGTGGTTTGGTGCACGTGAGGATCCAGAAATTATCCAGACGGGGACGGTCAGTGATGTTGCGACTTGAGAAGTGCGTGGTTGAAGTGAGGAGGGATAGTGATCGCGCGAGTGGTTTGAGGTTCTAGTGATGGTGATCCAGTTTATGTTGTGGAAGTCAGGAGGTTCAACTGATTACATCTAAAGCGAAATTGGTGAGTAGTTTTTTAAAAACGATTTTTTATATTGTACGATCAGTCCAATTCTCAGCTTTGGTGATGATAGCACTTTACACGCAGGCATTGAGAGTGTCAAGCCGATAGAAGTTATCGCTGATTGAGAAAGCAGTAGTACAATTTCATGATACAAAACACAATAAAGCACCGCGACTAATCTAGGACCTGGAACAGCTGGGATATTTATTTGGAACTCAAGCAGTACTTTCTCTACATAATCCCCTCACCATTTTCTAGGAACACACCCAGCATAGAACATTTTTGGTGTGCTGCCGCACTGACTTCGGCCTCTCATCCTAACTTCGTCAAACTTCGTATATCCTTTGTTCCTAGGTTGTCGGGATTGTGAAAAAATCTGAGGAGGTTTTCCCTATTCTAGGTACTTCAAAAAGCGAATTAACAAGGTGTCTTTAAGCTTCATATAACAGTTGACTTTTCAATATTTAAGGCTATGTCACTTTTTATAATTTACAGTACCCAATCTAGCGGTTTTGAATTCTATATCAATTACAGTATGAAATACTATTGGTTCTAACCTAGTCCAAAGGTCTACGCATGGCCTTGAGCTTGTTTCTCTTCAGGCTACTGTTTTCTGTTAGAAATCCTGGAACTCCAGAACGTTGATTTCTGCTTGATAAAAGTAATTTCACTTCCATATTCAAGCGTGTTCCAAAGACATTATTTTCCCTGCATGTTTCCAAATTCAAGGTTCCAAACTTCCTTGTTCGGTTGTCTTACTCCCTCTTAAACGTTTTCTTATTGTGTTCTTACCACCTCCAAAACATGTTACGGTTATACAAAGAGCCGTTCATTTCGGCTGGTTGGTGTCCATATCACCGAGGACTAAGCGTCGTATCGTCAGTCGTACCTGCAATTTATTGAAGGACGCCTTTATGTCTGACACGGGCCTCAGAGCTGTCGAACTTCGTACCTCCAGACCTGGCCGATATGACCGCTTCTTTGCCCCTAGGGTATCGAGATTGTGGAATAATCTACAAGGGGAGGCTTTTCCCAGTACTACTATCCTTAGGCAGTTCAAAAATTCGATTAACAAAGTTTCTTTGAGATCCTCATATCTGCCGCGGTGCCCTGGCATTTACGCTTGTCGCTACATATAAATCCACTAAATTTTTGTATTGGGTGGTTTGGGTCTGAATGACCCATGACCCATTTTCTTCTTAGTTGAATCTAAATTTTCAGCGATACACCTTCTCCAGCCGCATTTCAAAAAATTCTGACAAATGACAAAGGGGTATTTACAACTTTTACGTAACAACGAGCTTCCAAAAAAGTTTTATAAACTGTAACCAAGGTACTTTGTTACTAACCTGTAATTGGAATAGATGACCTACTTTCTGAGAAGCTTGTTCACCTTCTTGTTCTTCGTTACCTTTACGTCCTGCTACTCACTCCAAAGTCACCTTGTATTGTTCCGTCATTAGACTAGTGTTCTTTTTCTCAAATCAGTGCATATAAAGTTATGCCATAAAGCAACAACACATGCTGGGTCTTGTCTGAGTCTGTGTTAATTCAGCATGCGAGAAGAGACTTAAAGCAATAAAAAAAATATTGCTGTATTCAGTTCGATATTATAGGCGTGTTACCGGTGAGACTCCTAAATTGATCCTACGTTTTTTAAATTCTTGAAGCAAAAGAAACGTTTATTTCAAGAATATTAAATAAGGCTAAAGAATTAAACATGACAACAATACACATTACATTTGATACAGCTCACGTGGTTATTTCTAAATTTACGTGGACATGTGGGAAGAAAAAATAATCCTGAAAAAATGCTATACCATAACAACCAGGAGGAGGTGTGGAAAGTGACCAACCCTGGATTCAATAGCAGTCCGTGTTCTTCTCACAAAAACTCTCTGACTCTGGAAAATACCTGGCGTAGTACAAACAGTGTTGAAAGCTTTTTTATATACTTCGTCGTCATCCCAAATGCTAAAGAATTTTGAGAAAAAAAGGCCGATAATTTGTGAAGTAGAATAATAATCATTTTTACTAAAATTTTCTACGCTACTGATTGAGGATAAGACGCGCATATTATCCAATTAACGTTGTAATGAGGTGCCAAAGCTTTCTTCAGATGCCTTATAGTGTTTCCAATATCACTTCACGGTGTTTTCAGAATAGTGAGGGTTAAACCCTTTCATAAAATAATTTAGGATTGTACCTAAAATATTCAAACCAAAATATCTCCAATACGAAAGATCTGACAACAATTTTTCAAGAGACAGAATTTACAGAAAATAGAATGGTATTTTATAAAATGCACGTTTTCTCTGAAAAGGTAAATGGCGTAGAAAATATTTTCAATTAGGTGTCCAGATACCCCAGTTTCTACGCCTCTGCTTTAGTTTGCGCTAGAAACTCTGTGGATTTATTGCTGATGATGTGCTTACTGAACGTCTAAAATCCTAACGCAGTATCTTCACCCGCTCCGTAAATAAAACTTAATCACCCTGTATCTCGGCAGGGGAGCATCTTTGAACCCACATTTATTTGAACTTTTTTGTTACTTTTAGTTGTACTTTCTACCCCAAAAACATTGCCACATTTTTCTGAAGCACCCTGTATAAACTGCTAATATTCAAATGACAAAAGTAGGATGGCCCTTTTCTTTTGACATTACTTTTATTTGTCATTGTTATGCTTGTTCATGCATCGATACAGGGAATTGTACTTTTTGGCAAATAAATTATTATTATTAGTATTATCATTTTTAATATTATTTCGGCTCTCAGTTTTCTTCTGCATTGTTCCAGACAAAATCATCATGAACTACCACCCCTACTCAACCTACAACCACCTTTACCAACAACAGAAGGACAGGATCAGTCCTTACGCATCTCAAACACAAGTATTCAGCGATCAAAGGGACTTTGAGTCAAACCAAAACATCGCTAATAGAGACTTCGGATACTACGCGAAGTCTAGGGGCTTCTACAAAAGCGCGGGCGTGGAATATTTCCGTAGAAACCTAGAGGATAGAAGACGAGATGCGACGGATAGCATGTCTACTAGCAGCAGGTCTTCTGAAGATGATGCTAAGTCAAGGTATGAGAAAGTACTTTTTTGTTTGTCTTAGCTGGCAATCCATCCTCCTTCACTAGATTCACTTGGAGATCAAGGGTTTATTATTTGCTTAGCAACTATCCTGTTGAACATGTAAAACGAGGAAAAACATCCATAAAATAAATGTCAAGACAAAAGCTACTTCTTCGTTTGGAAAATGCTCCAGCCATTCTTGACCTCTGTTTCTTCTGCAGCCAAAGAGTAGATCGGGGATACGCAAGCGCCGAAGATAGTTGCAGTGGCATTGACGACGACGAGTCTCCAGTCGATCCAATGTCCACCGACCATGACCCTTCCTCCAGCGAGCACCACGTCCTGGAACCCGCCAGCGGATGCATGGGCGGAAAGGAGGAACCACGTAGGTGTCTGGCATGGGCGTGCAAGGCGTGCAAGAAGAAAACCGTTGCTGTGGATAGGCGGAAAGCCGCTACGTTGAGGGAGAGGCGGAGGCTAAGGAAGGTTTGTAGAACAGTATATACAGAGTGTGGCAAAAGTACCGGAACGACGATAACTCCTTGAGAACACATTCCACGCGAAAATGCTTGTTGTAGGACTTGTTCTCAGTTATCGGTCGATGAGCTTTAATTCGACCTTGATTTTGATCTTGAAGGTTATTCGAAGGTCAACTTTAAAATTTCAAATGTTACCCCCTACTTTTGATTCGGATCATCAAAAAGGCGGAAAATTTTACGTTCAAACAAGTCCTTGCATGACAACAATCAAGGATAACCCTCAATGATCCCTCAAGGCTAAACTTGCATTTAAGGAAAAAATGGTTTAAATATAAGCTGTAGGATTTTTCCTCAGCTATCAGAAGGTGACCTTGGATTCAATCTTGACCTTGAAGGTCATTTTAACGTCAACTTCAATAAAACGAGCGAATAACTTTACGTTTAGATATGACTTGACGTAAGACAGTCACGAAAATTTCTGTTATAACTGATGGGAGCAATTCGGCTGAAATATTTTCAAGATGGTAGTATTTTTCAAACACGCCTACTATAAACCTTACTTTTCACAAATGTCTAACGTCAACTTTTTAAATAATCGGTGGCTGCAGTTCTACGTGAAACATCTTGTAGATTTGAGAAAAGTAGGATCACTTGCAGGAAAAGCCTCTCATGTTTGGAATTCTTAAGCGATGCCGCCAACGTTGCCCGAAGCGATGCATTTTTCAGCGAAGGACAGTTTCGGCATGATACGGCAGTCTTAATTACGAGCCCCTTCCCACTTCAGTTGGCCGACTTCAAGATTTGTACCAAAATATGCCAAATATTTGTTTGTGTCCACATTTCCATCAATAAAATGAAGTTTTCCTACTCATTTTGATGACATAGTGCCCCAGACCATAATGGATGCTGGTTTTTTTTTTCTCTCTTCTCTTCAGACAGTTAACATGGGATCTTCATTTTTTTGCGAATAACTCTACTGCGACTACCACCAACACAAACTTCGAATCGGGCCTCATCACTCCATTGTATTGCACACCATTGTCCATTGTCTATGTTCTTTAGCCCATCTAAGCCGATTTTTCTTTTGCAGTGGAGTTAATAGTGGCTTTTATTTGGCCTATAAACAAGTTGTGCAACTTTAGGGTTTTTACTTCACTTTTTTTATGAGAAATCTTACCTTGCAAGTGCTAAATCCCAGTTTGTGGGCCTCGAAATTCTCCTTCCAACAGCGTCACTCCACAGAGCAATTAATTGTAAATAATTGGCACGCCTGTTTTTCACGATTATTCTTCTTAATGCTCTTCGGTCGGCATTTGTGATATTAATTTTTTTCACATATCGTGGCTTAATATTAACTGAACCAGTTACGTTATATCTTCTATATCTCACACTGTACCGCGCTAAGTCTAACAAAGTTGCAATTTCTGAGTTTGATTTCCCAGAATTAAAAAAATTAATTATCAATAACCGAATTTTCTCACTAATAACCTTTCCTTTACCCATTTTGAAAACCTTAACTACCCAAAACTATTTTAAACGCATTCTGACAGCTGTGATTAATCAAAACAATTGTTATGGCTTTTATTTTTCACAGCCACCTATGCGTTATAGACTTATTTTGCATTGAAATGAAAATAGGTTGATATGCTGTAATTGCAACATGTGTTATTTTTATGCTGCAAATTTGATTAGGGAGTGATAAAGTTTTCTACTATATATTATCAAAATATTCATTGTTAATATTTTAAACCTATAACACGCTGCTACATTTTTATTATTTGTGTTTGATAAGAAAAAAACTAAGATTGCAATGGTTGGGCCAACTGAAGTGGGAAGGGGCTCGTGCATCTAAAATATGTTGACAAGATGATAATCAGTTGGACTCTAGGACCAGACTAGACGAGAAATGTAAAGTTCTAATTTTTCAAATCTAATTCGACTGTACAATATTTTTTAAATGTCGCATTCGTATTCAGCGCTCTAAGTTACACAAACAGAAAAATGACATGCAAATTTCTCCCTACAAAATCCTACAAGATTTATTTCACTTTCTATGAGAGCATTTTTGAAAATCCCTTCGTGTCTGTCGTACACTAGATTCACTAGATTTCGAATCCGTCATCGGACCTTAGAGCCCACGGGGAGTCCCATGTTACACCTTGTATTTGGCCTTAAAAACTATTTAGTTTCATATTAAAACCCTACTCTCCTTTCAGGTGAATGAAGCCTTTGAAATGTTAAAGAAACGAACGTGCAATAATCCAGGCCAAAGACTACCGAAAGTAGAAATACTTCGAAGTGCCATAGAATATATAGAATACTTAGAAGAAATACTGCAGGGTTCCAAATCTGCTGCAGAAGGAAGTGATATTGTAGATGCTAAAAACGAATACGTGGTAAGTACAAACTTGTGTCACTAGGTGTAACAGTTTTTTTTCCATATTAACGCATGCATCATGCGGAAGCTGGATTCAAAAAGTGATGAAGATATTAAATTTTTATGCAGAAAATATAAAAATTTCTTTAACCCGAAGACATCTAACCTAGTACTATATTCCAGCGTCTAAACAATTATCCGATATAAAATGAGATACCATGATGTCTTCTATGAAAATTTGTCTCAGCTATGTTTCTCCTCTCCGCAGTAATTAGCAATCTACTTTGAACATGTTAGCGGTTAATAGATGGCGCTGTAGCCAACTATAACTGATATCAGTTGTTTGGCAGCCTTTCTATAGCTTTTGGATAGATAAACTTAAAAATATCCAGCGACGATTACTGAAGTACCTACATTTCAAGAAAAATGTAACCATCAAAGTCTCAGGGAAAGGCGTGATAAGTGCTCTGTTAATTTCGTGCGAGATATATTGCACAGATGCCTTGGTATCTCATTTCATCTAGGAGAATCCTTTGAACGCTTGTAGAGAGTGAGGTCATGTGGAGAAAAGTACTTCTTAGGCCTAAACTCAGCCATCCAACCTCAAAGGTTCTATGGGAGGTCAAAGAATGAAAGTTTGCATACGAGGACAGCATGCCAAAGCTGATTGAACGATTTCGAGATAACATGAGCCTCACGATAAGACTGGATGGGATTACTCTACAATTGCGTGACGTATGCTAGGAAGTCCCCTGTGAATGGCTGGTGCCGGAAACCATACTACCTGCCGCTAATCAAACCGTGACGTTCCAGATAATCTAGAAGCTCGAGATTTAAGCACCTCTCCATCACCGTACTTATAACAGAAAGCAGAGCTATAGACCTGTGGTTGTAAGGAACGGTCCTTGACTGGACCTCACCATGCATCACTAGAAACGCGACCGATATGAATATTGTCATTCGAGATACAAGAAGAGCGCCTCTGGTGTCTACGGGAAGTCAATAAATTTCTGTTGGACGACACGTGACTAATAGATCCCTTTGAAGTAGCGTCAGTACTCTGGACGCCTCATCGTCCGTAACAGATAAAATGCCTTCGTTGCTTCCAGAAATAAATACGAATCCAGCGAAAAAAAGAAACAGATACACTCACACATCGTGCGGTTTTTATACGGGAGCTGCTAAGCTGTTATTATTAAAAGATAAAAGTGCGCCCATACTTTCAAAGAGATTTATAGTCCAGGAGCTACATTATTATCAAAGCCTTTAATGGATTCTTAAGATCCCTATAACTTTCGTACCTTTTTTTTGTATCTACACCTCAACATTTATGTGCCGAAAAGTCTTACTCTAGCAGTGTACGAGATACAGAATTTCAAAATCGACACCTAGTAATCATTACAGTTCAGTGTACATTTGCCTCCTCTATAACATATATACATCCGCAATAGTAAGTAAACTAGCTACCGTTATACAAATTACTCTTTCAACGGAATAGTCATATTTTGTCTCCAAAAGGTATATATTCTGAGAACTTCGTGAGGCATAACTTGCCCTCCAGAATTCAAACGTAAAATTTCGCGCCAAACATAAGACGTACTAGCGAGTAGTGTATATGTTACCGGCAATCTGTATAATCCAGTATTCTATACGATACCTAGGTAATGTATAGAATACCTAAAACGTGTAGGTAATATTATTTGTTTTATACTTTGCCTAGGTATTCTATACAATACCGAATGCGCAGCCGGTAATGCATGTAAAAGACGACAACAAGGAAGATTTTGTGCACTTCAAAATGTCACAATAGTTCTTCATGCAAAAATAAATAATTTTTTCACTTTTTGACCAGGCAGTAAACCTACTTATTATTTTTAGATTATTGTTTTGTTTCTTAAGTACATGTAAGTATATTTTTTTATTCTAATAAAATTTTTACTAAGCAGTAGACCTACACTGCCTATATTTTTTCAAGAATTGTTTTGTTTCTTAAGTTTTTTATACGTATTACGTACGTACTTGTAAGCAAAGAAAATTATTATGTTACTTATAGCCAGAATAATTTTTAGTTTCACGTTAATTTTACTGTGATTTTACCCTTTTCATAAAGCTTATTTTTAAAGAGCACTTTAAGTGTTAATTTTGATAAAGTTGATTTCAAATAATATAGCTTGTTTCATTTGCCCGTCATTTTATAGGTATGCCGGATAACATTGTTAAATTTAGACCAAGATCTATTTATTTTACACATTGTCGATGGAACAGCAGGTACTCTATACAATCCCTAGGAATTGTATTCATTACCTAGGTAAAGTTTGTAATGGATAATATTATTCATAATGTTTCATACATTACCTGGGCACCCCAGGTATTCTATACATTGGCTAGGTATTGTATAGAATACCTGAATTATACAGATTACCGGTAACATTATATAAACGGTACAAATTGCTAATGATGAACGATCTGGGCGAATTTGACAATTTTTAGATGAACTATTTATTTAGTCATCCCAAAATGCTCAAAGCAGTATGTAATTCGTATGTTTCATGTTTGGGAATTGGGATACTCTGGAACCGAAGGCTTCCAGCCCTCACTGTTAATGTTAATGGTGGTGAATTATTTATTAGGACTAGGAATCCCAGTACAGATCCAGAAGCACTGGTCATCGTTCTCTCTCGCGTTGAGATTAGATATCAGCATGCATGAAAAATTTTGTGTATGATTTTTTTCAAACTCGTAGTTGGTAGCCTCAAAAATTAGATATACATTTTAAAGCTTGAATAGTCATTTGGAATCATATGAAGACATATACATAAATATATATTTTCTGATGGGTTACAAAATATATGGAAAGAAAAACTACTATTAAAAAGAGGAAAATAATTCTCTGGTGATTTTCCTATTTATATAGATGTTTTTCATCAAGTTTCCCCGAACATTTTTTTGAATTACGACGCTTCAAAATACCGAAAAATGCAGTTCTCTCTGTAGAAGTAAAAATGTGTGTACTTTCATCGCAATGGCACGCTTATGCTATTTCGAAGTTCTTTAAGAGTCAAACAGCGTACTGAGCACTATTTTCAGTGTACCAGCTGGGAATATTAAGCTGCGAAAAAGTAAATAGTGGTCTTTTTACGCGCAAAGTAACATTCATTTCTCGCCATTCCGGAATTCTGGAAACACCTCATGCCAGTGGCGACGCGTGACTTCTCCTAAACTGTTACCAAGACCATATATGAAAAATTTTATTAAAAAAAGCATATTCTGAACCTCCCAAATATAAGTTTTTGCTTATTTTAGGTATTTTATTTAAACTATTTTTAAATTAAGGTAAACATTCCTGGACTGAGCGTCTGGGGCACTTGATATACCTCATCATCTTATGCTATGACTAATCCAAGCCGTCCGAAAAAACAGTCGACGCTTCTAGATGTTCGGAAAATTTTTGATCTTTTTTGGCAATGAATCTTAACAATTCCCTGTAATTTGCTCTATTGTCAGAGTCATCCCCTTCAAAATGGGCGGTAATTCCTGTTTTGCCAAAAAACATACGGTATCTAGAAGTGTGCTGCCTAAAAGCTTGGTTAAGACAACTTTCGATTCTTGTTTTGCCAAACTGAATTAAATTGGCTACACATCTCACATGTAACGGAGAAATTTAATGTCTCCTCTTTAGAGCCCTAAAACTATTTAAATCGTTGACTCCGCTGCATTTTATTTTCTATAAAACAGAAGACATCGCCAACAATACAAACTGTTTTTTTACAACCACATAAACAAGAGTTTCCATATACCAACTTAATTTAAAATATCAAACTGCGTTTTTTTATTCCTTTTTAAAATCATCTGAAATAGGCGTTGGTCTTCCATTTTCAATGATCTCCTTTTTTTCTTAAAAATTATACAATGAGAATGACTTTTCAAGTAGTTGATCGACTACGCAGAGACACTCATTCATGTTTAATTGCACGCATACTACAGCCGGTAACTAAAACGGCTACTAACCAAATCAAAGCGCCCCACGCACTCGGGCGACCGCGATCAGACACGACCCGGTTCCGACGGTCCCCGACAGACTACCAAGTGTATCCATAAATGAAAATGGTAACAACCGAACCGACAACCAAGTCGAGGCGAGTCAGCTTCATCGTTCAAAACCTAGACACCATAGGGCGCATTATTTTCGTGGGGCTAATTTGCTATTTACTGAATTACTATTACATATCGCTGTTGGTAAACAAATAAATGAAATTATTTCACAGTACTTAGTCATAAAATATTTATTTTTAAGATTTTCAACTGTTACCAATGGTAACAATGGTTACATGGATGCTTCGCCACTGCCTCATGCAAATAAAACTAAAATGTATCTGTCCACGTTGTCAGATTGAAAGTAGAAGGAATAATATTTAGTTTTACGTTAAGTTGAGCATTTACAATTACGCAAAAGTTTGATATTCCACCCCCAAGATTTGTTAAGTCAATTCTATAAGGGCTATACAGGGTGTCCGCAAAGTTGGGGTTTCCCTTTTCAAAAACAACTACCCTTGAAATAACAAAGGTAATGTGTAGTGAAACGAGGGTGACCAAGTAAAAAAAAAACAAAGGAAAAAGTACTCACTCTCCAGTTGACGAGAAGGGCTAAGCACGTCTCTGCCCGAAATCATACCGCTCCAACAGAAAATGAAATCGGCTGACGCCCTACCGAGCAGACGCACCATGCCAGCCCAAACATTCACCGAAAATGTTTGTTGAAAATGTGCCCGACTGACCAAACATGAGTGTTGCGAAAGTTATTCAACCCATTACGCGTGAACGTAGATTCGTCTGTCACCAATATGCACTTCAAAAAGTCCGGATTATTGTCATGTTGATGCAACAACCACTGACAAAACCGCACTCTTGCTGGAAAATCGTCAGGTTGAAGGGCTTGTACACGTTGGCGTGAAACGGATACAGCCCCTCTTCACGCAATGTTTACCACACTTTAGTTTTTGATACTTGCACTTCTCTAGCCACGTCTCTAGTGCTTGTTGTTTTTTTAAACGCAGTCGATTATAAGGGTTCGTTTACCCCTACACGCGTAACCGTAACCGTCGGTTGAAGGTTGCATACTGACCTGACACACTGACCCCGACCCCCGACCCAGTTCTGTCGTCGGGTTGAGCTAGTGTCCTAGTACCAGTTGGGGATGTCGCGAGTCGCGGCTACAGGACGGTGTTCAGATATTTTTGATGTTGCAGAGCCCTTTATCTCGGTTCCCTTAAGGCGGCTCCGACGCAGTGAGTTTCAGGCCATTTACAAGGGTTTAGCTGCTTCGGAATTGACGCTCCATTTTTCTATATATTTGAATAAAATTTATACAGTATTTTCAGAAGACAATTGTCCAGGGTGCTATAGAGCCACTTTTCTAAAAAAAATTTTTTTTCAGGAGTTATGGTGGGTGGAAGTGCAGATAATTGTTGTTCGGCTTCTCGATTTTTTTAAAAATAACCCAGAGGAAAAAACGAAAAAGTGGCTCTATAGCACCCTGTGGAGTCTTGTTTTTAGTGCACTGTGAAAATTTCATTGAAAAATATTCAAAAATGGAGCGTCAATTTTGAAGCGCGAAAACCTCTGCAAATAGGCTTTTACACGAATTTTATTCACTATCTCGTGCTGCCAGTCGAAGCAACGCGGCGGTGTGTACGGACTAAGAAAGGACGTATTCAGATAATTTGTTGTCCCAAGTTAAACAGTAGCAGTTTTAACGTCGGTCGTTCGAGATAAACATCGGACCAGTAAGTGATATTTTTAATAGACTTCAATGAAAGAGCGGAAATTTTTAATCGATTTTGATCATTTCTTTTTATACAATAGGCCATGCTTCAGAGGTGATACCACAAAAAATCATTTTTGTTCAATCACCCCAATATGGATATCAAATGGAAGCACTTGTACAAAACAGTAATACGAAAACAGTTTCAAATCAAGATGGCGGCCGTTACAAAATGGCGGATAACATACTTGCTAATATCTCAAATAAGAGTCGTCGCCTTGTAGAATACAGTACTTCACTAAAAATTTGATTCCAAGATTGCCGCCGTTTCGAAATTGCGAGTTACATATTTTTGTACAAAACCCCCAATTTAGATATCAAATGAAAAGACTTGACATGTGTGGTAAAATACAGAACTTTGTGACCAAAAGTTTCCAGGTGGTTCCAGGGTCATTGGAGGCGGTAATCTTTTTAGTTAAAAATAATAATTATAGTGAACGCATTTAACACAAATAAAATGTCACTTGCTGTTTAGCTTTAACCTTATGGAGTATCGTAAAATAAACTTAACACGATAAGCGTCATGAGATATAATGCGTGTGTCGCACCTCATTTGGCGCTTTGGGCCTCGTGACACACATGATATGTCTCACTGCTGGCAGTTATATTTGGCCGCGTTACGTAAGACGTGTGCCATGCTGATGTGATTTTCTCACGGGAACCAAGAGTCCGTGGCCTGAGGGACCAAATTATACTGAATTGGAAATGAAAACATTAAAAAACACGTTGTTTATAGAGTTTTACAAAAAGAGGATATTCTACAAATCTAAAACAAAAAGCAAATCTTATAAAATAATCAGACATTCTCATTCAAAAATGAACAAAGTAATTTCACAGCAAATCAGTAAGTTATGGTAAATGCCGATATTCTAACGAACACAAATATGGAGGAACTCTTATAAACTAAACAGATTGACAAAGTCTTATGCAGGAATAAACAAAATACCGGTATAAATAAACAGTAATACAGATAAATATGGAATTACTACAACTACTATCTGATTCACTACCACTTTGAGAATACGCATCAGATAAGTATACATCCCCACATAACTCAGTACTACCACTCTCTTCATCCGATAGTATTTCATTACACAATTGTTCAAGCCTTTTTTGCTCCGCTTCGTAATGCGACATCACAAATTTGGTATTCAATAATTTATAAACAGTAAAGCAATTTGGACAAGATGACGTACAATACCAACAACGCTCCAATAATAAATGACACGAAACAGTGCTCAACGCGCGACATGATGCAAGTCTTGACTTGCAAAAAACGCGACGCGACTTATGTGCTACGCGACCCGACTGGTCTGTGGGCCACGCGACATACAACTTGTACCTCAGAAAAAAAAATCAAAAAAGGGGAAAAATCATAGGATTTGAGAAAAAACTCAAGTCAAAATATTAAACCGAAACTTAAAACTAGCTAATTTGACAATAACAACAGTTTGGCCCAGTGGACTGGATTTTCAGATTCTACTGTGGCGCTTAACGTGTCAATGTGACATTTCAATATTCGCCATCTAACAGACTAGATAAAGCTAGCCGATGCTACGTGCTATTGAGCCTGACGATTGACTTTTATTTAAATAAACAATATATACATAATTTACAATAAATAGTGAACATCTAGTACTAGTACCAAAATGGAAGAGATTAGCATAACATCTCGCACATCGCTGCTAAAGCGAGATCTGCACACCGCATTTGCCGACACGAAGGGGTTAGTAACGGCGTACAATGTAATATGCTAATCTCTTCCATTTTGGTACCCGAGTACAGCAAAAATAGCCAATTCTCAAGAACTCTTTTTCTTGTTCAAACGGTTCTCTTGTGCCTTCAAGATCACATCGGGATCGCGGATTGGCATATTTCTGCTTTTCCTGGGATCGACCAGTTCTGGGAGCAAGCAGTTCATGTAGAAGAATTTCAATTTCTCTTCCATTTCATTTTTCCAGAAAACGTCATCCTTTTGAATGACGTCTATTTTCAAACCATACGGGGTCCAAACACCAAGCACACAGTACTCTCTTTGTGCAACGTGTAGCTGCCCTTGAATTTGGTAATACCACTTATGTTTTTTATTTATTTCATCGTTTATCCAAAACGTAATTTTTTTGTTCAGAATGCCCTCTTCAGGGGTCATTTCTCTAGCCGACCATGGACATTTAATTTCTAGCAGACCTTTTTCGCCTATCAAACCATCTGGCGATGCTGCCAGAAATGGATGGGTCCTATCAATAAACAACCCGCAAGATTGTACTTCTGATTGCGAATATGATTTCTCTTTTTCTGCCTTTGCCACGCTTTCATGCTTTTTTCCATAGTCACATGCATTGCTAAAGAATTCGGTTCGGTATATTATGGCGTTTACTAGAGCTCTGCAACTTGTTGTATCTCTTCTTCTACAAACCTCACCAAACCGAGACGCAGTCAACCTCATTCTTCGATGAAGACGCCACAAATTGCAATCCTGAGATTTTGTGGCTTGCTCGATCTGGGAAATTTTGGAGTCGGTTTTTGCAAGTTTTTTCAAGAATTCTACCTTGGCAGCCTCTATATCTTCGTTGCTCATGTCAGGCTTCTCACAGAGTTCCCCATAGGATGCGTTCTCTTTAGTATCAGTATCTCTGATTTTAATTTTCCTTGGTTTCAGCTTCCTTTTCAGATTTTTGTGCGCTCTCCTTTCTTCAACTTTAGCAATCAAAGAGGTTGGACTGAAACTGAGGAGTAACCGCTTTTGGATCACACAAACAGGTCGCTGTGTATTGTGGCTCACTATGGCTGCAGCACATCTTCCTTGGTAGGATCTCTTCTTGCAATAATTAATCCGTTTACCCCCAATGAATTTAGCTATGATTGAGTTAAACTGCTCTACAATACTACTATCGACGTCATGAAGTAAACTTACTGCATTTTTAATCAGAATTGCCAGAAATGATATCAGCCTCTGGTGCAAATCTAAAAAAAAAGGGTATACACACCTGAATTTGAAGATCCATGCCATCTGTCTCTGTTAGAGAATGTATATGCGAAACCTTGCTGTCATTTTTAAGCTAAAATAACATATAAAATATAGTTATAATAGTAACTACGCATAGTCTAATTTATTGGCAAAATAAATGCTAAAATTCATAATTGTCTTGGTACCTACCTTTCTATCTGGAAAACATTTTTTTTCCTGTGCGTATTTAAATGCGGCTTCTTCGAGACGCCACGTTTATTTCTCTTATTGTTCATTTTTGATACCTTGATAAGAAAGACACTCAACAATAACAACACAACAATAACAACACAACAATAACAAAACGATAATACAACAATACAATAACGGTAATAAGAGTAATAAGGGCTGAGTATACTATGCGCCAAAATAGGGAAACAGTCGTACGCTAGATCGTATATCCAAATCAAATCCGACTCTGTGCAATATGCAAATTCAACCAGGCACGCGAACAGCACACCTCTGCGTATTACTATCCTTTTCTAACGTAGAGCGCTTGCCTTGTCACAACGCCGTCCTACTAGCGTTTCCCTATCACCCCCCCGATACCCCTCAGAAACTCTGCTTGACTGTGAGAGCGCCATTGGTGTATATGGTACTAAGAAAAATTGCTTATGTTTTCAAGATCTACACGTCGTGTAAAGGAAAACCCCAACTTTGCGGACACCCTGTATATAGGTACCTTCGTCTAGTATTTTCCAATTCATTAGGTATAGGTAAATTAGGTAAAAATGATTATAACCCATAATTATACATGACCTATAACTCTTTATTATTATTATTATTTCACTATTCTTTATTATGTTTCCTATTATTATTATTATCATTAATTATATTGAGACTGGCTGCATGGACTCTTTCTGTCCTTATGCCAATAAATAAGAAAAAATAAAAAAGGGTAGGTAGTGTAATTTTTTCGTCTTGAAAAAACATCACAGTTGAATCTCCAGCTTCACATTCAATATATTAAACTTTTCCATGCCTATTTTGAGGAAATGGAGGAATTTTTCTGTTTCTTAATATTTTTCAAATTGCCTCAAATTTAATAAGTTTTCTTTATCGTATTGTATTAAATCAATCCATTTTCAGATAAGATGAGAACGATACACATAGAAATATTTCTCTATAAGGCTGCTTGAAGATAGAAGTGTTTTAGCTCCCTGCTTATATGCGTACATTCAAAGCTTATCCAACATGTGCATTCAACATGCCAAACGAAACTCTATACTGTTCACGTTTCGTTGAGATCGCTATCCACTTTTAGTTTTTTACACGATGTTTATCATTATAGAATCCCTGATCCCCTGCTGTTAATAGGCACGCGTAATCAATCATGTCAATCAAATATTTTTTTAATAACCAACAAGTTGAACCTTTTACTCCGTTGTTTGGTAATTTTTGGTGCCCATGCATCATGCATGTTTCGTCAGTAGTCTAAGACTCATCAGCACACCCAGGGAGGCCGACAGAGTCTGAGATACCTGTATGCATGATATGCATGTATACTAGGGTAGCTCAAAAGTCTTTTTTAGAATCTCCCGCTCTTCTTCCCACCGTGTTCCGTAGCATAGAATAATAATAATAATAATAATAATAATAATAATAATAATAATAACCATAATAATAATAATAATAATAATAATAATAATAATAATAATCATAATAATAATGTCTGGCCGGTAAGGGCACTGCTACCAGCAGTGTCAGACCCGCTACCGCAATAACACCAAGGATAGACGGTACAGCCAGCAATCCTTCTTGAGCATCAGTTGGTTTTTGTTTCCCTTCCGCTGGCGCTGAGCGATATCTATGCGCTGAATGTGCATTCCGACTCTTAGAGTTTAAAAAAAAGGGATACAACGCACCCATAATAATTATGGAGAACAACTTTAATTTAGCCTCGGAAGAACGTAACAGCGTTAACGAGACCACAAGCCCCAGCGGTAGTGGTGTCGCGCTCGGCAGGGGTGAGGTTGCAACCCCGGTTGTAGCCTCGGAGGTAACCCAGGTCGTCATCATGCGAAATCCTCCAAATACATGGGATCGACATTATAGGTCCACCGATGAAGATGAACATCCTGTGGAATTAACAGACGAGGTCACACAGATTTGCCGTTTGCACACCGGCACCCGGAATGCTGCGGCCAATAAACGTAGCGGTCAACGTATAAAATGGACTAGAGAGCTAAACATTTCTGTAATGAAAGCATTTTATCTCGTTAATGACTGCAAAGACCTACCACAAACAGGTTGGAGACGTAAGCTCCACACAGAGTTTTCAAAGATTCACCCGGAACTTGGATTAACTGAGCAAAATATCGTTGATAGAAAAAGGACTATTGTGAAAAACGGTTATCTAACCCAGACCGAAACGGATGAATTGAAACGTGAAGTTGGTAGAGCGATATCCCAAAATGCCATAAACGATGAAGTAGCCCCTACACGTTTGTCAGTTCAGGATCAACCGCATATCGAACCTGAATGCGTAACTAGCCAAAAGCAAAAAGAGCTGAATGATCTTTTTCTAAGCACCTTAAGCTTCTACCGATTTAGCGACCCCACAAAAAGGCCTAGGCTCCCAAAGCTTCTACTAAATGCAAAATCCAATCAAATAATACATCAGATGGACGAAATTCTTTTACGCCACCTAGAACACTGTGATGACTTAGAAGAAGTACATCTATCTATCTATGCGGCAGCTGCTACTGTGGTGAACGTGAATGGTCAAAAGTTACTACCACCTAATGACGCGCCTCTTAAAAAGACATCGAAACGTAGTGAGGAGCCATGGAAACTAAGACTCATGAAAGATATTGACTCATGTAGAGCTGAGGCGGATCTCATTTCAGAATACCAAGGAGGCAATAGGTCCCGAAAGGTGATCAAGAAAATTGCAGATATTAAACGGAAAATTAACGTACCCCCCAGCTGCGATATCGATAGCTCATTTTTAAACCTGCATAGAGATAAAATGAGACAAGAAGCCAAAATGAAAGGTGCCCGGCTCCAAAGATATAATGAGACCAGCAAGAGAAAGCAGCAAAATGCTTTGTTCGAGAGAAACCAAAACCAGTTCTACAGATCTATCATCTCAGAATCATCTTCGGAACCCAAAGGCATTAGAGATACGCAAAATTTTGTTAAATTTTGGAGTGATATTTGGTCCGAACCAAAGCCATCAGACCTTAATGCGCCTTGGATCAAAGAGGTAGTGAAGGCAGCTAAGGTAAACCCAATGAGCGTTGCAATATTCTCTCAAGATGACGTAAGTAGAGTGCTAAAAAATGCTGCTGATTGGAAAGCGCCGGGACCCGACAATATTCAGAACTTTTGGCTCAAGAAGTTCCTAAGCACACATGCTGCATTGGGTCGATCACTTTCTAAAGCAATCACCAACCCGGAGATATTACCTAACTTCTTGACGAAAGGAATAACACATCTTATATTTAAAAACGGCAATCCTGAGGATCCGAAAAACTATAGACCAATTACATGTCTCTCTGTGTTTTATAAACTACTAACAGCACTTTTGAATGACCAAATATATACTCACTGTGAAAGCAACAATATCATTGCTACAGAACAGAAGGGGTGTGTCCGTGGTTCTTTCGGATGCAAAGAGCAACTTATAATTGATTCCGTTATTACGAAGCATGCGTGTAAAAATAAGAGAAATCTCCATGTCTGCTACATCGACTACTCTAAGGCGTTTGATTCCGTGCCACATAATTGGCTTTTAAAGGTGCTGGATATATATAAAGTAGACATCCGCATCATAAACCTATTGTCTCATCTGATGATGAACTGGGGAACCTCTTTAAGAGTTAATTCGGAGGACATAGGAGACGTGCGCATACGCAGAGGCATATTTCAGGGTGATTCTCTCAGCCCGATGTGGTTCTGTCTAGCCCTGAACCCACTGTCATCACTGCTGAATAATTCCAAGTTCGGGTATAGGCTCGATGTGAGTGAGCCTACCAGATTCAACCATCTGCTATATATGGATGACCTCAAACTATACGCCGAGTCAAGGCAACATCTTGCTTCTCTAGTGCGAACGACAAGTATATTCAGCAATGATATAGGAATGAAATTTGGGTTAGATAAGTGCGCCACTGTCACTATAAGGAAAGGTAACCTAACTCTTTTGGAAGAAAATTTAGAAAACATCGCGCCTCTAGCAGAAGACCAACCGTATAAGTACCTGGGGATGCACCAAAGTAGGGGTGTGTGTCATTCTACCATGAAGTCAATCTATAGAGAAAAGTACATCCGTCGGCTTACAAAACTACTTAACACCAAATTAAACTCGCAGAATCTTTTCAAAGCAATCAACAGTTGGGCAATAAGTTCACTTACATATTCGTTCGGTATTGTGAAATGGAGTAATACAGACCTTGAAGAGCTAGACAGAATCACTCGTGTAAAGCTCACAAAGTTCCATTGTCACCACCCAAAGGCATCAACCGAACGGCTGTACCTCCCTCGCGCACAAGGGGGCCGCGGATTGCTCAACATAACACAACTCTGCAAGTCTCAGATAGCCAAATTACAAAATTACTTTAATAACCATCTAAGTCCTAAGATAGCTGCTGTAGTGGAGGCAGATGACTCATTTACCCCTTTGAGCTTTCGACAACCTCAATCAAATACGGCCTCGGAATCGAATACTAGGAGGAGAGAATGCTGGGAGGAGAAAATTCTCCATGGCCGTTACCCATGTCAACTGAGAGGTGACAACATAGATAAAGCTTTGTCATTCACCTATTTGAGAAAGGGATATCTCCATCCAACAACGGAAGGGTTCATAACTGCCATCCAGGACAAAGTAATAAAAACAAAAAACTATGAAAAACATATTCTCAAATCCAACGTCCCAGATGAATGTAGGAAGTGCAACCAGGCGGGCGAAACCATCGAACATATTACTGGAGCTTGCCCTGCGTTGGCAGCTGGCGATTATTTGGGAAGACACAACCAGGTTGCAAAAATAATCCATTCACAGCTAGCTCGTAAACTTAACTTGGTACAATCTCCTCCGCCATATTACAAGTACACGCCTGAGCCAGTTCTGGAATCAAAAGATGTAATACTCTATTGGGATCGGCCATTTCTAACCGACAAAACTGTAGACTTTAACCGTCCCGATATTGTCCTGATAGACAAAAGCAACCAATATGCACAGATAATTGAGGTTGGAATTCCGCTTACACACAACATCCTCAAGGTAGAGCGTGAAAAATCTGTTAAATACCAGAACCTGGCTATTGAAATGAAGAGGATTTGGAAGCTAAGGGAAGTGCAGATTGTACCCATTGTTATCTCCGTGGAAGGGGCTGTTACCAAACAAGTCTCCTCAAGCTTAAAGACCTTGGACCTTCCAAACGGCCTTCACATACTATTCCAAAAAGCCGTTATCTTACAAACGTGTCATATTGTGAGAAAGGCACTGTCTCTGTAAAAATTATCCTTGGTTGGGGTGAACTCCCCCTCAAAGATAGTACACCACCATACGTGAGGACTATGAGCATGAAAAAAAAAAAAAAAAAAAAAAAAAAAAAAAAAAAAAAAAAAAAAAAAAAAAAAAAAAAAAAAATAATAATAATAATAATAATAATATGTTCTTTATTTTCCCAACATATTTCACATACAAATGAAAAAGAAGATAATATTGAGAAAAGCCCAAGGGGGGTTCACCTAGAGGTGTTCCTCCACTCAGCCCTCGCCAGTAGTAGAATGCATGTAAAAAATGGCCTAACCTAAAACTGACCAAAAAACACACATGAGGTCACCTAAATTAAACATGGAAATTGTAATAATTTAATTGTTCATAAAATAAAGTAAACCAAAATAAGTTTCTTAAATTTAAATAACGCATCAATTCTGTGCACGCTGACTACTCTTACGGCTGTTTTCATCTAGACATGGACCACATACAGGGGGTTAGCAGATAAATTGTGAAAGTACTAGAGTATCGCACAACATTATCTTAGTGTTTGGTATTTGGGGATAGAGTAATTTGAGAACTACGTATGCTCTCTGTATGCATTTACGTGACCCCTTCAATGTCAGTATTACTCGTATTTTCATCAATTTAAGGTTTGATTCCAAAAACCATAGCCAC
Organism: Acanthoscelides obtectus; assembly: GCA_963669975.1. Taxonomy (NCBI): domain Eukaryota; kingdom Metazoa; phylum Arthropoda; class Insecta; order Coleoptera; family Chrysomelidae; genus Acanthoscelides; species Acanthoscelides obtectus. The sequence continues at coordinate 16,055,042 of CAVLJG010000004.1, forward strand.
AGACTTACTCTACAGCGTGAAAAACAAAGGTCCCAGAACAGAACCTTGCGGAACACCAGATATTATTTGGCATGGATGCAGCTTTTCGAGAACCAAGCTGGACTGTTTTAACTGACTATGTTTGACAAATAACTATCGCTTTCTCAATTTTTTGGAGACTTATGCGACACACTTTGGTACTAAAAATCCAGTGCGGAGGTAGGCTAAAGATCCGACGATCTCCACCTGCTAATGGTTTACCAAGTTGACCTTCATCCCGTACGAAAAAAAGATGACGAAAGACCCCTACGCTACCGGCTCGTGGCTGCTGCATTTAGCAGCCAGAATGCCAAACATTCACAATGTTTACATTCCAGCTCTATAACCGCGACCACCCGCAAACAGCGCTGTTTAGCGTACATTAGCAACTCATCAGTGGGGTATAAGTATTATAGTCCTGGGGACAAATAAACGGAAACGTGGGTTTGAAAATCTGGAAATACGAAAAATCTGTTGATCTCCACCCACCAATGGTACTGCCAAGTTGATCATCATCATCCCGTATAATGAAAGATGACGGACAACCTCTACGATCAACTAAAAAACCGGTAAATTTTCTATAATTTCAACAGTATTAAATAGGTGCTGCTGTATTTTTTGCGTAATATGACAAAGGGTTACTAAAGGTCTGCCAAAAATAAACAAAATCCACGTCTTTGTCATCCATTTTCAAACAGTTTTTTTACTGTGGCTCAATATTGTTAGTTTTATAGGTAAACTTAAAAACGCAAATTCGACTTGAGGGACTTTTAAAAAATGTTTGAAAAATCTGAAGGGATTTATATTCTTCTTTCATGTTCCGAAGGTAGATCGAGAAAAAATGTTTTTCCTGTGAACCACCTCAATGTGTTAAGGGTTAACATATAAATTTCGGAAATTGTTTGATTATCTGCGAGCAAATTCAATTTTCTGCATTTTCAACTAACTAGAACAGTAAGTAGGCAGGCATGTCCTTTCAAGTGCGGCAGACTAGACACGATTTAACTTCTATTAATATTGTTATAAATCCCGAGTTAAGCATACAGATGGCTCGTCTCCGTCTGTTTTTCTTAAAGAGAAGTCCTGTGCTGAATTTAATTTGGGTCTTGTCGGTTGTCTTAGGCCGATTAATCCAACGCGATGCCATCGTCTTGGATTCCCTGCTGCACCACCTTGGAACCGATCCAAATCAAAAGTATTTTCTCCACTCCGCATAGCCGTAGTCCGAAAATGCTCGAGGCCTACACACTACCAAAAAAAAAGGATTCACGTTGCCTTACCTTAGTGGCCTAAACAGTGAATTTAATTTCCTTTTTCAGTATCTGCCTTCAATGTGTGCGAGAGAGAGAGAGAGAAGCGTGCCACCACGTATGTTAGAAAAAGTGCGCCATATAACAGTCGTCACCATGTTGCCGGGCAACGACAGTGGGAGATCGCGCGGAACGTGGCTGTAACTCTTTCTCTCTCTCTCTCTCTCTCTCTCTCTTTCTCTCTTTCTCTCTCCCTCTCTCTCTCGTACACTCTGAGAGCCAAGACCAAAAAATTCAATGAACCTTACTGTATAGAACTTGGGGTCAGGTAGAGCCTATTGGCTTTGGAGGGGGTGGGGGGCAAATTTTGAAAACAAGATCAACTAAAAGAACATCAAAAGCGCACTAAATTAATAAGCGAACTTCTTTTTAATAAACAGTATTTCACTAAAAAGTGGACCCATGTCTCGAAGCGTACTATAAACCTAAAAGCACTTCATTATACAGTGGACGCTCTATTTTAAAGTATAGCGCTATGGCAATCACAAATAGCGCATACGTAAGCGTTGAAAATTTGTGAATCATGTACAGTAAGAATATGGCTGGCCCAAGTATAGATCCCTGAGGCACTCCATACCTTATCAACTATTTATTTGAAAGATTGACTGTCAGAAAAAAAGACTATTTGTTCGACAAAACGAGATAATTTACTAGTTTATGGCAGATTCGACTTTTTGCTAAAACAGGTAACAATGCAATGGGGCGATTATTAGACATCTCAGTGACCCTTGTTTCTGAATTGGTATGATCTTAGTTATTTTAAAAATCCTAGGAAATACTGATTAATCAGCTTAGCTAGTAGTTATGTTTTTAACCGTTTTATGATTTTGCCGTTCATATCATATGGATCCTTACTAGATGTAATTTTTAGGTTGTCTGTGTTAGTTCTCACTTCATAAAAAGTTGTTTCTTCTAATGTAAATGTTGATGCATTAGAAGAGATTTAGCTCAGGGATCTATGTTTGTTTTTTCAAAGCTGTTTATTATAGTGTCCGATATGCTTATAAAGAAAGTATCAAGCTCGCCAGAATTAAGAATGTATGATTTTTGTTTGTCTCTTCTTTCTTCTATGTGCTTTATTTATTATCTCCCACCTTGTTTTTGGTTTATTATCCGCCTTATTTATGTAGCTATCGTGGAACTTTCTTTTAGAGATATTTAACTATTATAATAATGACGATATTTAGTTATTGTAGATTTTGGTATAAGTCCCGGGTTGCGATTATGAACGACTTATAAGTAGATTAAAAGTGTCTCTTATATATCTCAACTCCGGAGTAAATCATTGGAGCTTTTTTCTGCTGAACCCTGTATTGATTTTTGAGGAAAACTATAAACTATAATCGACTGCAGACGAAATTAAGTTTACCAATTTGATCAACCAACTTTTTGTTGAAAACTAAATAACTCGAATTAGATTAGATAGATTTGGCAATCATAAATATACTAAGTGACATATGAATCCGAACACCCAGTTTAAATGGTTTTATTTTAATACAATTTTGTATAAGTACTTAATGAAGCATAATAAGTAAATGATAAAAATTTCAAAATGATTGCACTGCTTTAAAGCCCTTTGACCTTTAATAATGTGTGGATGCACCCTGATGTGCTATGCATTCTCCAACGTGCCTAGGCATGCTTCTGATCAGGTAGTCAATGTCCTCCTGTGGTATCTCATTCCAGGCAACCACCAACTCCTCTCGAAGTGCTTCTAGAGTCTGAGGAGGACATTGCAAATTGAGCAATCTCCTACCCATCATATCCCACACGTGCTCAATTAGGGATAAGTCGGGAGATCTTGGTGGCCATGATAACAATGTGACATCATTATGTTGAAAGAAGTCTATTGTGACTCTTGCAATATGTGGTCGGGCATTATCTTGTTGGAAAGTTGGATCTGCCAGGGTGTCAAGATAGGGTAAAAGATGAGGTTCTAGAACTTCGTGGATATAACGCTGCGCGTTCATGTTACCTCTGATGAAGATTAAAAGTGACCTGGAACCATAAGCTATAGCACCCCAAACCATAACTCCAACAGTGTGATGAACATGTCTTTCAATAAAAAACTGTGGATTCCTCCTTTCACCTCGTCGCCTTCTAACCCTGGCACGACCATCGTGCATGCCTAAACAAAATCGAGACTCGTCACTAAAGACAACACTGTTCCATTCCTAATCCCAGAGTGACCGTTGTCTGCACCACTCAAGGCGATTACGTCGGTGTTCTAGAGTTAAAGGGAGGACCCAGTGTGGCCGGTATGAAAACAAGCCAAAACTTCTCATTCGTCGGTAAACACTTCGCATGCCAATAGGTCTTCCGTGTTCTGCAAACCATTCATTTGCAATGGACCTGGTAGTGGAGAAACGGTCACTTAAGGCCAATAATCTTAGGCGGCGATCTTCACGGTCTGTTGTTCTACGGCGGCATCCAGTGCCCCTTGCTCTTTACGTACGGCCTTCTCGAAGTCATGCCTGACAACACCTAACCACAGTGTCTACACTTCTTTGCACTCTAACTGCAATTGCCCGAAAAGAAAGTCCAGCTTCCCTAAGTCCCACTATACGGCCCCTATCAAACTCACTAACTTGACGAAATCGTACAGGTCTCCGTACTCTAGGCATCGTAACCGATCGTAAAGTATGTCAAGAACCAAAATCCGCCAACGTTGATTCTTTACTGCGGCTGAAATATTCATTTTTAGAGCGTTAGTGAATTAAAAAAAAGCAGTATAAAAACCGGAATGTCCAAATGATAAGGCTGAAATTTTTTTCACTTGTTATTTACAGTAAGATAAATACATTCACCAACTTTTATTAAAATAAAACCATTTAAACTGGGTGTTCGGATTTATATGTCACTTAGTATACGTAAACGTGAGTTTGAAAGTTATTTTGATAATTAAGCCCACGATTCATGTGTGAAAAATGTCAAAGAGAGCTAGCTGGCTTTCTCTTGATGAAACTCTCTTATGAGTACACTCATACCTTAACAACAACATATATCTAATGGACATCACCGCAACTCTTCGAAAATTATGTTCAATTTTCGGGCAAATTTTGCAGATTCAAAATACAAATTCAAATTCTACTGCTGGGATGCTCTGAATAATAAGTGGGGTGCCCGTTATACGATGTGTGAGCCCCCCGTCTCTACGCCACTGCAAGCCTGTTCCACTAGAGAAGCGTGTCTCCTTCATTTAATGTAATCGCAAAAAGGAACATTCAGGAGTGTCATCGTGGGTTACTATCTCCACCGTTTTATTTTTGATATAACACGCCATCAAAAACAGAGTACATTAATAATTTCGACTGTGTATTAATAGTTTTTGGCTGGGTGGTGTAATTTTGAGTAATGCATCAGTACCTCCCGTTTTATGAAATTATCAATGACGGAAATGCAAGCCTTCCGGAATTTTAGTGTAAAAGCATGGTGGTGGGCAAGAATTTTCTGAAGACACTCGCTGTTTTATCAGGGGGTATTTACCCTAGGACAAAGAAGACCGTGGCCCGGGACGGAAGGCTGCGAGGTGTGGCTCAAGGAGCTTCAATCGGATACTTTCACTTATTTCCGTTCATTCATGGGGCGTCAAACGTTAAGCGGCCTAGGGCGCTAAATCTTAAGACGGCGACTGACTGAAGCTGAGCGTTGTACTCGTAATGTAACACAAAACTTCGCTGGTGAATCGCTAAAGTGATCGTCGAACAGAGCAAGTCATGTTCCGCTTAACTGTAGGTTTTTTGACGAATCCCTTTGATGGTTACAATACTATAACGATAACTATCTAAAACTGTAATGACTCATCGATGTTCACGTGAACATCACTTAACTACCAGTAGTCGGCTGTTCATAGGCAGGGTATGAATGTTTAACATGGGTGAACTAGATTTGTCACATGCTTAATAAAGAGTGGTTTGAAACATACTGTAAGTCAAAAATTTGGGAATTACCTTTATTCATCGTCGCTTCCACTTACATCTGACAGTAATAAACTGTCGCTATCGCTTTCCTCGTTGAAATTGACTATAACTGGCTCTATGATGGTGTCGATGTGGTGGTCAAGCTGCCACATTTTTGTTGCTTCCTTCACAACATGACGGATAGCATTCTGCCAAGCTTCGGCCGTTACTAGCTGTATGGAAGTCTCAAGTAAAACCTTAACGTCTGGTAATTTGAAGGTTGTGTTATGGCGCGCAATATAACCCTTCACTTGAGCCCAGATGAGCTCTATTGGGTTCAGTTCACAGTGGTAGGGCGGTAACCGCAGCACAGTGACACCACATTGACGGGCCATCTCATCAGTCACGTAACTAATGTTCGCAGGTTTGTGCTGTTTAATTTTTTGATACAATTCCGCTTTCACACATGAATCGTCAAACGGGATTCCTTTTTCGCGCAACCATTGCTGCATGTCACTTTTTCGAGATCCCATAGTCGGTACACGTTCGGCTCGACGACTATGGTAGGAGACGATCACAGAGTTGGGCTCAACTCGCTGAAGCACCCCTTGAAACCAGCTCTCGAAGCAGCTGGCATTCATTTCGTCATGGTAATCACCTCCTTTCTTAGAGACGAAAATCAAGTCACACTCTTCTAAAAAGCCACTATCGCTACCAATATGAGTTACGATCAATCTTTGACCTTTCCCTGACGGTCCACGAAGACCTGTTGACAAACCTTCAATGCTTGCTTGTCGGTTACTCACTACGTTTTTGTCTATCCAGGTTTTTTTAACTGTGTGACCTGCATTTACCCATGTCTCGTCCAAATAATAGATTTTTCTGCTTTGTCGCCTATATTCAATCATTTAGCGTAGGTATTTTCGACGCCAGGCGACTATTTCAGGTCTTTCTATCAATACTGACTTCCGATTACGCGTTTCGTAACGAAAATTAATTTCGTGCAGGGATTTCCTCATTACCTCGACGCTCATTTGGGGTATAATTTCATTTTCCTTGATCGCTGCATGTACAGCCTTGAGGGTTGGTATCTCATTCCTAAAGAAGAATGAATGTATGGTTCGCCTTAACGCCATTTTGCTATCGTCATCCAATTTAACGGCCTTTCGTCCCTTCAAATTAAACTTTGGATCAGTAGTAGCTCCAGTTTTCTTCTTTACATGCACCACCCTGCGAATGGTCTACTCTGGAACGCCTGTCATACTTTCACAACGCGCGAGTGCATCTCCCTGCGACATAGTTCTGTTCAGATAATTGAACACGTTGAGCACGATTTCTTTCGCGTCCCTCTTCAGTGCTTTACGAAGCCGTCTACTTGTTCTCTGGCTTTCAGTACTTCCACTCGTGCCACTTGTACTCTCCATGGTTAAGTATAACCAAAACAGTAACCACAGAAACCACAACAATAACAATCACACAACAATTCTTATAAAAACACACAATATGCGATCGCTCAACGAAACACGTTCCAATGCGTTGCCGACGCCTATGAGTCTGCCGGTCGAGGCGCGTCTTTGATTTCATTGGTTCTACCGGCGGAGAACGATCAGCCATTATTTCCATCTCTGTCTGTGCTGTTGACCACCGCAAAGCCACAGAAACGACATATGTCGTACGCTATACGGCTGTACTGGAAGGAAGCCGGATCGAGCTCTGATCACGTGTTGATCACGCGTATGAGTCATTACAGTTTTAAATAGTTGTAGTATAGTTCGTCTTTGAGCACAGTCTCTGCAGACTTCTTATTTGATCAGTTGAGATAGAGGTATATTTTATCAGTTGAGATAGAGGTTTGAACACACGTTATTAATAGAGTAGTGCCAGGAGAAAACTTTATTTTTTATTGATTTATATTGTACTAAAAGTATACTATGAGGTCCGCATCAAGCGGAATATTACAACAAAATCAAAAAACATGATGGGTGGCAACAGCTCTTCGTTTTTTAAGATTCTCAATCATGTCGCACCACCATTTACATCTCTTCCTCGAAATAAATCTGTTTGCCACCTCCTTCGCATTTTTTTTTCTTTTTCATTAGGTTGCAATGTCCCATTAATATGAACGCAGCACTGCCTATTCTAGGCCTGAAATTTCGACATAGACTGCAGCAGAAAAATGTAGAGCACCATATTCGCTGGACTCAAGTCACAAACTTTGTAAAGTAACGCTCGATATGTGAGCATTACATTACAGAGCCCGGCTTCAGTCAATCGCCTCTAAAATACGCCTTTGGTGTCCGATTCACAAAAATCAACGAAATAACTAACTGGTGTCGAAGAAGAACCATCTGCACACATGTGCAGCTTCCAGAAAAGCAAATGGTGATGATTTTTCATAACAATGATTTGACTAGCATATAATATTTTTCATCTCAGTGTATTATTTGTATTTGTTATTATTTTGTTCATAGTAATACCGGCAGATCTGATATATACAGGGTGGCGCATCGAAAAAACGCTCAGACCCGTCGATTTTGCTTTCGAAGGGGACACAAGTTTGGCAAAAAATCACGTTAGCATGTGTAGCCCCCTGGGCGGGGGTGACACCAACCCTAAAATCTTAAATGGAAAGGGGGGTCGAGTGATCCCTTATTTTAAAGGTCTTTCAATTCCCTTTATAATAATGTAAAATACATGAGCTTCAGTTCAGTAGTTTTGAAGGTTTATTGATTTAAAGCTTAAAGTAGACTTTAATAGGTACATCAGATTAGTTTGTACTACTTTCAGAAAGAAATTTGACTAAAAAACAATTCACTCAATAAGTAAATGCTTTTCTTCACTACGCCCACGGTTTGTCTATCATTCTGTTGTTGAAAATAGCTATTGGAGCGTTTTTTGTGGCAAAAAAGTTATTTCTTGAAGAAAGATAAGGAAATATCCCGTACTTATTTTAAATAGGAATTTAGTACATAGTTTGCGATTGTTTTGACCAAACTTTGTTGCTAAAATAACTTCATCGAAAATATGTTCTAGAACTTGTAGCTAAATTTCGGGAAACCGGGTCAGTCGCCAATAAAAAACGCAAAATTGAAAATCCCATAAGGAACGAAGCAATAGAAGTGGGGGTTTTAGGGCAAGTTTATGTAGATCCTACGTTAAGTACACGCAAATTGGAGACTGTGTGTGGTGTTAGTCGACGTACTGTCCAACGGATTCTAAAGGCCCATAGTTTTCATCCGTATAAAATTCACCTGCTACAAAAACTTAATGAAGACGATTTTGTGAAGATATGAGCGAACGAATTATAAAATATGAACATTTTCTATTCAACACTTGCTTTTCCGACGAATGATCCTTTTTCTTAAATGGCGTAGTAAATCGTCATAGCTGCCGATATTGGTCCGATTCTAATCCCAGGATTTAGCATGAGGTTCAAACTCAGCAGCCACAAAAGTTAAATGTTTGGGCTGGTATTTTTCGCGATCATTTAGTTGGTCCTTTTTTCTTACCTGGAAGACGCCATAGATCCTGCATTAACAGCCATAATTGAAAATCAGAATGATCGGCGGTACATTGCGAATGGGTTGATGTTCCAACAGGATGGTGCCCCACCACATTACGCATTACGTGTTCGACAATATTTAGATCAGACGTTTCCAGATCGATGGATTGGTAGAAGAGGTGCCATTGAATGGCCCCCAAGATCGCCAGATTTATCACCTTTGGATTTCTTTATGTGGTTTCATTTAAAAAGCAAAATCTATGCTACTCAGCCAACATCATTAGAAGACCTGCGACAAAGAATTGTGAATGAGAGCCTTCAAGTTACTCCTCAAATATTGCAAAATGTGCGGCAACGTTTTGAGCAAAATCTTTATTATTGCATGGAGAGTCACGGTGGCCATTATCAACATTTACTTGCCTAACGGGTCAGTTCATTCTTCATTTTTAAATTACTTTGCTGCCAAATGTATTGATCTCCACTAATGATGATGTATTAGTTTTATTTAAGCTTTAAATCAATAAATCTTCAAAACTACTGAACTGAAGTACATTAATTTTATATCATTATAGAGGGAACTGAAAGACCTTTAAAATAAGGTATCACTCGACCCCCCTTTCCATTTAAGATTTTGGGTATGGTGTCACCCCCGCTTAGGGAGCTGCACGTGTTAACGTTTTCGATGCGCCACCCTGTATATACAGGGTGACTTCGAAGTTGAGTCATTTATTTTAACAGTGAATAGATCTGATCAAAAGAAATGTTTTTTCCTTTACCATTTTTCTGGTAAAATTAAAGTAACAAAGTTATAGCCCTTTGGAAGTTTGAGTACCGCCCTGTCTCAATATCATGTGCTCGTGTTTGGCAACAACGGATATAATCCGCCTTACCGGTTCATCGTATCGGAAACAAAAAAGCGAAAGAATTTGGAACGATGTGTGTGTACAGTTTATTATTTTATTCAGTTCAGTTATACATACAGTCAGTGTCAGTGTCGCGTGTGAATAGTGTCTGTTGCGTGGCTCAAACGAAATAAAAAATGGCACATGTTTATGCGGATCGGTTTCCCAATCGAGTGCAACCAACCCCTCGTGCCTTTGTTAATGTAGTACAACGGGCTCGTGAATCAGGTGACTTAAGACCTCACAGGGGACCTCACGATCAAATACAGGTCCGCACTGAAATACTTGTCGGGAGGATACTTTATAAAACAAGGTAAAAAATTTTTTTTATTTTTTTTTTTATTTTTACACACATATTTTGGTTTATCTTCCTTCTACAATCATTATCTGAAAATTAATGACTCAACTTCAAAGTCACCCTGTATATATTAATTAGTAGCGATAACGCGAAAACTGTTCGAAGTAGGTGGTATAAACCTCATATCAAAAAAATAATCAAGGAAAGCTAATTAGTGAATTTGAGAAAGGGTAGACACATTTTGCGTTTTGAGATATTTTGTTTAAATAGGCAGATATTTCAGGGATTCTTCCAGATATGCTTAAAATTGATGATAGTAAAGATTTTGCGAACTAAAGCTTATCTAAATATCTTCAAAAATGGCGGAGCTGAAGCCGTCAAAGTTGCTCATTTTTTCAGACATTTCACTAAATATCTAAACAATTGACAATCGAAACCATATGTTACATGATATCAAACTTCTTGTTTTCAGAAGCTCTATCCAAATACGCAATAAAATATAGTGTTCTGTTCAAATGTATGTTTTTTATGTAACGAAGTTGTGGAACACCCTGTATATAAAAATAATTTTTCAAATATGCACTTTGCTCATAAAACTACTTTCCATTCTCGTTGGGATACCTTGCATGTCTATACCTTACTGCTACCAGATGGTACGATCGCTAGAGATTTGCGAAAAAAGTGGGACTTGACAAATAGTGCGCTTAGACCTCGTTAAATGTTCATGATAAGAAATACTTTTCTCCCCATAACCTCCTCACTCAACAAGGCCCAAATAAGACCTACCCCAAATACTGCTCACATATTTAGGGTGCTGTCGCCTCGACTACATTATCCATGCTCGATGCGGTTCTGAGGAGTGCTCTCGGAGTGATTGATGACACTTTCCAAACGGACAGTCTCGAGACCTTTTCTCACCGACGAGCCATTGGCGATTCAGCTATCTTCCAGCTCTACGACGACGGACCTTTCACTTCAGAGCTTTCCTCTATGATGCCGCCGCGCGTTTAGCCTGCCAGATGAACCGGTCAGGCTTACATCCTAATTATGTCGAACTTGTACATGACGGAAGGTTGTTCTGACCGCGTCTTTCTCCCTAGGAATGGAATCTCCCACACTTTGAAAATACGTTGAAATTAACAAACACCAACGTTATTAGGAGAATATTCATGCTCTCTCTTCGCTCAGGAATTTTCAGCACCCCGTATATCGCTATATCGGTAGATGGAGTCGCTCTGTAGAATTTATTAATAAAAATGTATACTAAGTGACATATAAATCCGAACACCCAGTTTAAATGGTTTTATTTTAATAAAATTTTGTATAAGCACTTAATGAAGCATAATAAGTAAATGATAAAAATTTCAAAATGATTGCACTGCTTTAAAGCCCTTTGACCTTTAATAATGTGTGGATGCACCCTGATGTGCTACGCATTCTCCAACGCGCCTAGTCATGCTTCTGATCAGGTGGTCAATGTCCTCCTGTGGTATCTCATTCCAGGCAAGCACCAACTCCGCTAGAAGTGCTTCTAGAGTCTGAGGAGGACGTTGCAAATTGAGCAATCTCCTACCCATCATATCCCACACGTGCTCAATTGGGGATAAGTCGGGAGATCTTGGTGGCCATGGTAACAATGTAACATCATTATGTTGAAAGAAGTCTATTGTGACTCTTGCAACATGTGGTCGGGCATTATCTTGTTGGAAAGTTGGATCTGCCAGGGTGTCAAGATAGGGTAAAAGATGGGGTTCTAGAACTTCGGGGATATAACGCTGCGCGTTCATGTTACCTCTGATGAAGATTAAAGGTGACCTGGAACCATAAGCTATAGCACCCCAAACCATAACTCCAACAGTGTGATGAACATGTCTTTCAACAAAAACTGTGGATTCCTCCTTTCACCACGTCGCCTTCTAACCCTGGCACGACCATCGTGCATGCCTAAACAAAATCGAGACTCGTCACTAAAGACAATACTGTTCCATTCCTGATCCCAGAGTGACCGTTGTCTGCACCACTCAAGGCGATTACGTCGGTGTTCTCGAGTTAAAGGGAGGACCCAGTGTGGCCGGTATGAAAACAAGCCAAAACTTCTCATTCGTCGGTAAACACTTCGCATGCCAATAGGTCTTCCGTGTTCTGCAAACCATTCATTTGCAATGGACCTGGTAGTGGAGAAACAGTCCCTTAAGGCCAATAATCTTAGGCGGCGATCTTCACGGTCTGTTGTTCTACGGCGGCGTCCAGTGCCCCTTGCTCTTTGCGTACGGCCTTCTCGAAGCCATGCCTGACAACACCTAACCACAGTGTCTACACTTCTTTGCACTCTAACTGCAATTGCCCGAAAAGAAAGTCCAGCTTCCCGAAGTCCCAATATACAGCCCCTATCAAACTCACTAAGTTGACGAAATCGTACAGGTCTCCGTACTCTAGGCATCGTAACCGATCGTAAAGGATGTCAAGAACCAAAATCCGCCAACGTTGATTCTTTACTGCGGCTGAAATATTCATTTTTAGAGCGTTAGTGAATTAAAAAAAGCAGTATAAAAACCGGAATAATGTCCAACTGATAAGGCTGAAAATTTTTTCACTTGTTATTTACAGTAAGATAAATACATTCACCAACTTTTATTAAAATAAAACCATTTAAACTGGGTGTTCGGATTTATATGTCACTTAGTATATTTTAAACCAGATCTTATATATCTTATATAGATAGTGTGTTATATTATACATTAGTTTGGTATGTTATGTATGATACACGACAAATTAATCATCAAATACAAGTTTAATTCCTGTTCAGCGGCTGTGGTTGTAATGAATCACTAATACCAACAATTCTTGTTATACTTGTGGAAATCTGCCTGATGAGCCTTTTCAAAGTTCTACTAACCTTATGCAATTCAAAAATCGTATTAAGCTCCTTATAGAAGTCACAGTGCCTCGATCTTGGATCAGTATGAGAAATGATGCTCCAGTGACCGTAGACACTGGTACATCTATTACCCTTCCTTCATTAATTCAAACATCTTAAATGTGATTCTTTTTTCAGAATAACACGAGCAACCATTTCATCTGTGAACGACTTCAGCAGTTTAGCGAACCCCTGCAAAAATTTTCAACGCAAAATGGTAAGCCGAATTTATGTGTAATAAAATGTGTTTTCCCTCGATTTTTCTGATAATAAAATTGAGAATTTGTATGCGCAATAAAAATACTGTTGATAAACAGCAGCAAACGAGGTTGAAATTACTTTAGTATATTTTATTTGACACTCAGGGAAATGTGATGAGACCGACAAAAAAACGCAAGCTAAAACGGTAATCTCAGACTTATAGTACGGTATGTCTCCATGTGGCTAGGAATTAGCAACTTGAATGCTGATAATACACCTAATTTAGGTGGACCATGGCAGACCGCTTTAACAAATAAACAAATATTATTTCTTTAATTACAGGATGAGTGAAACAAACAAATTTTATTAAGCAGCATTTTATTTTATTATTATTAACGTTGTGATACAAATATATACAAATACTACATAAAAAATATTTTATTAAAATGAAACACCAACTACTTATTTATACAAGGTGGCGCATCGAAAACGAAACAGACGCATTTACTGACAGCTCAGTTTTTTTTTTTGAAAAACGCTCAGACCCGTCGATTTTGTTTTCGAGGGGGACACAAGTTTGGCAAAAAATCACGTAAACACGTGCAGCCCCCTGGGCGGGGGTGACACCAACCCTAAAACGTTCAATGGAAAGGGGGGTCGAGTGATACCTTATTTTAAAGGTCTTTCAATTACCTTTATAATGATGTAAAATTCATGAGCTTCAGTTCAGTAGTTTTGAAGATTTATTGATTTAAAGCTTAAAGTAGACTCTAATAGGTACATCAGATTAGATTGTACTACTTTCTGAAGAAATTTGACTAAAAAAATTTACTTAATAAGTAAATGCTTTTCTTCACTACGATCATTTTGTTGTTGAAAATAGCTATTGGAGCGTTTTTTTGTGGCAAAAAAGTTATTTCTTGAAGAAAGATAAGGAAATATCTCGAACTTATTTTAAATTAATAGGAATTTAGTACATATAAAAAAATAACTTGTAACGCTTTATTAGATAAATTTCCACAGCAGAAAGAGTTGAAATCATCGAAATATTTTTCGGAAATAATCAGTGCGCTAATAGAACAGCAAAAATATTTAATTAGCGACATGTAACGTGCATCGAAAATATGTTCTAGAACTTGTAGCTAAATTTCGGGAAACTGGGTCAGTCGCCAATAAAAAACGCAACATTGAAAATCCCATAAGGAACTTTAGCAATAGAAGTGGGGGTTTTAGGGCAAGTTTATGTAGATCCTACGTTAAGTACACGCAAATTGGAGACTGTGTGTGGTGTTAGTCGACGTACTGTCCAACGGACTGTAAAGGCCCATAGTTTTCATGCGTATAAAATTCACCTGGTACAAAAACTTAATGAAGACGATTTTGATCGGCGATTACAATTTTGTGAAGATATGAGTGAACGAATTACAAAATAAGAACATTTTCTATTCAATACGTGCTTTTCCGACGAATGTTCCTTTTTCTTAAATAGCGTAGTAAACCGTCATAGCTGCCGATATTGCTCCGACTCTAATTACAGAAAATTAAATGTTTGGGCTGGTATATTTGGCGATCATATAGTTTGTCCTTTTCCTTACCTGGAAATTTGACCGGTGAAATGTATTTAGAATTACTGGAAGACGCCATAGATCCTGCATTAACAGCCATAATTGAAAATCAGAATGGTCGGCGGTACATTGCGAATAGGTTGATGTTCCAACAGGATGGTGCCCCACCTCATTACGCATTACGTGTTCGACAATATTTAGATCAGACGTGTCCAGATCGATGGATTGGTAGAAGAGGTGCCATTGAATGGCCCCCAAGATCGTCAGATTTATCTCCTTTGGATTTTTTTATGTGGGGTCATTTAAAAAGCAAAATCTATGCTACTCAGCCAACATCATTAGAAGACCTGCGACAAAGAATTGTGAATGAGTGTTTTCAAATTACTCCTCACATATTGCAAAATGTGCGTCAACGTTTTGAGCAAAATCTTTATTATTGCATGGAGAGTCATGGTGGCCATTTTCAACATTTACTTGCCTAATGGGTCAGTTCATTCTTCATTTTTAAATTACTTTGCTGCCAAATGTATTGATCTCCACTAATGATGATGTATTAGTTTTATTTAAGCTTTAAAGCAGTAAATCTTCAAAACTACTGAACTGAAGTACATTAATTTTATATCATTATAAAGGGAATTGAAAGACCTTTAAAATAAGGTATCACAAAAACGGTATAATTTACCCGACTTTTCCCTACCAGTAGAAACCAATTATTGATATTTTGGTGAATCCTAGATAATATAATAATAATAGTAATAATAATAATAATAATAATAATAAGTTTATTCACGTAACACACAAATGTAACTAAAGCTAACATAGGTATACGTAAATAAACTGAATTTACGCACAGAAGAATAAATTCTTGTGCGTGGGTATTATCTTACATTTTTACATAAATATAGACATACATATATGTACACATATACAGGGTGACTTTAAAGTTGAGTCATTAATTTTCAGATAATGATTGTAGAAGGAAGATAAACCAAAATATGTGTGTAAAAATAAAAAAAAAATGTTACCTTGTTTTATAAAGTATCCTCCCGATAAGTATTTCAGTGCGGACCTGTATTTGATCGTGCGGTCTTGGAGCACCGGCATGCCCTCCCCTGTAAGGTCTTAAGTCACCTGATTCACGAGCCCTTTGTACTACATTCAGCATTTTCGTAAACATGTGCCATTTTTTATTCACTATTCACTCACGCGTTACCGACTGACACATCGACTTAATACAACTGAATAAGATTGTACATTGTAGTAAAAACATCGTTTCAAATTAGGGGCCTCGGTTGGCCGCGTTGGTCAGAGTGTCGTGCTACTGATCAGCCGACCGGCCGGGCCGCGAGTTCGAATCTCGCCTTCGCCATGGATGTTGTGACGTCGTGTGTTTGTCCATAATTAGAGAAATATAAGTAACACACATCTGTGGCAAATGGATAACTTCCAATGCCAATTACATGTTAAAAAAAAAAAAAATCGTTTCAAATTTTTTCGCTTTTTTGTTTCCGATGCGATGAACGGATAAGGCGGTACTCAAACTTCTAAAGGGCTATAACTTTGTTACTTTAATTTTACCAGAAAAATGTTAAAGGAAAAAAACATTTCTTTTGATCAGATCTACTTACTGTTAAAATAAATGACTCAACTTCGAAGTCACCATGTATACATATAAATTCATGTAAATAAACACATAAATAGATGCACATACATATACGAGTATATGAACGTTGGAGGGTTTTTACTATTACATTAATTTTAAATTTCTTTCATGCATATCATGTTCGCAATTTGATGTCGATTTTTTTCTATTATAAATTTTTTGGTTTCAATTTTGAATTTTGTTTTATTTGAAATATTTTTTACATAATTCGGTAATATACTAAGTGACATATAAATCCGAACACCCAGTTTAAATGGTTTTACTTTAATAAAAGTTGGTGAATGTATTTATCTTACTGTAAATAACAAGTGAAAAAATTTTCAGCCTTATCAGTTGGACATTCCGGTTTTTATACTGCTTTTTTTTAATTCACTAACGCTCTAAAAATGAATATTTCAGCTGCAGTAAAGAATCAACGTTGGCGGATTTTGGTTCTTGACATCCTTTACGATCGGTTACGATGCCTAGAGTACGGAGACCTGTACGATTTCGTCAACTTAGTGAGTTTGATAGGGGCCGTATAGTGGAACTTCGGGAAGCTGTACTTTCTTTTCGGGCAATTGCAGTTAGAGTGCAAAGAAGTGTAGACACTGTGGTTAGGTGTTGTTAGGCATGGCTTCGAGAAGGCCGTACGCAAAGAGCAAGGGGCACTGGACGCCGCCGTAGAACAACAGACCGTGAAGATCGCCGCCTAAGATTATTGGCCTTAAGGGACCGTTTCTCCACTACCAGGTTCATTGCAAATGAATGGTTTGCAGAACACGGAAGACCTATTGGCATGCGAAGTGTTTACCGACGAATGAGAAGTTTTGGCTTGTTTTCATACCGGCCACACTGGGTCCTCCCTTTAACTCGAGAACGCCGACGTAATCGCCTTGGGTGGTGCAGACCACGGTCACTCTGGGATCAGGAATGGAACAGTATTGTCTTTAGTGACGAGTCTCGATTTTGTTTAGGCATGCACGATGGTCGTGCCAGGGTTAGAAGGCGACGTGGTGAAAGGAGGAATCCACAGTTTTTTGTTGAAACACATTTTCATCACACTGTTGGAGTTATGGTTTGGGGTGCTATAGCTTATGGTTCCAGGACACCTTTAATCTTCATCAGAGGTAACATGAACGCGCAGCGTTATATCCACGAAGTTCTAGAACCCCATCGTTTACCCTATCTTGACACCCTGGCAGATCCAACTTTCCAACAAGATAATGCCCGACCACATGTTGCAAGAGTCACAATAGACTTCTTTCAACATAATGATGTCACATTGTTACCATGGCCACCAAGGTCTCCCGAATTATCCCCAATTGAGCACGTGTGGGATATGATGGGTAGGAGATTGCTCAATTTGCAACGTCCTCCTCAGACTCTAGAAGCACTTCGAGAGGAGTTGGTGCTTGCCTGGAATGAGATACCACAGGAGGACATTGACCACCTGATCAGAAGCATGACTAGGCGCGTTGGAGAATGCGTAGCACATCAGGGTGCATCCACATATTATTAAAGGTCAAAGGGCTTTAAAGCAGTGCAATCATTTTGAAATTTTATCATTTACTTATTATGCTTCATTAAGTACTTATACAAAGTTTTATTAAAATAAAACCATTTAAACTGGGTGTTCGGATTTATGTGTCACTTAGTATATGTTATATAATCTACTGGAAAGGTAAGTATGACATCTTTGGCCTATACTTTTTGAGGTGAAAGGTGTTTGCTTCATATTGTTGATATTGTTTCTAGTTTGATATAGGTGATCAAACGGAATAAGGTTATTTGTATGGTGAAATCGATAATTTATAATTTTATCAAAAAATTGTTGCCTAGGGTCTAATAGCTTCAGAATACAACAGATCAGATGGATCTAAGAGTGGTTTGTCAAGGATTATTTTTTAAAATTGTATTTCGATAATTTCTAATTTATTAATTTGGTTATTAAGTGCTCCACCCCAACCTAAAATTTCGTAACTTATACGACTTTCGATAATAACATGTTATAAAATTGTCAGTGTTTTTTTTATCCAAATATTTGCTTAGATACTTGATTTTAAACAATAATGGTCTGAAATTGGTTATTACATGATCAATATGTATTTTCCACTTTAAATGTGAGTCTAAATATACACCTAAATATTTTACTTTGTTAAATTTATTTGAGTATTTATATTATCACAGTTAATCTGTATAGATACAAAGGATGGTAATTTGTTTCTGTGATTTGTGAATGGCATGAAAATTAATAGTTAGGCATTTATGTCTGAATCAGTCTGCAATTATTGTTAAGTCTCTTTCAGCCTTCACTTTTAGATCATCCCACGAGTTGTTATCCGTATAAATGATAGCAGTATCGTCTGCAAAACATATGATTGTCCCTTCAGATTTTAAGCTCAGCAGGCTATTTACGTAAGGTGTAAATAATAAGGGGCCTAACACTGTCCTTTGTGGGACAACATGCTGATGTTCCTAATAATATCGCACTGCCACTTCACAAATACAACTGTCAATTTTTTGATCGGCATTACATAAGGCACCATCGACTCTACTAGGAACACTACCGTTATTTCAACTAAAATAAAAACACAGCTTAGCTTAGCTTTGTTACCGTCGTAAATACTCATATAGCACTTCCGAGTAAAAAAGTAAAGGCAATAACAGTTTATTTACTTGAAAACTTGCGTTTTGCTGTGAGCTCTTATTATAATTTTAACAACGACGACCGATGTCAACAAAGCGAGGGACCATCGCATTGACAAAACAACGAAGCGAGCGACTCACCTCCGCGTCTGTGTTTTTCATTTCGATGGGTGTGACTAGGAGGAATCACATGGCAATGACTACAACTTTTTAATAACCGACCTTACATAGCACATGGCCTTCCATGGTCCACCCACCTTTCCGATGGAATATATTTCTCCGTAAATAAAATTGAGAATATCTACGCGTAATGAAAATAATGTTGACAAACAGCGGCAAATGTGCATGAAATAGCGGTAGTATATTTTATTTGACGTATGCGGGAAATCGTGAAAATTGATGAGACCGCGCGTGGTGGCTTTTGTCACGCGTAATAACGCTGCAGTTTCCAGCAAGCATCAACCATAAAATGACATCTTTATCGGTAACTGACTGTGGTACTTAATATCGGAATGTTCCGAAGTCGAAATAACCGGCTATGAATATTTTTTATGAGCATGAGCTCTTTGCATTTGTATGAAGATGATGATTGACTGTTACAAGAGCTGTTAGAGTAACTGATACATAGAGCCACAAACGTCCCTCGATACGCGAAGTTTCTTATTCAGAAAAGGGTCAAATGGTGCTAGCAAATCGAAAATCCGAGACTTGATAGACGTCATTGCTAATATACACTACGCTGAAAACTTCTCTTAACTTTACTTGTCGATCTACAAATGTGCAGTGTTGTCTAAAGTTGTGCGAAAGTGACATTTGACAGTTTAGGATCATTTATTTCCATGTCGCTCACTTTCAGATACTTTCAAAATCCTTTGATGTAAATCGGTTGCATAGCTTCCGAATCCGATGACAATTTAGTATTAGGACTCGTGGGGGATCCTGAGAGGCCCATTTTACACCACATATTCAGCCCAGTAACCCTTCAAGATTTTTCGATGAGGTCATATTCAAATTTAAGGCGCTTGTAATAACAGTAGGCGAAAATCAAAAGTTTGCTCTACAGCTATTTAACACCCTTGGGCTTAGTTAGGGCGAAATTTAGCCAATGGCTACTCTTTCATTTAAACCTGTCAAGA
Source organism: Acanthoscelides obtectus (assembly GCA_963669975.1). NCBI lineage: Eukaryota > Metazoa > Arthropoda > Insecta > Coleoptera > Chrysomelidae > Acanthoscelides > Acanthoscelides obtectus. The sequence goes on from CAVLJG010000004.1 coordinate 16,075,081, forward strand.
AAGTTGATTATACAGGAGCTTAGAGAATAATATAAATGACTTACAAAATCAAAACGTGAAACTAGCTATATCACTCTGCTAGTAGCATGTGCCTAATATTCTTTTTAAATAATAATATTGCGTAACGTTTTATCTCATTACAATAATGATACGTACAATCAGAATGATGGGGTAGTAGTATAATGTAAGAAATGATATCAACTACATATGTGATTTTGTTAAATTTAATGATGGAGCAATAGTAGTCAATAATAGTTCTAGTTCTTGTATTGATCGTTGTTTCATCAAAAAGTTTTCAAATTTCTTTCGGTACATACCATTAATTGTCGAAAACCATATTACCGATCATTTACCCACTGTAATATTATCATCATCAGAAAAAAATAATAGTAGATCCACCTCCAATAATGAAACAGTGAAATTTAGGTGTTTTGTCGATAATAAAAAACTACTTGCAAATATCAAATTAGAAAAGTGGACAGCAGTGTACTGTGCAACAAATATTAATGATGCTGCAAACACACACATTGAACGCATAATGCATTTAATTGAATGCTGTACTAACCGAGTTAAAATTAAACATTTTGACAGAAGCAGAAATCCCTGGATAACTAAAGGTTTGATAAAGTCTGCCAACAAAAAAGATGAACTATACAAAATAATGAAAGCGTCACCAGGTGCAGATATATATATATAATGGATATAAAAATATTTTTATCAATCTAGTTAGAGAAGCAAAACGCCAATTTTATCTAAAAAAATTACAAGATGCCAAATCTGATCCAAGAAAGCTGTGGTCGGTTGTCGATCACTTAACTAACAAAGACGTTCAACAGAATCGTGATGGAACAATATTAACACTTAAACGACAAATATCCGATGCATTTATAAATTTTTTCACAAATGTTGGAGAAAATTTAGCACCCAGTATTAAAAAACTTCCCAATTCATTCTTTTTGGAAAGCGTTAGTCCGATTGAAGAACAAGAAGCTGTCCTAACACTTAAAACAAAAAAAAATTCCTGGTATAGATGGTACCAAAGCTAAACATTTAAAAATAATAGCCTACCACTCAGCCGAACCACTTTCTTAAGTCATTAGTTGGTGTTTCCAGTCTGGAATTTTTCCTGATGCATTTAAAACAACAGTTATTACTCCTGTTCATGAAAGCGGTAACAGAATGGAAACATCAAGTTACAGACCCCATATCAGTACTATCGAATAGAGCCAAAATTTTCGAAAAATTACTACAAGAAAGGATATTACAATTTTTGGAGAAAAACAAAATTATATGTTCTGACCAATATGGATTTAGAAAAGGAAAATCTACTACAGATGCAATTTTGGCTGCAATGGATGAAATTAACTCTAATGTCAACAAAAAATACCTACTATTGGTATCTTTGTTGATCTAAAAAATGCCTTTGATACGGTTAACCATGTCGAGCTTCTGAAAGTTATGGAAAGATTGGGATTTAGGGAACGTCACAAGTCCTTTTAAAAAATTACCTTTCAAGTCGGGCACAGACTGTCAAAACCACTAACACTTACAGTAAAAAATGTACATCAAGTGTAGTGTGCCTCAAGGAACAGTACTAGGCCCACTATTATTTGGTCTCTACTTAAATGACAAAATTAACAGTTCTGGAAAGATTATATGTTTTGTAGACGACACCCTCATATTATATAAAGCTAATGACTGGAGCACACTGAAGCAAATAGCTGAAAAGGATTTTATAAGGATCATTGACTGGTTTGATACCAAAATTTTAACAGTTAATTTCAAAAAACAAAATTTATTACGTTTACATCCTATTCAAAATGTTTACCTATTTTCGAACAAATTTCCGTTAATTATCATGACCAAAAGACAAAAATCCACTCACAGGCGATGCCTTCTGAGATTTTTTGCATATTTGTTTGCCCATTTTTTGTACTTTGGCGAATAAATATTATTATTATTATATTCACCTGATTATATAATTTCACCGAATTATATAATAAAGACTTTCGGAATAGTGTTGAATGGTGACGCGGTATACTTAAGTTAAATTTAGAGAATGTATGCTTCTTCTAGATATAATTTTTAACAAATAAATTACTGCACTATTAGTTTATATACAAAAGTGGGGTGGTGTAATTTTACAGTTTTTTCCACATTCATCCAACCAATTTCTTTCAACTTTTGTACTATGCGTAGAGGTATCTTCGTCTCACTTTCCAGGCAGCTGTAAAATGTCACGGCAATGTATTATGGGCATGACTAATGGTTCGGATAAGATTTTTTAACACTAGTAGTAAGAATGCGTTTGAATTTTTAATTTTAAATAGGGTTTTTGTATAATACTGTTGCCATGATGATGGAATCTGAAATTTTCATCAAACGTTACGCTCAGAATTTTTAATTAGTAAATTATATATTATACTTATGTTAAGATCTAACCTTATGTGATCATAAGATCTTTTTTGACAAAGTAACATTGAATTACACTTACTGAGATTAAATGACAGGTTGTGGTTAGTAGCAAACTTGACAACACTCTCTATATCTTCATTCAATTTGTTACCCATGCGAATATTCTCATCGCCCCCTCCGTATTTCTGATTTAGACGAGAAGTCGTGTCTTCCGAAACCAATGTCACTTTGACACTAGGGCGCACGTTCACCATTTTCAACCTCAAATTCTGACATTACGACATTTATCGATTCCATGTCGACTATATTTGGATTCAGCATCCCAGATTACCCTTGTGTAAAAAGGTTTGTAAAATCGGGAGACAAAAATTGGAATGTATAATTTCTAAATAATGGCCAGATGAATCATAAGATCATGTTGGTGTCTGTCGTAAGCTCATATCTTTAATTTATCAAGCTTGACCACCCTCATGTCCAACCCATCTCAGAAAAAGGATCTAAGACCAACCCTTAGCTTTGTATTATAAAAAAGGTGATGGAGAGGTGCATAAATGGGAAGCCTCTGGAGTACCTCGAACGTCACGGCTTAATTAGCGACAGGTAGTATGGTTTCCGCCACCAACCATCCATAGGGAACCTCCTAGCATACGTCACGCAATTGTAAACTCATCCAGTCTCATGGTGAGCCTCATGACGTTACTCTTGAAGCGTTCGATCAGCTGTGGCATGCTGTCCTCCTATGCAAACTTCCATGCTATCGCCTCCCAAATGGGTGGCTGACTGTCTCTCTCTGCCCGCAAGATATCCGTCATAATTGACGGGTTCTCCTCTTCATCCCATAACGTCAACGCGGGTGCTCCCAGGGATCGGTCTTGGCTCAAACACTATTCCTCTTACCATCAACGACCTCCTTTCCTGTACGATCATTCCAATCCACAGCTTTGCCCATTACAACACCCTTCATGCAGGAATGCAGAGTGACAAGCCGATCTGTTCCGATGAGCTGGAGAAAAGAAGATTAGTAGTGACATTCTCTCTAACGAGAGATATGGAGGTTATGTCCGCTTGGGGATGCAAGAATCTTGTAGCGCTCATCTGGTTTCGGGCCGAGTTCTACCAAAGGGCCGATCATTTCAGCTGGTCGGAGTCCAGACCACCGAGGACTTGATCTGTCACGAAAACATCTCTCGTCAATAGCGGCAGCTACTCAAATAAACTGGGCTATTTGTTTAGAGGTTAGATGTGCTTTTATCCAAATGCCTTGAGTATTGCTCACATATTTGGAGTGCTGCCGCCCCAGCTACATTATTCATGCTCGATGGTGTTCAGATCGATGACTCTTCTCTAGCGTATAGTCTCGGGACTTTTTCTTCAATGAGCTTTGCTTCTCAGAGCTTCTGCCTGTGCGGCTGCTTCTGCGTAAAAGAATCATCCCAACTGGCAAAGTAGTGTTATAAGCTTTTGGTAAAAGAACCGTTCAGCCATAAAAGCTCTCTATTGTTGTTGCCACCAAAATGCTGGCTTAATGTTGTGTGGAATGCAAATTTGCTTTCTGCAACATATTTGCTCTAAAGTGAGGTGTTTAAAATATTATTATAGCATAGTTATACAACACCTTATAGGGCAAATTTTTAACTGTTGCATAAACGTTTATACAACTATTTTATACGGCATATTTGCACGTTAGTCAAAATGGTTGTGTTGTGGCATCCATGGTAACGTTTATAAAACAAACCCGAGCCTTGTTGTTTTGCTGTGCAATTTATTACTTTAGCCAACAAATTGCTCCCAACCGAAGCACTTATACAACTGTTAAAGGCTGTACATATGCTAAATATGTTGGTATACAACTTCACCATAACCTAACTTTCTGCTGTCATATTTTTGTTAAAATGCCATAACCAATGTTTTAAGACAAACAACGCATGCATATTGGTTCAAAATGTTTTATCAACTGTTCGAACAGAAGATATAGATCTGGTACAAATTCTGGGTAAATCATTCGACTCTGTCGGTATTTCATTTCAGACCATGTTCAGACATTTGTCAAATTGTTGTATAACACCTGCAGGCAACACCAAAATATTCTAATAACCTAAAGACAACATGGACGATGCCATGATTATACACAACCACCCGCCATATTGGGCAAACATTTATTCGTCTATTTAAGATTAAATAATTATGTTTCAGTTCGAAATTACAGATATAAAGTGATAAACATTAGTGTAATTGCGTCTAAATACAGGATTTGTGGAAGATATAACGCCGATAAGTTCAGTTTTCCATCTTAAAAATCTAGACATACTTTTGATCATTATCAAAATATGAATCAAATACGAAGCCCGTAGAAATTGCGTAACTAATTTGCACGATAATCACAATAAAATTTGCTGCGCAAGTAATTCAATAGCCCTATATCACAGTGTAGAAGTTTATCATATACCTGTGTATGAAATTCACAATGGCCGATATGTAAGTAAACAAGATGACTGTAATGTATTAGTTATATATTCTTCTTCGTCTATACAATTCATAAGAAATAGTTTGGTTGCAATGAAGTAGAATCACGTAACAGAATAGTTGTATAGTTGACAAAAACTGAATCTTGCACTGACGCAAATGTCCTATAGCGGCTGCAAGAGGCTTACACTTTTGTTGTATAACTGTTACCTGCAGCCCTTATATAACCTCTTAAATGACTGAAGTGTCCTATTAGGTGTGCCCATTCCGCTTGTATAGCAGTTCTAAGAGGGTTTTGCCAATGTTCTTACAATTTACAATGCTGTTTAAGGAATACTGTATAATCATTCTTGCAACTCTAATAGGAGTGATAATTGTTAGTTGGGCTATAACTCGAAAACCTTTGATATTAGGACCATAGTGCGCTAAAGACTTTTGATCAGATTCATATGTAAAACAAAAAACTGAATCTTCTCCCAACTTTACGGGGAGTTATAGGCGATAAGGAATGCGCCATCTCCTTTATAATCCGAAACTAAAGCTATTTCACGGTCGGTGAAGATCCGCTATCGGCACATCGCATCCCGGCTTCCCGGCGGTGCATTCCGTCTTGGATGTCCCGTCACGCATCTCTGGACTTCCATGCTCGCAAGTCCCGGTCCCGGCTACATATCCTGTCTGTCACACCAGATCAGGGGATCACGCAAACACTTAACCATGGGCGTACAATGCCTCAGGAGCTACATTTAACACTATTATTATGCTCGATGGCTGTCCAACTGATCGATGATTAATCATTACAAACATCTAGTCTCACAAACAGAATGGTATCTAATGTATAAATATGGATGTCAATGGAGGTTTCGAATTTCTCGTTAATTCTCTCATTTGGTGTTACGATATGAGTTGTCCACTACAGACTATAAGACACACTGATCGCACCAATGAAGCAAAAAAGTACAAACATGAATGGATCAAAGAAGCTGTTTTGCATCGGAGTAAGTACCTTAAAAACCTTTATTGGCTAACGACAATATATCCTTCCGAACAAACCCAACAGATATATTCTATAGAAAAACAGAAATATAGACAACTCATAGAAAACACAAAAAAGGCATACTATAGCGACAAACTTTTAGGAGCAAGTAATAAAGTGAAACAAGTTTGATTACTTGTGAATGAAAAAACGGATAAACAGGTAAACAAATCCAAATCCAATATTTGCCTGAATGTAGATGGTAAAAATGAAACTGATGACTTAATCATCGCTAACACATTTGCAGAATTCAGTACCTAACAACATCTCAAAGAGTTTTGGACAAAATTTATCCTTGCCGCGTGCACATTCAGCCACCAGTGTACATTCCATATTCATATCCCCGGTAACTCCTCAAGAAATCAAAACATTAATGAACAATAGCAGCAATAAACATTCGTCTGGTTTTGATGATCTGTCGTTAGACATATTGTGAAAAGTAAAGAGCCTAATTGTTGTTGATCATCTTGCTTTCTTGTTTAGTAAGTCCATAAAACTCGGATGTTTTCCAGATGTTATGAAACTGACTATAGTGGTACCTGTGTTGAAAAAAGGAGACAGTGAGGACCCTGGAAACTACCGCCAGATATCGCTAATCAGTAGTATAGCAAAATTATTGGAAAAGCATATGTGCAATCAAATTAGCTGTTTCGTTGGAAAAGAAGGCTTATTAACAGAATCTCAACTTGGATTTCGATCTACAAAATCTACAGAAGCAGCAATTTGCCGCTATTTGGAGTACATTTTTTCACATCTAGATAAAGGTGAATATGTAGCATCACTACACTTTGATTTGTCAAAAGCATTCGATACCATCCGGAAAGGCTACCTGCAAGAGAAATTAGAGACACTAGGTATTCATGGAACACCCCTGAAATGGATTATATCCTACATGAGTGCAGGTAAATTCCAAGTTAAAATCGGAACAGTTAGACCGAATACCACGGATCTTGGTTTAGGGGTACCACAGAGTTCGGTCCTAGGACCGCTAATCTTCCTTCTATACGTAAATGATCTGCCGCTTTACATAACACGCGGGACGGTAACTATGTTCGCTGATGATACGACGATAACAGTTCACGGACAGAATCCTCAAGAGCTTCAACATAAAGTGGCCCATATTGTTGATGAATTTAGCGGCTGGTGTCAACGTAACAGGCTGATACTAAATGAAGGCAAAACCGTCATAATGATCTACGCAATTCAAAAAAATCTACCTAACGACTTTTCTATACTTTCTGGTACGAATGCTTCAACTGCGCAAAGCTCTTGGGTACTTACTTTGACTCAAAGCTATCATTTTCTGACCATATTGAAACTTTGTGCCAAAAACTTAAAAAGGCATTCTTCGCCTTATTACAACTAAATGACACCTTAGACGAGAAAGGACTAATGACGGTATGTAGAAACACATATAAATCTAAGAAAAGTTTAACCTTGTGTTTACATTTTTAAGTGTCTTTTATACGTTTGGAAACACATGTACCAGTTCGAGAGTCTAGGCCAGTACCAGACATATAATACCAGAAATAGTGCGACATTAACTGTCCTCAAACACAACACGAGTCGCTTCAAGCGCTCACCTCATTACAACTGTGAAATAATAAGCTGCTTCAGCATCTTAAAAATATAAGAACATACAAAAATTTTAAATATGAGGTCAAATCGTTTTTATCAGGTGAAGGGTTTTATACGATTGGTGAACTTTCAGAACACAAGTACAAATAATATACCAGGTGAGATATAAATCCGAACACCCAGTTTAAATGGTTTTATTTTAATAAGATTTTGTATAAGTACTTAATGAAGCATAATAACTAAATGATAAAAATTTCAAAATGATTGCACTGCTCTAAAGCCCTTTGACCTTTAATAATGTGTGGATGCACCCTGATGTGCTACGCATTCTCCAACGCGCCTAGGCATGCTTCTGATCAGGTGGTCAATGTCTTCCTGTGGTATCTCATTCCAGGCAACCACCAACTCCTCTCGAAGTGCTTCTAGAGTCTGAGGAGGACGTTGCAAATCGAGCAATCTCCTACCCATCATATCCCACACGTGCTCAATTAGGGATAAGTCGGGAGATCTTGGTGGCCATGGTAACAATGTGACATCATTATGTTGAAAGAAGTCTATTGTGACCATTGCAATATGTGGTCGGGCATTATCTTGTTGGAAAGTTGGATCTGCCAGGGTGTCAAGAAGGGTAAAAGATGGGGTTCTAGAACTTCGTGGATATAACGCTGCGCGTTCATGTTACCTCTGATGAAGATTAAAGTTGACCTGGAACCATAAGCTATAGCACCCCAAACCATAACTCCAATAGTGTGATGAACATGTCTTGCAACAAAAAACTGTGGATTCCTCCTTTCACCACGTCGCCTTCTTCATTCCTGATCCCAGAGTGACCGTTGTCTGCACCACTCAAGGCGATTACGTCGGTGTTCTCGAGTTAAAGGGAGGACCCAGTGTGGCCGGTATGAAAACAAGCCAAAACTTCTCATTCGTCGGTAAACACTTCGCATGCCAATAGGTCTTCCGTGTTCTGCAAACCATTCATTTGCAATGGACCTGGTAGTGGAGAAACGGTCCCTTAAGGCCAATAATCTTAGGCGGCGATCTTCACGGTCTGTTGTTCTACGGCGGTGTCCAGTGCCCCTTGCTCTTTGCGTACGGCCTTCTCGAAGCCATGCCTGACAACACCTAACCACAGTGTCTACACTTCTTTGCACTCTAACTGCAATTGCCCGAAAAGAAAGTCCAGCTTCCCGAAGTCCCACTATACGGCCCCTATCAGTTATATATATATATATATATATAAGTTGACGAAATCGTACAGGTCTCCGTACTCTAGGCATCGTAACCGATCGTAAAGGATGTCAAGAACCAAAATCCGCCAACGTTGATTCTTTACTGCGGCTGAAATATTCATTTTTAGAGCGTTAGTGAATTAAAAAAAAGCAGTATAAAAACCGGAATGTCCAACTGATAAGGCTGAAATTTTTTTCACATGTTATTCACAGTAAGATAAATACATTCACCAACTTTTATTACAATAAAACCATTTAAACTGGGTGTTAGGATTTATACGTCACTTAGTATATAATTAAATATCAGTTACCTAATATTTGTGCATGTCTTAAAGCTACTCTCTATCAATAAGGTTTTTGCTGTGATGTTTTATTTGTTTATTTATTTGCTTATTTATTTATTTTTTCTTTGTAATGACCTGCCATATATACTTATGTATCAACATGGCCAATAAATACTACTACTACTCTTCTCTAACAGACAGTCTCGGGACCCTTTCGCACCTGTTCTATAGCTACTCCAACAAGCTTTGTCTGCCAGACAAATCCACTTGACTTCGACCTCCCATCTTGACCGTGCCGAAATTCTAACATCCACAGCTGGCCGATACGACCGCTCCCTTGTCCCTAGAGTATCGCGATTGTGGAGCAATCTACATAAGGAGGCTTTTCCCAGTTCTGCTGATCTTTGGCAGTTCAAAAATCGGTTTAAAAAAAATTCCTTCAGCTCCCCATAGCAGCCGCGATGACAAGGGGGAGAGAGGGTTAACAATAGTAAAAGAATCTGCCTACGAAATACTTGAACGGCGTCTGGGAATTATGGAGTAGTTGTATGGGCCCGTTTGGCTGACTTTTAATATTCATTTCCGTTGCTATTTTTTCCCTTAGAGGGGTTAACTTGTGATGAACGTAATCCTTTACTAACTAACTGATGACAGTGTTGCGTGGTAGGTGTAGAGTCAACCTAATTGGCGACAAATTTACAACCCTTGTGAAGGCTGTGGTATGCGCAAAATGTCGGTTCTTGGGTAATTGGGGTGCGTAGATTCGGAATCCGACATCCACTTGCGACCCATTGTAAACCTCAAGTTGGGCGCCACGACACCTCATGATTTGTTTCGAGTGAAACTCGGTACTTATAGTCTGGTAAGGGAACAAAAAATTTTCCCAAAACGTTACAAAAATTCTAAGTTGGAAGAAAATGTCTTTCTTCAGACCAACAAATATTTCAGGATCCTAACATAGGCAGGAACTGAAAAATTTTTCGTTTTTTAATTATTTTGTTACGGTCCTGTAAATATATCATACAGAAAAAAGGTGTTCAGATAATTTTGTAGCTGGATGAATAAAACTGTTTGGTGCCTTCAGTGAAGTACATTTGCATATGGTTATATTGATGTTTTACTTCAAATTCCTTTCAAGATATTGTTAAATTTTGTACAAGAAATTGGTCAAAAATAATGACCTAAAAAATAGTCGAACTTTGTTATACTATATCTTCTTTCCTAAAAGGTAGATACCCTTGCTCTTCAGTACGATTTTTCTACAGCTAATGGAAAAAAAAAGTCTACAAGTGTTTGTGTTATTGAGTAGATGTGTTTAGTAGAGTAGTACTTAACCTCAAAAAAATGTTTTGCTAATTTTGAAAAACATTCTTCCACCGGATAAAGTTAATATATTCACGAAAAAATAAAATAAAAACTACCTTTTATTACGTAAGGGGTTTGGTAAATGACTCAAAATAAAACTTGCTTGAACGCTTTTTTGTATGCAAATGAACTTTTTTAAAATAAAAGACTTGTTAGCAAGTACAAAGTGAATCTGTAGCGTACAAAATATAAAGCGAAATACGCCTCTGGCTATCTAGCGTTGACGGATCCGTCAGAATTATTTGGCGATATGGGGAATTTTGAAATACAGGGTGTCCGCAAAGTTGGGGTTTTCCTGTTCAGAAATAACTACCCTTGAAATAACAAAGGTAATGTGTAGTGAAACGAGGGCGACCAAGTAAAAAAAATAAAGGAAAAAGTACTCACTCTCCAGTTGACGAGAAGGGCTAAGTACGTCTCTGCCCGAAATCATACCGCTCCAACAGAAAATGAAATCAGCTGATGCACTACCGAGCAGACGCAGGCAAACAATGCCACCATGCCAGCCCCAACATTCACCGAAAATGTTTGTTGAAAATGTGCCCGACGGACAGCGTGCGGATTTTCTACTGACCAAACATGGGTGTTGCGAAAGTTATTCACCCCATTACGCGTGAACGTAGATTCGTCTGTCACCAATATGCACTTCAAAAAGTCCGGATTATTGTCATGTTGATGCAACAACCACTCACTAAACCGCACTCTTGCTGGAAAATCGTCAGGTTGAAGGGCTTGTACACGTTGGACGTGAAACGGATACAGCCCCTCTTCACACAGCGTTTGCCACACTTTAGTTTTTGATACTTGCACTTCTCTAGCCACGTCTCTAGTGCTTGTTGAGGGATTCTCGTCTACGCGATTACCTCTAGACGCGTGACCGTAACCTTCGGTTGAAGGTTGCATACTGACCTGACTCACTGACCCCGACCCAGTTCTGTCGTCGGGTTGAGCTAGTGTCCTAGTACCAGTCGGGGATGTCGCGGCTACAGGACGGTATTCAGATATTTTTGATGTTGCAGAGCCCTTTATCTCGGTTCCCTTAAGACATTGGTGTATATGGTAATAAGAAAAATTGCTTATGTTTTCAAGATCTACACGTCGTGTAAAGGAAAACCCCAACTTTGCGTACCCTAATGACACCTCCAAGAAAATTGGCATAATCGCGTAAATGAATGTAGATATGAAAATATCGTACAAAAAACTTTTGTAGATAAGTCAACAAGCTACAAAATTGGCTCCACTACTTTCTTCTATACATCATGTTTACAGGACAGTAACAGAAATATCAAAAAGTCTTTTGAACATTTTTCAGTTCCTGCCTGCAATAAGATCCCAAACCTTTCGCTATGCAATAATTTAATAACCTAAATTCAAATCTTCATCCATTATAGAATTTTTGTTAGGTCAAAAATGTTCACTTACTGGGCTGTTAGGTAATTTGGTGAGACCAAATAAGGTCGAATGAGCTGTCCGATATTTTATACGTATAACTATGTCAAAGTTTTAAAAGCTGTTAATGTTTACATATTAGGAAGCCCATCAACTTGACAATCGAACAATGTTCTAGTTAAAATGCTCTATAAAGCTGTTTACTTCATTTTATCCATTTAGCCCCATCAGTCTTGCTCAAAATAATGATCTCTATAATCCAACTAATCCTACAGCAAAATATAAGATTTCCGTACCACCATGGAAGTCGTTGACATATGACCCGGGCGGAGACGACTCCTGGATCTGTTTCGTCCGGCCTCGTCCGCCCAATTTGTCTATTTCAGTGATATTTTGACTTGTCTTCTTCTGCTCTGCAAACTATCACGAACGACACGATTTCGGCATTAGCGCAGGAAACATCTGTCCGATACGCTATGCCGCTACCATGCTTTGGCTATGCTTCGTTCTGCTAAGTAACCATAGCATGCCGTATACAGTGTGTCCCAATTCAGTGAAATAGCTCATTTTGTCCCTTTCTACTTCCCACGCCTACTAGCGGGGAAGTATTGTAATCGCAAAAATTTTTGATATTGTTATGTTATGTTTTTTGGATCTACATGTAGATTACAAAATATCATGTCTCTCATTTACGTCGGTGTGTCTGTATGTCTGTCCGATAATTTTATAACCGCCTATAGCTTGAGAGAGAAACGCTCAGATTTTGATGAAATTTTCACACAAGGTTACCACTATGGCAAGGATGAAAAAGCCTCATAGTTTCTTGAAAATCGGTCTAGCGGAGGCGGAGGTAGAGGCAAAAACCCAAAAAAATCTGAATCGCTTGTACGTTTTTTGACGTTTCAGAAGCCCCTGAACATTTTCGGAAAAAATTTTGTAGGGGTTGCAACTTGGAGGTTGGGGGTTTTAGTCTCTGGTATTAGTCAAAGACATTATATACTAAGTGACATATAAATCCGAACACCCAGTTTAAATGGTTTTATTTTAATAAAAGTTGGTGAATGTATTTATCTTACTGTAAATAATAAGTGAAAAAATTTTCAGCCTTATCAGTTGGACATCCCGGTTTTTATACTGCTTTTTTTTAATTCACTAACGCTCTAAAAATGAATATTTCAGCCGCAGTAAAGAATCAACGTTGGCGGATTTTGGTTCTTGATATTCTTTACGATCGGTTACGATGCCTAGAGTACGGAGACCTGTACGATTTCGTCAACTTAGTGAGTTTGATAGGGGCCGTATAGTGGGACTTCGGGAAGCTGGACTTTCTTTTCGGGCAATTGCAGTTAGAGTGCAAAGAAGTGTAGACACTGTGGTTAGGTGTTGTCAGGCATGGCTTCGAGAAGGCCGTACGCAAAGAGCAAGGGGCACTGGACGCCGCCGTAGAACAACAGACCGTGAAGATCGCCGCCTAAGATTATTGGCCTTAAGGGACCGTTTCTCCACTACCAGGTCCATTGCAAATGAACGGTTTGCAGAACACGGAAGACCTATTGGCATGCGAAGTGTTTACCGATGATTGAGAAGTTTTGGCTTGTTTTCATACCGGCCACACTGAGTCCTCCCTTTAACTCGAGAACACCGACGTAATCGCCTTGAGTGGTGCAGACAACGGTCACTCTGGGATCAGGAATGGAACAGTATTGTCTTTAGTGACGAGTCTCGATTTTGTTTAGGCATGCACGATGGTCGTGCCAGGGTTAGAAGGCGACGTGGTGAAAGGAGGAATCCACAGTTTTTTGTTGAAAGACATGTTCATCACACTGTTGGAGTTATGGTTTGGGGTGCTATAGCTTATGGATCCAAGTCACCTTTAATCTTCATCAAAGGTAACATGAACGCGCAGCGTTATATCCACGAAGTTCTAGAACCCATCTTTTACCCTATCTTGACACCCTGACAGATCCAACTTTCCAACAAGATAATGCCCATGTGCAAGAGTCACAATAGACTTCTTTCAACATAATGATGTCACATTGTTACCATGGCCACCAAGATATCTCGACTTATCCCCAATTGAGCACGTGTGAGATATGATGGGTAGGAGATTGCTCAATTTGCAACGCCCTCCTCAGACTCTAGGAGCACTTCGAGAGGAGTTGGTGGTTGCCTGGAATGAGATACCACAGGAGGACATTGACCAGCTGATCAGAAGCATGCCAAGGCGCGTTGGAGAATGCGTAGCACATCAGGGTACATCCACACATTATTAAAGGTCAAAGGGCTTTAAAGCAGTGCAATCATTTTGAAATTTTTATCATTTACTTATTATGCTTCATTAGGTACTTATACAAAATTTTATTAAAATAAAACCATTTAAACTGGGTGTTCGGATTTATATGTCACTTAGTATATCATTAAGAGCTTTTGATACCGGTAACAACGGAAAAATGAAATGATAAAGTTCCGATCTATAATTCTAAATAACTTTGCAATCGTTGGCGTTGCGTGCAAGGCATTGTCGTGGAAGCCATTGTCCATTGTATGATAGACAACAAACTTCAACTGGTCTGCGGTGGTGTCGTCACTGAGACACCGCTACAGGAGAAATGTTTATATATTTCAGCAATATTTGGATATTATCGTAGTACGTACCACTTTAGCGGTCGGCGATGCTTTTGTAGATGACGTCTTAACTGTTTTTATTTCCACACATATATGCTTCTGGATTTCGCATAACCTTTAATTTGTATCACTCCATTTATGATGGTTTTCAGAATATTTCATCAAGTAGATCAGGGCTGTTGAAAAAAGGGACATTGGACACCGTTTTAATGCGATTTGATGGGATTAAGTTATAAAAATTAGTGCGTCCCATTTGAAAAAAAGTTTTTTTGGGTATTTAGGATTCTATTCTCTTTTTGGACCGCGTGGAATAAAGTCCAGTGTAGTAGATGCCTGCCTCTAAGGAAACCGTTACAAGTCTTATGTTACAAATGCAGGAAAAAATCATTATTTATCAACATGAATTTGTCATCTTTCACGCAAAATTTGTGTCTTAGATATATGAGGAAATCCATATCACATTTAAGAACTGACGAGGAATCCAAAAATTGGATAAATATAGGTGTCCCATTTAAAATGAGCGAGTTGTTATTTACTTTGCTACTTACCATCTAGTTGATCCCACCAATTTTACCGAAGCCTCAAAGTTTCGTAACCGCCTAATGAATAATTTCCGTGGAACCGTAAAGCGGGGGTTTCAAATTCGACCAAAATTGATTGAAATTCCACCTCAAAACTCACTAAGAAAATAAAGACGGTTTTAGGGAAATTCGGTTTTTTAACCAAAAATCGCAGCTGGCTAAGAAAATATGATGTAGACGCAAGTTTTTTGCAAATTTGGTTCATGTGTGGCTTCCATTTAAGGCATTGATCAATTTGTATGCCTAAAATTTTGTTGTGTGGACATGTTCTATTGATCGATTCAACGATCTGGTCAAACGTTATTACCAGTTGATGAATGTATTATTTTGACGCCTCTAAAAATAGTACAATAAGCTTTATCTAAGTAAATTCTTAGCGCCGTATTGCCAGTCGCTCCAACGATTGTAGGACGCCTTTATGGCTTCCTTGGCGTTCATAATATTTTTTCTCCTTCAGAAATGCTGGGGAATTTCTAGATTTCTATTGTGAGGCTGCTTTCTTTTTGAATTGTAGGAAATTTCAGACTGATATAACAGATGGTATAAGTCAAAAGCATGAACAATTTGATTCAAAACCGATATCTATAACATAACCTCAAAGTAGAGCGCTGCCACAGAACAGGATAAAACTATGAAAATCAAGGAGGCCATAAAGGCATCCTACAATAATTGTAGCAACGACTGACGATACGACGCTAAGAATTTATTTAAATAAAGCTTATTGACCTTTGTTTCATTCTTCAACGGGTAATAACGCTTGACCAGATCATTGGATGGATCGATAGAACATGTCGACACAACAAAATTTTTAGGCATGCAAATTGATCAATGCCACACATGAACCAAATTTGCAATAAACTTTCATCTACATCATATTCAAAAACCATGAAAAAAATAGTGGTCAGCTTAATTGTGGGTTTAAGTATAAGAACAAGCTGTATTTTAGACAGCTGGGAATATTAACACTGACAAAACAAGGCATATTTTACAAAGTTGAATGATCACACTAGATATTCAACCAGAAACTCGCTTGTCTACAGGGTGTAAACGTTATGATAGTCATTATGGGTGATAGAGGGGGTTAAAAGGAGCAAAAAGTTTCATATAACATGGGGGTCAAAACGGCATTTTTTTAAAGAAAAGCGACTTAAGAGTAAAATAAAATCTGACAACGCCGCAATGTCAGACGCAAATTACCACGGAACGCAGTGTAAATAAAGATGGAGTTTGTTATTTTTTTCTCTTAGGTATTATTTCATTATTTGATAATGTACTCGCAAAATGCAAACAATTTAAAAAACGGTACTTACCACTAACTGTCTCAGCGCTTCACCAGGTGTGTGAAAGTTTATTGAACGTATTAAAAAAATCCACTTATAAATAGGGAACACAACTTTGATACATACATTGTTTTTGTTTTTAAAACCCACACTGCACGTTTTTTGTATTCAAAGAAGGTGTTCAAAATATCGTCCTCCACTTTCCACACAAGCTTGATTACGACCTTCACGAATGGTATGAGGATTTTCTTGGGCCCACGTGTGAGTATTACGGAAATGTAATATCCCGTCTCGCGATTTTCAATGTTTTTGTGCAAAAACCACTGACAGAGTATTAGTCTGCGAGGATAGTCTTCTGCACTCGTTGTACATGGTAGGAATATAGCAAATTTTCCCGTAGGATTCTATGGACTATGGTATGCGATAGTCCTACGCGACGGCCTAATTCCCTAGTGCTGATATCTGCATTGATTTCCACGATATTTAAAATTCGTTCCTCCTGCTCTGCAGTAACCTGTCTTTCACGAGTGCGAATATTAGTGGGCTGAACACTTCCTGTATCTCGAAGTCTTTGGTACACCTGCACAAATGTCCTTTTGCCCGGGTGTACCCGTTGGCGAAATCTGTGGCGATAAATTTGAGCTGCAAGATTTGAATTCTGACGAGCTCCACCGTAAACTAGCAACATGTCGGCGAACTCTTGATTCGAGAACATTGTTAATAAACACGACGACGTACGCGAACAATAACTAACCACTGATACCGTTTACGATCGATTGCCGGTTCGATAAGAGTGATGAAAGATCGACGCGCTGTTGTCATGTGTGTTTTGAATATTTAATTTAATGAAACTTACTTACTGACTACAAATTTTGGTTTAACTTAGAAAAACTTAATGCCATTTATTTGTTAATTACCCAATTTTAAAACGTTTTAGATTAGATTATAAAAAAAGTAAGATTGTGGTGCTGGGGTCGATATAAAGCACTTAAAATTGTAAACTATTGTAAGCAATTTAGACAAAAATCTATTGACTTTTGGACCATGGGTCATATGAACTTTTTGACTTGCTTTGATCCCCCCTATTACCCATTTTAATAATGACTACCATATTACACCCTGTATAAAATTGTTAAATAGATCGCCGGACACTCCGGACATCTTGTCATTGGCATCATTTAAGAACAGGGTGAAGACTCTGCTAAAACGAAAGGCTTACTACTCTACGAATGAGTATTTTATGGATACAATATCTGCTTAACAATTATTGCTTTTGGGGCCAAGTGATGCATCTAGGGCTTAGTGTATATGTAAGCTTTTACATAACTTATTCATGCTTGTGTAAATCTCATATTATGCGATTTGGAGTTTAATTTATTGTATATGTGTTCTTTATTTTATATTATTTGTTTTACTCTTTCATACCGACTATTTTAAAACTTTTACTTCTGATTCGGATTTCAAGACTTGAAAGATTCTCACATATTTTGAGCCACTCCGCATCTAGCAAAACGTTGCATCGATAGTCAAGATGGTTTGCGCGGTATGTTTGTAAACAAAAGTTATAAATAAGGGACCGCTTAAGGGCGGACGCTCCCTTTCCGGCGCACATCTGGCACTGATTTTACAGTTTCACACGCCCCCTCTCCTCTTCAGCCCTCACTCTGCGGCGGCACGCGATTCCTTAAAGAGCTGTTGATGGGCTGCTTGTTCGTATCGACTAAGTGGCTACATCCGAGATTCCTGCATTATTTCCGAGAGTCGTTCTCATGGTGAAGGAGCTGCTGAGTGGTACTTCACTCTGGAATATACAGCACTTTTAAGGAAGGTTCCCTCATCTTACTCGTTTTCTGAACGGGTCAGGTTAGAAAGATGAAATTAGAGGCGATAAAAGTCGTACCGTGTAATCCTGCAAAACACCTTGACAAACAAAAAGCGTCTTGGTGCTCATCCGGTTTCGATGGATGGCTGAGTTCTGCCAAAGAGCAGTTAATTTCGGCTCGTCCAGACCACCGAGGACTTGATCTGCCACGAATACATCTCATCAATAGCGGAAACTTCTGTACAGGGCCCAGATAGGACCTAGCCTGGAGTATTGCTCACATGCTTGGAGTGCTGCCGCCCCGACTACATTATCTATGCTCGATGCTGTTCAGAGGATGGCTGTCCGACTGATCGATGTTTTTTCTCTAACGGACAGTATCGGGACCACATCCATAACTGGCTGATACGACCGCTCTTTTGTCCCTAGCGTATCGAGATTGTGAAACAATCTACAAGAGGAGGCTTTTCCCAGTTCTACTAACCTTAGTCAGTTCAAAAATCGGATTAACAATGCTCTTCGTAGCAGCCGCGGTACCCTGGAATTTAGGCTTCTGCCTGCGCCGCTGCTTCGGTGTAAAAAAACATAGAAGTAACAGTGGCTAGACACCATCCTGAAACGTGTTTTTAAATGGAATGAGCGGTCATGCGGTGCCCCATTTTGAAGCTTTCTATAATCCTGGAATATAAAATCACTATCCTTCAAAACTGGCAAGCTGTCTAATATAAGAGCCTCGGTATAGTGAGTCGATCATAACTCGACAAATAATCATCAAAACGTTACAAACCATATCAATATTTTTATTTTGGAAGGGTCTATTTGAATATGCAATAAAAAATGTGTTAATCAGATTAAAAAATAGACAGATTGTGATTTAATTTTGAATTTTAAAATGCAATATTCATTATTTTGTCACATTCCGATAGATCCTTCCAAGAGGCGAAGATTGTTATAACACGCAGCGTTTTGATGATGAAGAGCAAATAAAAAACAGAAGTGTATCAGTTTAAGGCAAAACACCTAGACTTTTTGACTTGGTAAATTGATTAATTTTGAGTTAAACTAAAAACAAATTTTGATTCGGGTTTTGCTAGAGTGCAATTTTTGGTTTACTAAAAGTGCGCGCTAATTTTTAATCACAGTGCGAATCGTGGCATTGAATGTTTACGATGTTGCTCCATCCTGTGGTCCACTGAGTCACGTAATGCCTCGTCCTAACTGGCAGCATCCGTGCGAAGAGATTCGTACGAAATATTCGCGCGAAGAAACCGACTTTCGCGCGAGCATTTTGGGTGTCCTTATTTACCTGCGAAAAGAACGTATCAAGGAGAGGACTAGACGTTCGTACGACAAAACTTCTACATTCATTTGCGAGATGGACAGCGAAAATGAAGCCACGTTTTTGTTTTCCCGGAATGTTTATTTCCAATCATTGATGTTTCCCAACCCACCCAGAAAACGGCAATCTGCTAAGGTTATATGGAAAGATCGTTGCATGCATGGAGAATTTCATCATCTTTATCCCCAACTGTGTGATGACGAAGAACTGTTTTTCGAGTATGCTGCAATGTCCAAATCAACGTTCGATTACACCTGCAGTGAAATACGCGATGAATGCACCCACCAGGTCACCAACTTTAAACAACCGATAAGCGTGGAAGAAAGACTGATGTTAACCATACAGTAAGTTCTTATCAATGTATTACAGTAAATAGTAAATATAGTGAAAGTAGTAAAGTTTATTAAAAAAATACAAAAGTTAACAAAAAACACGTAGCTGGAAATCTTAAATAGAATACAATGTTTGATCATCGACTATAGCGATAGAGGCATTTTTAATGGGTATTGAGGCATCTCGTGAGATATTGTCGAGGTTATCCCGAGGCTGAATACAGTCGGATGAAACTTGGAATTCTGAAAAGCGGTGTGAGGAAAGAACGATGTTATGATCAGAAACAGGCGATGCTGCCATTTCATCAGCAATCAGGTTTTGAATTTTACTTTTCAATCTCAGCTTTTGAATAGGGTGAAGAGTTTTCAGATAAGGAACCAAGGACTTAGCAAATAGCATATCCTCATCATCAACCATTCTACTTCTCTCTTTGAAAGCTGCGATTTTCTTTTCTTCGACCTCCAAAATTTGCCTCTGGAAGCCCGTAATGACGGCCGCCGATGGCGATGGTTTCCTTTTCTTATTTGGTTGTTTTTCATTACGTCGGAGAATAGTATCAACATTTGTAACTCTTGACTGTGATGGTGGTGATGCCAGTAAAGTCTGGGATGAAGATGTGCCACTGGATTGTTCAAATAGTTGGCGAATTTCTACTGTATCCGTAGGCTGCGTTATGTAACCGTTTGTCTCTGTAAACTGTGGTGCTGACTCGCAAAATGGGGTACCATGCTCTTGCGAGGAGGGCGTTTGTGCGTTTCTCGTCCCCTCTGGTAGAATATCTTGTTCTGCAGAGTTCGCCTCACTTTCTTGGGACTCTTCAGGGCAGTTGCCTTCAGTTTCACGAGGTTTCATGACGTCTTTTAGGAACCATAAATCGTTGAAATACACCCACTTCCCGGTGTAATTAGTGAGAGTTGGACTACCCGGATCACCCGAACGGTGAACAGTAATTTTTTTCAGTTCCTTTTGGAAAGTATCCCTCAAATTTCTCCATTTGGTCTTCACCACTTCTCCTGTAAAAAAACCTATAAGCAGCCACAATACTAATAATAATCAATTTTATATAAAGTGAATAAAGCATAGAGTCATTTATATATCTGTTTCGTGTTCTTTCTTCCAGGTTTCTGGTGACTGGAATTTCTTTTCGAAAAATTTCGTTCACATACAGGATTTCAAGAACAGCGGTTGCAAACATCGTGATCGAAGTTTGTAAAGCCATTTGGAAGAAGTTACACAACAAGCACATGAAGTTTCCCAGTACAGAAGATTTCAAAGCTATTGCTGCCTCATACAGTGAAAAGGGGAAATTTCCGCATTGCTGTGGGAGCATCGACGGAAAGCATATCCGTGTGAAAAAGCCACGGAAATCAGGAAGCATGTTTTACAACTATAAAGGTTTTTTTCAATTGTGCTCCTGGCTGTGTCTGATTCAGATTATAAATTCCGAATCATCGACGTGGGGGCATACGGAAAACACAGCGACGGAGGTGTGTTGAGTAACTCCATATTTTTCAAAAAATTCGTAGACGGTACATATAAGTTACCTTCAGAAGAACGAATTAGAAATTCGAACATAATCGCCCCCTACGTGTTTTTGGCGGATGAAGCGTTCCCGCTAACCACTTTTATCATGAGGCCATTTCCACGAAGAACATCACATGGAGACGAGGTTAAAACTTTATTCAATAAAAAATTATCTGCTTCTAGAGCAACAGTAGAATGCTCTTTTGGAATAGCTGCCGCCAAGTTTCGAATTTTGAATAAGCCGATAGAGACGTCCGTCAACAATGCTACCGCAATTGTTAAAGCTATTTGTGTTTGCATAATGTTATAATAGATAAGGAAGGTCTCGCGCCACAACTCAATGCAGAAAGTAATGTTACTTCTAACAGTACCCACTATAATTTGACTCCATCTCGCGACAACAATCGAGCTTCCAGGGCTGCTATTGCTGCAAGAGCGCAGTTCTGTGCATATTTTTCTAATAATTTAGTATCTGATTTAGTTTAATAATCTATAAGTTCAAACCTGTGCATAAATTGTAAAGAAATTGAAATAAAAAATCATGCACTCACTGGGTTTTCCCAACGATCTTGTTATCTTCTCCCACTCCTCGTGAGCCTTATTCCGATTTTTATAGTGTTCATTTTGTTTATTCCACAATAGTGGCCTTGCCTGGACCTCCAATATTAAATTCTCTTCGAACGACATAATATTTAAGCCAACTTCGGATGACGAAAAACAAACTTGTTTGATTTCTCCCGTACGATCACAACTCGTCGCTTATTCGAAATTTCTGATGAGGACACCACACTTGCAAAACGCAGGTTGGAACTTGACTGGCCGTACGAGTAACACGATGCGATGCCGAATCAAACTGAGCTCGTTCGTGCGGACGATCCGTGCGATGACGCCGGACGGTAAAATCCTCTAATTAGGACACATCCGTTCCAGCCTCCTTGATTGAATGCTAAGATAATTCGTACGAATACTATTCGTACGAATCTCTTCGCACGGTTGCTGCCAGTTAGGACGAGGCCTAACAAAGAAATGCCGTGCGATTTCGCTTGGCGCTGAGCATTTCATAGGCTCCGGTGTGTGAATGCGATGTTAGTCCCTTATACAGGGTAGCACATCGAAAACGAAACAGACGCTTTTTCTGGCAGCTCAGTTTTTTTTTGGATAAACGCTCAGACCCGTCGATTTTGTTTTCGAGGGGTACACAAGTTTGGCAAAAAATCACGTTAACCCGTGCAGGCCCCTGGGCGGGGGTGACACCAACCCTAACATCTTAAATGGAAAGGGGGGGTCGAGTGATACCTTATTTTAAAGGTCTTTCAATTCCCTTTATAATTATATAAAATTACTGTACTTCAGTTCAGTAGTTTTGAAGATTTATTGATTTAAAGCTTAAAGTAGACTTTAACACATTGACTGCGAACTGGGATGAGGATACCCACCTCAGAAACTGAAATACTTTTTTTGGAAGGCGGCAGAGAGCGTCGAAAGACGCCGTTCGCCTTCCACCACAGGAGCGGAGGGCGTCTTTTGACGCTGTTCGCACTGAACGTGTTAATAGGTACATCAGATTAGTTTGTACTACTTTTAGAAGAAATTTCGTCTGTTTATCATTTTGTTGTTGAAAATAGCTATTGGAGCTTTTTTTTTGTGGCAAAACTGTTATTTCTTGAAGAAAGATAAGGAAATATCTCGTACTTATTTTAAATAGGAATTTAGTACATAGTTTGCGATTGATTTGACCAAACTTTGTTGCTAAAATAACTTGTAACGCTTTATTACATAAATTAACCATGGTATATTCCACAGCAGGAAGAGTTGAAATTATCGAAATATTTTTCGGAAATAATCAGTGCGCTAATAAAACAGCAGAAATATTTAATGAGCGACATGAGAACAGTAACGTGCACCGAGAATATGTTCTAGAACTTGTAGCTAAATTTCGGGAAACTGGGTCAGTAGCCAATAAAAAACGCAACATTGAAAATCCCATAAGGATAAGTTTATGTAGATCCTACGTTACGTACCCGCAAATTGGAGACTGTGTGTGGTGTTAGCCGACGTACTGTCCAATTGATTCTAAAGGCCCATAGTTTTCATCCGTATAAAATTCACCTGGTACAAGAACTTAATGAAGACGATTTTGATCGGCGATTACAATTTTGTGAAGATATGAGTAAACGAATTATCATCGATGAACATTTTCTATTCAACACTTGCTTTCCCGACGAATGTTCCTTTTTCTTAAATAGCGTAGTAATTCGTCATAACTGTCGATATTGGTCCGATTCTAATCCCAGAATTTATCATGAGGTTCATGCACAGCAGCCACAAAAATTAAATGTTTGGGCTGGTATTTTTGGCGATCATTTAGTTGGTCGTTTTTTCTTACCTGGAAATTTGACCGGTGAAATGTATTTGGAGTTACTGGAAGACGTCATAGATCCTGCATTAACAGCCATAATTGAAAATCAGAATGATCGGCGGTACATTGCGAATAGGTTGATGTTCCAACAGGATGGTGCCCCACTACATTACGCATTACGTGTTCGACAATATTTAGATCAGACGTTTCCAGATCGATGGATTGGTAGAAGAGGTGCCATTGAATGGCCCCCAAGATCGCCAGATTTATCACCTTTGGATTTCTTTATGTGGGGTCATTTAAAAAGCAAAATATATGCTACTCAGCCAACATCATTAGAAGACCTGCGACAAAAAATTGTGAGTTATTATTGCATGGAGAGTCATGGTGACCATTTTCAACATTTACTGGCCTAATGGGTCAGTTCATTCTTCATTTTTAAATCACTTTGTTGCCAAATGTATTGATCTCCACTAATGATGATGTATTAGTTTTATTTAATCTTTGAATCAATAAATCTTCAAAACTACTGAACTGAAGTACATTAATTTTATATCATTATAAAGGGAATTGAAAGACCTTTAATATAAGGTATCACTCGACCCCCCTTTCCATTCAAGATTTTGGTGTCACCCCCGCTTAGGGGGCTGCACGTGCTAACGTGATTTTTTGCCAAACTTGTGTCCCCCTCGAAAACAAAATCGACGGGTCCGGGCGTTTTTCCAAAAAAAAAACTGAGCTGCCAGTAAATGCTTCTGTTTCGTTTTCGATGCGCCACCCTGTATTTACTACCGTTCAATCCATGTTCGAAAGTAAGACATGACAGCATAACAGAGACCACTGCATACGGACTAAGAACTTTATAGCAGGTCCGGACACGAGTGCAACTTATCTGAGCAAACTTACAGAGCCACAGAGTTGTCTGTTTATAAGACCCAGCCTAAAGCTACTCTTCATTCATATTATAGGAAACCACGTCTTTCAGCTGAGCGTTTGAATGTTAATGATTCTTCAGCGACACATACGGATAAATCACCGCAATCTTAAATATCTCCGATGTCATCTGTCATGCTCGAAGAACACCATTAATTACTTGGTAAACACGCCCGTTTCATAACAAGTTATATTTCACGACGCTTCCTCAAGATGCTGACGAAGCTGACGCTAGACGCCTGAAAATAGGTCTACTTGATTAAGGGACGATAAATTAACCCGCAGGACCGTGCCTTAACTGTAAATATGGACTTTAGGGATTAATGAAGTTTCTGCTTAAATGCTGTCATGTACGTGGAGACGATCCTTGAAGCTCTGAACCATCCAATAACCTAGTTATGGTGAATCGTGAATCAAGCAGACTGGTAGGTCAAGAGGTCCAAATCAGAAAATGCACAGGTTGGCGGTTCAACGTGAACCTGTGATTCTTTCGGCGGAAGCTGGTTCCAACCATTCCAAATTACACAATAGCCTTTAAGGCTTATTGCAGAACACTCCTCTTATGACTCAGGACTTGATCTAGCAGTGTTGAACTCTATGCTAATTGATACAGTTCTCTGTCGGTAACCTCCGAGACCCTATTGATTTCTGGTCTGTGTTTACCAAAGAAATGCCTTGTCTTGTGAGCTAGCGCTTAGCACTCATAGAAGAGGTGAAATGCCGGCTTTGTTCCTCAGCCACATTCTATTTGAGATCTCCATTATGCACCCGTGTTTGGCGCTAGTTTTCTTTCAGGCCAACGTGTCCTTTTGCTGTATCTAATTGATTTCTGTTCACTGAGAACAGTTCTACTACCGCGTTTGGGCATGGCATCAAAATGAATTCCTTCTCAAGACTGAGGTCCTGAATCTGTACAAGAAAGTGTAGCTGTTGATTAACGTATTATACCTGAAGGTATCAAACCTAATACTCTATTCCCAGACTAACTATAAATCTACTTGGAAAAGCTTAGTGACTCATAGATAGTACTACAACTATTTAAAACTGTACTGACTCATACGCGTGATCAGAGCTCGATTCCGGCTTCCTTCCAGTACAGCCATATAGCGTACGACAGATGTCGTTTCTGTGGCTTTGCGGTGGTCAACAACACAGACAGAGATGGAAATAATGGCTGGTTGTTCTCCGCCGGTAGAACCAATGAAATCAAAGACGCGCCTCGACCGGCAGACTCATAGGCGTCGGCAACGCATTGGAACGTGTTTCGTTGAGCGATCGCATATTGTGTGTTTTTATAAGAATTGATGTGTGATTGTTATTGTTGTGGTTTCTGTGGTTACTGTTTTGGTTATACTTAACCATGGAGAGTACAAATGGTACGAGTGAAAGTACTGAAAGCCAGGGAACAAGTAGACAGCTTCGTAAAGCACTGAAGAGGGACGCGAAAGAAATCGTGCTCAACGTGTTCAATTATCTGAACAGAACTATGTCGCAGGGAGATGCACTCGCGCGTTGTGAAAGTATGACAGGCGTTCCAGAGTGGACCATTCGCAGGGTGGTGCATGAAAAGAAGAAAACTGGAGCTACTACTGATCCAAAGTTTAATTTGAAGGGACGAAAGGCCGTTAAATTGGATGACGATAGCAAAATGGCGTTAAGGCAAACCGTACATTCATCCTTCTTTAGGAATGAGATACCAACCCTCAAGGCTGTATATGCAGCGATCAAGGAAAATGAAATTATACCCCAAATAGGCGTCGAGGTAATGAGGAAATCCCTGCACGAAATTAATTTTCGTTACGAAACGCGTAATCGGAAGTCAGTATTGATAGAGAGACCTGAAATAGTCACCTGGCGTCGAAAATACCTACGCGAAATGATTGAATATAGGCGACAAAGCAGAAAAATCTATTATTTGGACGAGACATGGGTAAATGCAGGTCACACAGTTAAAAAAACCTGGATAGACAAAAACGTAGTGAGTAACCGACAAGCAAGCATTGAAGGTTTGTCAACAGGTCTTCGTAGACCGTCAGGGAAAGGTCAAAGATTGATCGTAATTCATATTGGTAGCGATAGTGGCTTTTTAGAAGAGTGTGACTTGATTTTCGTCTCTAAGAAAGGAGGTGATTACCATGGCGAAATGAATGCCAGCTGCTTCGAGAGCTGGTTTCAAGGGGTGCTTCAGCGAGTTGAGCCCAACTCTGTGATCATCATGGATAATGCTTCCTACCATAGTCGTCGATCCGAACGTGTACTGACTATGGGATCTCGAAAAAGTGACATGCAACAATGGTTGCGCGAAAAAGGAATCCCGTTTGACGATTCATGTGTGAAAGCGGAATTATATGAAAAAATTAAACAGCACAAACCTGCGAACATTAGTTTACGTGACTGATGAGATGGCCCGTCAATGTGGTGTCACTGTGCTGCGGTTACCGCCCTACCACTGTGAACTGAACCCAATAGAGCTCATCTGGGCTCAAGTGAAGGGTTATATTGCGCGTCATAACACAACCTTCAAATTACCAGACTTTAAGGTTTTACTTGAGACTTCCATACAGCT
Organism: Acanthoscelides obtectus; assembly: GCA_963669975.1. Taxonomy (NCBI): domain Eukaryota; kingdom Metazoa; phylum Arthropoda; class Insecta; order Coleoptera; family Chrysomelidae; genus Acanthoscelides; species Acanthoscelides obtectus. The sequence goes on from CAVLJG010000004.1 coordinate 16,102,205, forward strand.
AGTAACGCCCGAAGCTTGGCAGAATGCTATCCGTCATGTTGTGAAGGAAGAAACAAAAATGTGGCAGCTTGACCACCACATCGACACCATCATAGAGCCAGTTATAGTCAATTTCAACGAGGAAAGCGATAGCGACAGTTTATTACTGTCAGATGTAAGTGGAAGCGACGATGAATAAAGGTAATTCCCAAATTTTTGACTTACAATATGTTTCAAACCACTCTTTATTAAGCATGTGACAAATCTAGTTCACCCATGTTAAACATTCATACCCTCCTATGAACAGCCGACTACTGGTAGTTAAGTGATGTTCACGTGAACATCGATGAGTCATTACAGTTTTATATAGTTATAGTATAGTATTTAACATGCTACAGCTCCGTTTGTGTGAAATGGTTTTACTTCATTAATATTATTTTCGGACAAAGCAGGATTTGGAAGGGATGGGCCCATTAACTCGCATAATCTTCACATTTATGCAGACGAAAATCCTCATGCAATAATACAAACCCGCCACCAAGTACAATTCCAAATTAATTTATGGGCAGGAATAATTGGACAATATTTAATAGGACCCGTTGAGTTACCACCTAGACTAAATGGTCAAAGGTATTTACAATTTCTTGAAGAACAATTACCCCCTCTTCTCGAAGATCTTCCATTACAGACACGCATGAATATGTGGTTTATGCACGACGGCGATCCACCTCATTTTCGTATATTAGCTAAAGAGCACCTGAATAGAGCTTATCATATCAGTGGATAGGAAGATCAGGCCGGCTAGATCACCAGATTTAAATCCTATGTATTTCTTCTTCTGGGGTGATTTAAGACTACGCGCTTACAATACGCCAGTGGAAACTGTAGATGATCTTCGACAAAGAATTTTCTACCATAGCCAGGAAATTAAAAATTACATACAAACGCTTTGGAGAGAGAGATTAGTCCGTCGGGCTCGAGAGTGTGCTAGGCTAGGTGGTGCTCATTTTGAATAATTCTTGTAGTTATTATTTTTGTTTATTAGTTTTGTTGCCATCCTCATTTGTATTTGAGAAAAACCATAGCAATGCTACTCAGGTATTATCCAAAGCAACTTGATTATTATGTTATAAAAATGTTTTATTTATCGTGGTACAAATAATGCATTGGAACTTTTAATAACAAATATCTCGAAAACTATTAGCTTCAGACACTTCTAACAAGTAAACCTTTTTTGCTGTGGAAATACGAGAAAATAAGATTTTTCGGTCAGTTGTTGTATACAGGGTAGCACAAAAAAGTTGTACGCTTATTAATTTAAGCCCCAGGAAGGTGACAGGCATGGTTTTATCCGCGAAATCATCGTCGAATTTGCCTATATGTACAGAGTATCTATGAAATACTCGAGCATGACGAACACCTGAAAACAGGTTTTAAGAAAGGTCTTAGGATAATATGAGTAATTTATCGATATTCTCAAATATGACCCCATACTGTTCTCTAAGGGAATTGACACTTTATCACTAACACTATGATCATAGTTAGTCTCCCTATAATCAACTCTCGTATGCTCACATAACAAAATTTTGATTAGAAAAAGGATACCATACTTAAGAGTAGAAGCTGGCCTTAATTATACTTGTGCCTAAAATCTCAATTACTACTGAAGTTAAGAATCTTAGACATATATCTAAGTTTGTTACCTTATGATTTCAAAAATTAAGTAAAAGTAATACAGAAACAATAACAACAAAAAAACACCAAGCAAATCTAAATCAAGACGATCCAGCTAGGAAAACGAATGTCGGATCGGAATGCTGCAAGTACATGATGCAAATGCCTTATTTATATGTTATACCCTTACCCATTTGGATCGGACTAGCGACTGAACGCTTCCGCGTCAGGCGCCTCATGTCAAATTGCATTAAGAAGGGACTACACCTGAAATAAGACCTGTTTTAAACGAGTCTCTTATTTTCCATCTAGTGTGTTTATTTCTGAAGTCATCCTTACGATTTTTGTTTTGTCTGATACATCAACTACAGGTCAATGTCGCTCTACAGCCTTTTTTTGAATTGTTATTATAAAATGAAGAAAACCATAAATCAAGTTTGTCATTTTCACATATTTTTTTAGAACTGTTCTAATCTGGAATTCAAAAAAAGGGCTTCATACGACCCTAGTGCTTACTGATTTTCTCCTACCGTATGTAAAAAAATTAAATCAAACATCGACACTTTTTCATTCATAATATTATTAGAGATTATAATAATAATAATAATAATATTTATTTACTCTAAAATACAGGGAACATGAAACGAGTAAATAAATATAATATATCCATAGGAGGACAACGCCTGTGCATGGATCATATGTATGTTGAATTGCAAAATATAATAAAATAGAGAGAAAAAAGAAATTATTGGTAAGAATGGTAGAGCATTTATTGTGTAATATTTGAGATTATTTTAATTAATTTGATTTCTTCCAATCGTGTTAATAATTTTTTTTAATTTTTTTTTGAAGCCTAATGTATTGCGTAATTGTTTTAAATTATTTGGTAAATGTTCGTACAATTTTGGAGCTATATACAGGTGACATCGTTTCATTAGGGATTTGTTTGGTTTAGGAACATTTTTTGCGCGTAATTTACATCTGGTTTTATGATTATGTTTAATTATGTCGTGTTCACTAATAGTTTTGTGATAATGAGTGATGGTATGTAAGAAGTAAAGTTGTTTAGTATCATATACTTGTGCATCATTATATAAGTCATTAGTTGGGTATAATTTTGATTTGCCTAACATTGATTTTAAAATTCTTCTTTGAAGTACATCTAAATCGTTAAAGTATGTCGTGCATGCAGCACCCCACACTACTATACCATATGTTATGTGTGGCTCGACTAAAGCTTGATATATTATTCGTAGATAATATTCAGTTAATATACCGGTTAGAAATTTTATTTTATATGCTATGAATCTAATTTTCTTTAGTATGTGAGAAATATGTACATCCTATCTCAAGTGGGGATCTAGATAAATTCCTAAATATTTTGTATCATTAACTCTATTGATTTTTATATTTTTATGATAGTGATGAAAATGGTAAAAAATGAGTTTTAGTAAAGTTAATTGTTAATTTTCGGTTATTAAACCACTGAATAATTTTGCAAAAGTCATTTTGGATAATATCTTTTAAGTCGTTCCAATCCTTACCTTTATAGAGTATAGCAGTATCGTCTGCAAAACTGACTATTTTACCAGTACTGTTAATTTTGAATATATTGTTTAAATAAATATTGAATAACAGAGGACCCAAAATTGTACCTTGTGGAACACCACATTTAACAAACATTTCTTTACTATACGAGCTTAATAATTTTACTGATTGCGGTCTATTTGATAAATAATTTTCCATTAAAGTATACATCTTTCCACGAAAACCTATTCTTTCTAAGATTTCCAAAAGTATATTGTGGTTAACTGTGTCAAACGCTTTTTGTAAGTCCACAAATACGCATATCGATGGTACTTTTCCATCTATATTTTGGGTTATTTCATCTACTATACTTAATACCCCATCTGTTGTAGATTTGCCCGCTATAAAACCATATTGATTTGAATTTAGAATTTTGAATTTATTAAGAAAATTAATCATTTTATTAAGCAGTAATTTCTCAAAAACTTTAGCTAAACTTGATATAAGTGAAATAGGTCGATAGTTAGTGACGTCCGTATTATCATTAGATTTATAGATAGGTATGATGATTGCTGTCTTGAAAGCTGATGGAAATACTCCAGATTGGAAGGATTTGTTAATGATATAAGCAAGTGGTTCTGTTATTTGTTTGGCCAGTATCTTTAGATGTTCAGCTCTAATTTCGTCAACTCCAGGGCTTTTTTTATTTTTTAGAGTCATAATGGCATTGAAAACATCCTGATAGTCTACTTCAGTTAATACAAATGAATTATTCAGACTTGTTTCATGCAGATTAATATCAGCATTTTGTTTGATATTATTTGCTAAGTTTTCTCCTATATTCGTGAAAAATTCTATGAACTCATCACATATTTGCTGAATATTGTCTGTTTTCTGTCCTGTTTTTGTTTTTATTTCATTAATATTGTTTTTTGAATAGGATGACTTATTGAATATATCATTGACAGTGGACCATAGTAGGGATATTTTGAGACAGAGGTGAAACATAACTGTGACAAATGCGCTGCGGTATCTTATTTCATCTTTGATATGTTTTTGGTTGCGGGAACTTAGTATTACGTTGATTACCTTCAAGTAATATACTTAATCAGTGGTATATCACGTATTAATCCATGATTACTGGTACAAATGTACTTATTTGGCGGGACACAAGCCCTCAAGCGTACTCACAAGAGCCAAAACCCCAAATAGACCTCAATATTTCATAAATTCACCTAATATATCTCTGATGTGTTCAAGAGACATACAGGCGCTGTTTGTAGCGACAATAACAGTCCAACAGTCGTAATAGTGGTTCTCTATGAGACCGCTAAAGTGTCATTAAAGCTCTAATTGCATTGGCAGGGAACGTACAGTTGAAATTGTGAGCATCCCAATGGTATCGTTCCAGACTAAACATTATATAACCCAGGAAAGAAGAACTTAAAATGCACTATTATTTTAATCATTGTCTAGTAAACCTATGCACTTGGATCTTAAAGTCTTGAAAAATATTTAGGTCTGGTTGTTTAGGTAGCAGGCAGAAACTGGACGAAAAAATAGGAAGAAGAAACTAGGAAAAAAGGGGAAAAAAGTATGTAGCATGCAACCTCACGCAAACTCACAAGACCTCCCGCGTACTCACGTTACTGCGAGAATGTTAAAATAACTGATGTTACGAAAATATTTGGATATTGTACGAGCCCCTTCCCACTTCAGTTGGCCCACTTCAAAATCTGTACCAAAATATGCCTTTATAAACTAAACATGACGAAACTACTTACTTCTAAAACAATTTATTTTCTCAAAAACATTTTAGATAAACTCTAGTCGTAAAAAAATACATATTTGACCTATAACTAATAGAACATCTGAACAAATAAACAATGTGCGAATAAATGCGCGAAGTTAACAAAGCAACAATTGAAAGATTACCATTGGGTAACATCACCTTTATTTTTTATTACGGCTGAAATTCTTTGGGGCATAGTGTCAACGAAGTTTTGGCAAAAATTTGGTGTAAAACAATCCCATATTTCTTGAAGCTTTTGTCTCATTTCGGTGATTGCACGAGCAGGATGTTGTCGTAGAACCTTTTTCATCTCGTGCCACAAAGTTTCAATAGGTGACAGATCTGGACTGCTAGAAACCCATTTCAAATGTGGTACATTATTTTCTTCCATCCATTTTATAGCCTTTTTTGAGGTATATCACGCTGCACCATCTTGCTGAAACACAAAATCTTGGCCGGATGTCAAACATTCTTCCATCACTGGTAAAAGCGATTCTTCTAAAATTGCCAAATATTTGTTTGTATCCACATTTCCATCAATAAAATGAAGTTTTCCTACTCCTTTTGATGACATACTACCTTTACTTTTCTCTTCAGACAGTCTACATGGAACGCTTCGTTTTTTTGCGAATAACTCTACTGCGACTGTCACCAACACAACCTTCGAATCGGGCATCATCACTCCATTGTATTGCACACCATTGTTGAGGTGTCCATTGTCTATGTTCTTTAGCCCATCTAAGGCGATTTTTCTTTTGCAATGGAGTTAATAGTGGCTTTAGGGTTTTTACTTCACTTTTCTTTATAAGAAAACTTACCTTGCAAGTGCTAAATCCCAGTTTGTGTGCCTCTCTCTGAGTTGTGGACCTCGAAATTCGTGTTCCAACAGCGTCACTCCACAGAGCACTTAATTGTAAATAATTGGCACGCCCGTTTTTCACGATTATTCTTCTTAATGCTCTTCGGTCGGCATTTGTGATATTACTTTTTTTCACATATCGTGGCTTAATATTAACTGAACCAGTTACGTTATATCTTCTAACAATATTTCTCACACTGTACCGCGATAAGTCTAACAAAGTTGCAATTTCTGAGTTTGATTTCCCAGAATTAAAAATTTTAATTATCAGTAACCGAACTTTCTCACTAATAACCTTTTCTCTATCCATTTTGAAAACCTGAACTACCCAAAACTATTTTAAACGTATTCTAACAGCTGTGATCAATAAAAACAATTGTCATGGCTTTTATTTTTCACAGCCACCTATGCGTTGTAGACTTATTTTGCATTGAAATGAAAATAGGTTGATATGCTGTAATTGCAACATGTGTTATTTTTATGCTGCAAATTTGATTAGCGAGTGATAAAATTGGTGTTTTCTACTATATATTATCAAAATATTCATTGTTAATATTTTAAACCTATAACAAACAAAAAAACTAAGATTTCAATTGTTGGGCCAACTGAAGTGGGAAGGGGCTCGTACTATGTTTGTCGATTCGTTGGCCTGTCTACCAGTGGCATTTATTCCGGAGCTTTCCAAAAGCATACTTAACCTCCGTCGGAGTGTTGAAAATCAAAATAAGAAGCCAAAACAAATAATGGTTAAATTAACATAAACAATGGTGCGCATGATGGGATGCATGGGTAATACTTCGTCTTAGGACCACAACAAAACTGCAACCATAACCAATAATATACAACGTTGTTTCAAGCTTTTTAGCAACCATCAGTAATTTAGAAACAAATAATGGAAAGCAGACAAGCAAGTATGGATCTACTGAAAAGCTCAGTATTGTAGTGTTCGAGAAATAAAGGTGAATCTGTCATTTCTGAGCAGCTTGCCAATCGAAGTACTACGGAGCTGCTTTCCAGTGGTTTTTTGTTTGAGAGTGACACGCTCCCGAACTACTCCAGAAACAATGCCTGAGAATATAAAGTGCAGTGGAACGGTATTTCATTTGTTACTTCAATGAGTTGATACCAAACATTCGGATTGCCTTAGGAAGAACATTATAAAAGTGGATTCCACAGTTATTAGACCCGTTTCTAGCTCTTTGTAGATGATATTTAGAAATATCTAACTTATAGATGTTACGTGTATCGAAACCATGTACGTCACTGTGAGTTTTGTATACATTCAAATTGTTATGAACATAACATAGGCAGATAAATACAAGGTGGCGCATCGAAAACGAAACAGACGCATTTACTGGCAACTCAGTTTTTTTTGGAAAAAATCACGTTAGCACGTGCAGCCCCCTAAGCGGGGGTGACACCATCCTCAAAATCTTAAATGGAAAGGGGGGTCGAGTGATACCTTATTTTAAAGGTCTTTCAATTCCCTTCCCTACATGAGCTTCAGTTCAGTAGTTTTAAAGATTTATTGATTTAAAGCATAAAGTAGACTTTAGTAGGTATAGCAGAGTACTACTTTCAGAAAAAAATTGACCAGATTAGTTTGTCCTACTTTCAGAAGAAATTTGACTAAAAAAATTTACTTAATAAGTAAATGCTTTTCTTCACTACGCCCATGGTTTGTTTATCATTTTGTTGTTGAAAATAGCTATTGGAGCGTTTTATTGTGGCAAAAAAGTTATTTCTTGAAGAAAGATAACGAAATATCTCGTACTTATTTTAAATAGGAATTTAGTACATAGTTTTCGATTGATTTGACCAAACTTTGTTGCTAAGATAACTTGTAACGCTTTATTACATAAATTAACCATGGTATATTCCACAGCAGAAAGAGTTGAAATTATCGAACTATTTTTCGGAAATAATCAGTGCGCTAATAGAACAGCAGAAATACAAGTATTTAATGAGCGACATGAGAACAGTAACGTGCATCGAAAATATGATCTAGAACTTGTAGCTAAATTTCGGGAAACTGGGTCAGTCGCCAATAAAAAACGCAACATTTAAAATCCCATAAGGAACGAAGCAATAGAAGTGGGGGTTTTAGGGCAAGTTTAAGTACCGGCAAATTGGAGACTGTGTGTGGTGTTAGTCGACGTACTGTCCAACGGATTCTAAAGGCCCATAGTTTTGATCCGTATAAAATTCACCTGGTACAAGAACTAAATGAAGACGATTTTGTTCGGCGATTACAATTTTGTGAAGATATGAGTGAACGAATTATAAACGATGAACATTTTCTATTCAAGACTTGCTTTTCCGACGAATGTTCCTATTTCTTAAATGGCGTAGTAAATCGTCATAACTGCCGATATTGGTCCAATTCTAATCCACGAATTTATCATGAGGTTCATGCACAGCAGCCACAAAAATTAAATGTTTGGGCTGATATTTTCGGCGATCATATAGTTGGTCCTTTTTTCTTACCTGGAAATTTGACCGTTGAAATGTATTTGGAATTGCTGGAAGGCGCCATAGATCCTGCATTAACAGCCATAATTGAAAATCAGAATCATCGGCAGTACATTGCGAATAGGTTGATGTTCCAACAGGATGGTGCCCCACCACATTACGCATTACGTGTTCGACAATATTTAGATCAGACGTTTCCAGATCGATGGATTCGTAAAAGAGGTGCCATTGAATGGCCCCCAAGATCGCCAGATTTATCACCTTTGGATTTCTTTATGTGGGGTCATTTAAAAAGCAAAATCTATGCTACTCAGCCAACATCGTTAGAAGACATGCGACAAAGAATTGTGAATGAGTGCCTTCAAATTACTCCTCAAATATTGCAAAATGTGCGGCAACGTTTTGAACAAAATCTTTATTATTGCATGGAGAGTTATGGTGGCCATTTTCAACATTTACTTGAATAACGGGTCAGTTCATTCTTCATTTTCAAATTACTTTGCTGCCAAATGTATTGATCTCCACTAATGATGATGTATTAGTTTTATTTAAGTTTTAAATCAATAAATCTTCAAAACCACCGAACTGAAGTACATTATTTTATATCATTATAAAGGGAATTGAAAGACCTTTAAAATAATGTATCACTCGACCCCTCTTTCCATTTAAGATTTTGGGGGTGGTGTCACCCCCGCTTATAGGGCTGCACGTGCTAGCGTGATTTTTTGCCAAACTTTTGTCCCCCTCGAAAGCAAAATCGACGGATCTGAGCGTTTTTCCAAAAAAAAAACTGAGCTTCCGGTAAATGCGTCTGTTTCGTTTTCGATGGACCACCCTGTATATAAGGAGATAGAACTCTAAGGATTTTTAGGTTGATGAATGCCTCCCTACATGGCTGCATATATCTCAGACCTGCGATGACTCTGTCGTAGCGCCTTTGTAGTGCAAATACTTTAGGCACATGCACAGAGTGACCCCACTTCAAGTGAGCATTTGACATTCGTGCGTGGAAGTATCCATAATATGTGGCCAGCAGCGTATCACCAGGAACACAGCTTTTCAGATTCCTAATTAAGAAAATAATCTTGGATAGTTCCCCGAAAATATTGTTTATAAGTTCTTCCCAAGGCATGCGTGTATTAATACTGACACCCAAAAAATTTACTGTAACTATAGTACTGACGTTATAGTAATACAAACTTATTACTACGGGCAGTGTCTCTGGAGCATTATCATTTTAATTGCTAAAAACTAATTTTCAAAATTTTTTGTATATTCAATATTCGCAGAATACAGCAGATCAATCGAAGGTTTTTGTTTGCATTAAAGTCAAGAAGGCATTTACGTATATTAAAAATAAAAGTGGTCCCAGCACAGAACCCTGTGCTAAAAGAAACGCTATTATTTCCTGCATCATCTTGTAATCCTTCAGGTGATTCTCCAGGAGTAACCGCCTCATCGGTCAGCTTAATTAGCGTCCTCCGGTGCAAAGTGCAGGTGCATAAAGACCTGCAATGTGCTTGGTCCGGAATTAGCACTCCGTACGTCCGTGGGCACTAAATCAAGACGTTTTTGCGTACGCGCGGTGTGGCGAGAACGAGAAACACCGCGTCTGGATGCCCATTAGGTTCGGCCAATCTATTTTACAAAGCACTTTCATTATGATGTACGGCCGACGTTCTTTAACACCGTGTTCTGGCCACCGCAAAGCGTTAGATAAATAACTGTTGCCGCTGCGGTAACGACAAGCGGGTCGTAGTCTTTAGTCTAGTCAAATGGCAGATTACTGCGTAGCTCTTGGACATGCCATTGTCGGATCTCGGATCTCTGCGGCCCGAAGCACAAAGCTTGTAAGGCAGGGGTATTATCTATCTTGAAAAGTGACATTTTGCCGTTTTTTGACATTATATAAGTTTTTTGTGACATTATTTGGGTTTTTTACAAGATGTCAATTTAGAACTAGATGTTGCTCACTTGATGTGCACTCGTTTTGTCGCTGTACGTGTTGCCCAAACGTCATGTCGGTTCAGCTATCAATGTTTGGCTTTGATGTGATGTCACATCCGTTTAAGAGATGGCGTTATGGTAGGTCTAAGCTGTAAGCTGTATGCTAAACTGAAAGGAAACGGCAGTGCATACGTGAGGATTTGTGTGCTAATAATCTGTGTTGATGATAATTCCATTGGTTTCTTGTCTCAAATACACTTACTTTAGATATAGGCAAAGCTAGAAATTAGTTGCGCATCCACGTTTTTTTATTCATCCTGGAAATTATATATATATACAGGGTGTCCCAGAAATCGACGTCAAACCGAAACCGGGTGATAGGCAAAGTCATAACAGCTATCAGAAAAATACTTTAAAAAATTTTATGTATGTGTTTTGAAAATTATAGGTTTTTGAAAAAAATATAGATATTTCACACCCTACGGCAGTCTGTCAACTCCTGTTACTACAAATATTAACTTTTTTTGGATTTTATTTTTAGAATGTGATGATGAATAATGCATCTTCAAATTGGTGTCTCAACCTTACTGCCAACTTTTCTCGTTCAGGAAAAATTGCCACTTATTTCCCAACCAAGTATTCCAAAGTAAAACTTTGCTCAACTTTAACTGGCTGTACTGGAAAAAATATACTACGAGAGTTTGGCAAGTAACCTTAAAAGTTGGCGCATTTAATAAGGATTCCAAAATGGTGTAACACTTAGAAGATTACTCGTTAACTTATGCACAATTTTTATTTGAAGAAAAACTGATTCCTGATCCTAATTAAACAGCGATTATGAAAACGCACAAGGACCCTTAAGGATAACTGTTTGCACAACAGTGGGCGTCAAAATGCTGCTGATGATGATTTACCTTTGCAGCAAATGCTCAAACTGTTTTCCTTCGGCAGCAATACACGCTCCTACATCTTCTTAAAAAAGATCGGATTATTAAACGAGCGAATCCATGGTTATTAACAAACTCAGCTGCTTCCAATAGTCTTTGCCGTAGCTCAGCTACATTTTGAATCGGCTTGAAATACACTTTTTCTTTTACAGTTCCCCAGTAAAAAAAATCTAACGGATTCAAATCTGGTGACTGGGCTGGCCACGGTATTGTACCAGACCGCCCTATCCATCTGCCTGGAAAGTTTTGATCGAGATACTCTCTCACTGAGAGTGCATAGTGCGCTGGGCAGCCATCATGCCACATGTCCCTGTAAATACTCAGTGGCACGTCCTCCAATAAATTTTCTAAATGATTTTGCAAAAAACCTAAATAAACCTCAGCAGTCAAAGTCTCTGGGAACTCAAACGGACCGATTAACCCCATTTAAAATTCCTGTCCAATGGTTTATCTTGAAGCGATATTGAGATTTATCTTCTCTCATCAAATGTGGGTTTGCTACGTGCCACTCGTGTATTTATGCAGGTTCATGTACCCATCTTTCTTAAATGTGGTCTCATCTGACCATAAATTATTTCAAAGAACCGTGGATCTTCCCTGTGCCTTTCTTACATTGTGCGACAAAAAGCAACTCGGGGCTCATAATCCCGGGGCAAAAGAGCTTGAACACGCTGTACGTGGTATGGATGGAGCAGGTTTTTTTGCAAGATTCTATGGGCTGTACTTTTGGGCACACCTGTTTTTAGTTCTATTGCACGCACTGAAGTACTCGGGTCTTCTTCGACAGCTCCTAGCACCACGTCTTCGTAAGGAAGGAAAGATCTTCCCTCACCGTGTGATTGGTTTGGTAGTTGGCCCTCTGAGAACAGTAAGCGGTGCACATTTGTGAACACTCGATGATCTGGATGACGAGCTGCATTCGGGTACCTCTCACAGTAAAGTCTCGCTGCAGCACTAGCATTGCATCTGCATTCCCCATAAATGAGGTGCATGTTAGCATATTCTTGTACGGTGTACACGGACATAGCGGCACTGCACAATCACACTATCAAAGATAGTCTAAGGAAAGCAAATGTTAAACAGTCCAAATCCAAATCACAAGCGATCAACAGTCCAGTTCACGAATCCAAAATTAGTAACAGTACGAAATCAACAAGCACGAACATGTAAAGATACGCAGTAAACGAAGGAGTACTGATCGGTATCAAAGTGTGCAATAGCAAGTAAGTGATGTGCTTCATCCATACCACATACAGCGTGTTCAACCTCTCCTGCCCTGGGATTATGAGCCCCGAGTTGCTTTTTGTCGCACAATGTTAGAAAGACACAGGAAAGATCCACAGTTCTTTGAGAAAATTTTATGGTCGGATGAGACCACATTTAAGAAAGATGGGTACATGAACCTGCATAACTTACACGAGTGGCACGTAGCAAACCCACATTTGATGAGACAAGATAAATCTCAATATCGCTTCAAGATAAACCATTGGACAGGAATTTTAAATGATAAAATAATCGGTCCGTTTGAGTTCCCAGAGACTTTGACTGCTGAGGTTTATTTAGGTTTTTTGCAAAATCATTTAGAAAATTTATTGGAGGACGTGCCACTGAGTATTTACAGGGCATGTGGTTTCAGCATGATGGCTGCCCAGCGCACTATGCACTCTCAGTGAGAGAGTATCTCGATCAAAACTTTCCAGGCAGATGGATAAGGCGGTCTGGTACAATACCGGGGCCAGCCCGATCACCTGATTTGAATCCTTAAGATTTTTTTACTGGGGAACTGTAAAAGAAAAAGTGTATTTCAAGATCTCGAGCGTGTATTGCGGCTGAAGGAAAACAGTTGGAGCATTTGCTGTAAAGGTAAATCATCATCAGCAGCATTTTGACGCCCACTGTTGTACATAAAAATTTTTTAAATATTTTTCTGATAGCTATTATGACTTTGCCTATCACCCGGTTTCGGCTTGACGTCGACTTCTGGGACACCCTGTATATATATATATATATATATGTATTCTACACAGACACTGCTAACCTTCGGTCATATGTCAAAAAGTTCACGTTACCCATTATTCCATGCCCACCATTTTGTGCAATAATCCAGTGGCTTCACGATGTAATGCTTAACTTTTGTTTTAAATATTTTTTAATCTGTTTTTAACTTGTTCTTGTCATACAGCTGTGTGTAGTTTGAACAATTTTGACCATTGTACCATTTATCCAGCTTTCGCCATGTTACTGGGTGTTTCCCTCAGCTTTAACGTAAACAACAATTAGCAACATCCTCACATACTACTGTAAGTTAATTTAAATTCATTTTACACTTTTGTTGCTACTGTTATCATTGTAATTGCAGCTCCTGATGATGATGGCAAAGTCCATTGAAAGCTAGAGAGAATTAAAAAAAGTATAAAGAGTCCTCCTTGCTTAAATTTTGTCGAAGTACCCAACAAAAAGCGGAAGCTTTAATTTTTCACCTATATACGTAATATATATACTGACATATAAATCCGAACACCCAGTTTAAATGGTTTTATTTTAATAAAAGTTGGTGAATGTATTTATCTTACTGTAAATAACAAGTGAAAAAATTTTCAGCCTTATCAGTTGGACATTCCGGTTTTTATACTGCTTTTTTTTATTTCACTGACGCTCTAAAAATGAATATTTCAGCCGCAGTAAAGAATCAAGGTTGGCGGATTTTGATTCTTGACATCTTTACGATCGGTTACGATGCCTAGAGTACGGAGACCTGTACGATTTCGTCAACTTAGTGAGTTTGCCTTATAGTGGGACTTCGGGAAGCTGGACTTTCTTTTCGGGCAATTGCAGTTAGAGTGCAAAGAAGTGTAGACACTGTGGTTAGGTGTTGTCAGGCATGGCTTCGAGAAGGCCGTACGCAAAGAGCAAGGGGCACTGGACGCCGCCGTAGAACAACAGACCGTGAAGATCGCCGCCTAAGATTATTGGCCTTAAGGGACCGTTTCTCCACTGCCAGGTCCATTGCAAATGAATGGTTTGCAGAACACGGAAGACCTATTGGCATGCGAAGTGTTTACCGACGAATGAGAAGTTTTGGCTTGTTTTCATACCGGCCACACTGGGTCCTCCCTTTAACTCGAGAACACCGACGTAATCGCCTTGAGTGGTGCAGGCAACGGTCACTCTGGGATCAGGAATGGAACAGTATTGTCTTTAGTGACGAGTCTCGATTTTGTTTAGGCATGCACGATGGTCGTGCCAGGGTTAGAAGGCGACGTGGTGAAAGGAAGAATCCACAGTTTTTTTGTTGAAAGACATGTTCATCACACTGTTGGAGTTATGGTTTGGGGAGCTATAGCTTATAGTTCCAGGTCACCTTTAATCTTCATCAGAGGTAACATGAACGCGCAGCGGTATATCCACGAAGTTCTAGAACCCCATCTTTTACCCTATCTTGACACCCTGGCAGATCCAACTTTCCAACAAGATAATGCCCGACCACATGTTGCAAGAGTCACAATAGACTTCTTTCAACATAATGATGTCACATTGTTACCATGGCCACCAAGATCTCACGACTTATCCCCAATTGAGCGCGTGTGGGATATGATGGGTAGGAGATTGCTCAATTTGCAACGTCCTCCTCAGACTCTAGAAGCACTTCGAGCGGAGTTGGTGGTTGCCTGGAATGAGATACCACAGGAGGACATTGACCACCTGATCAGAAGCATGCCTAGGCGCGTTGGAGAATGCGTAGCACATCAGGGTGCATCCACACATTATTAAAGGTCAAAGGGCTTTAAAGCAGTGCAATCATTTTGAAATTTTTATCATTTACTTATTATGCTTCATTAAGTACTTATACAAAATTTTATTAAAATAAAACCATTTAAACTGGGTGTTCGGATTTATATGTCACTTAGTATATATATATATATATATATGCTGAATTTCCATCAACGACCACTACATCCTCGTCAAGTTACAGTTTGGTGCGGTGTTTGGTATGGAGGTGTCATTGTACCTCACTTTTTTGAAGACGTTGGTGCAAAACCTTCTGGCTCCCTCCTCAAACAACAACAACAACAATTTCACCTGCAAAACATGTGGTTCTAGTAGGACGGAGCAACTTGTAACATAGCTGGGAAAACAATTATCTTTTGCGAACAATATTTCCGGGACGTCTAATTTCTCGATTTGGTGATGTCAACTGGTCACCGGGGTCACCGGATTTAACGGCTCCTGACTTTTATTATGGGAATTTTTTTAAAATAGGGGTTACGCTAACAAACCAAATACTATAGAGCGGCTGTAGAACAATATTACGGAGTGTTTAAAAATATTCCTCCAAAAGCCTACCAAAAACTGAAGGAAAATGTAATCAAGAAGGCTCAGGTTTGCGAGGCTTCTAGAGCTGGACATTTGTCTGATATTATTTTTCATACATAGTTTCTAAGTTTCAATAAAAGATTAAGAATTAAATTAAAAAATGGACGTATTTTATTTAATTTCACAAATAATCAAGATACGAACCAGTCAGTTACATATCGTCCCTGTATCATGATGACTTGAAAATAATATTTTTGGAAATTGGAATTTATGCTTCGATAATTGTGAATGAATATGGGCTGAGAATGGCAAAATGCCGAAATGTATTAAGATTTTAAAAAGTTTTTATGTATCCTTGCTGTACTACCAGTTAGTGCAGCGATAGCAGAGATGTCCCCTCTTCTCTGAATCAAATACCTTCCTAGACATGCATCATGTGACCTTCCCCTGACAAAAATGCAGGATGCGCCCTTGGTGCATGCGCAGTTTTTGTTGTATACTTCGTGTTGTCTTAGAAAATGTACACATTTCAAAAGTTACACTGATTAAATGCTTGTATAGAGGACGGGTTGTTCAGAAATCAAATTCATACTGATATGAAAAACATATCAGAAAGTAATGCTCCTTTACGACTAACAGTACCAATTTAATCGGATTAGGTACTGAATGAAGATATGTATTCGTTCCAAATATCATTTCCTCGGTGATCTGAGTTTAATATTACATGAAAACATATTAGACGTCAAATTCTCGGATGTTAACCATTACGCATTCAAAAGAGGAGGAAACAAAAACCAAATTAGTGCGTGTTAGAGATATTTATTAGTATTTTAAGCTTTCCTTATACTGTTATGTTTATGCTAGCGTGTAAATATGTCGTTGGATAAGTGGCCGATTTTATGATTCTACGAGTGCGTTGTAAATTTCAGAGAAGACTTTGCCAGAAGATCCAGTCGCTTCATCTAATCCAACATCGCCGCAAAATGCGGAATTTACGATTATTTTCGAAATAAGTCGCGAATGTTTCTTCGAATCCCGCACGCAGACTGTGCAGACAGATGCATCAACAGGAATAATAACCTCAAGAAGATACTCGTCTCGTGTTTATAGCTAAAAAGTGTATTCGATCGTTTCAGTACGTTTTATGCTTTTGAATGGCACTAATCGGTCTAGCTTGAGAATACTGTTTTGGAAGAGAAACATTATTCTTATGAGTCCTTATTTCTCATATTGAATCCAGAAGTATTTGAAAAATCACCTATACAGGGTGTCCGCAAAGTTGGGGTTTTCCCTTTCAGAAACAACTACCCTTGAAATAACAAAGGTAATGTGTAGTGAAACGAGGGCGACCAAGTAAAAAAAAATAAAGGAAAAAGTACTCACTCTCCAGCTGACGAGAAGGGCTAAGTACGTCTCTGCCCGAAATCATACCGCTCCAACAGAAAATGAAATCAGCTGATGCGCTACCGAGCAGACGCAGAAACCACATTGATTGTCTTACACTTAATGGCACATCTTCTAACAAGGAAGGCAAAATGTTGCGTAAAAAGTCTAGGTATTGCATCCCGTCCAATCGATTTGGGAGAATAAATGGTCCAATGAGCATACCGTTCACCATGCCAGCCCAAACATTCACCGAAAATGTTTGTTGAAAATGTGCCCGACGGACAGCGTGCGGATTTTCTACTGACCAAACATGAGTGTTGCGAAAGTTATTCACCCCATTACGCGTGAACGTAGATTCGTCTGTCACCAATATGCACTTCAAAAAGTCCGGATTATTGTCATCTTGATGCAACAACCACTTACAAAACCGCACTCTTGCTGGAAAATCGTCAGGTTGAAGGGCTTGTACACGTTGGACGTGAAACGGATACAGTCCCTCTTCACGCAGCGTTTGCCACACTTTAGTTTTTGATACTTGCACTTCTCTAGCCACGTCTCTAGTGCTTGTTGAGGGATTCTCGTCTACGCGATTACCTCTACATGCGTGACCGTAACCGTCGGTTGAAGGTTGCATACTGACCTGACGCACTGACCCCGACCCAATTCTGCCGTCGGGTTGAGACCTTGTACCAATCGGTGATGTCCCGGGTCGCGGCTACAGGACGGTATTCAGATATTTTTGATGTTGCAGAGCCCTTTATCTCGGTTCCCTTAAGACATTGATGTATATGGTACTAAGAAAAATTGCTTATGTTTTCAAGATCTACGCGTCGTGTAAAGGAAAACCCCAACTTTGCGGACACCCTGTATAGCTGTAAAAACCTATATTTCTTTTGACTGGTACGACAGCAATTACTGAGCATTTTATTGAAAATAACAGTGTCTCTACTTGTTGTTGTTTCGTCCTTGTCATAGTAGTAACATTGTATAATACGTAAAAAACCTACATAATGTCAAAAAAACTGACAAAATGTCAACTTGCTGGCTAGATGGTTCCTAGTGTGCAAATAGTTAATTCCGCTATTGCTTGCTATGATCACTGTGAGCGTCACCAAGAGCGTCATCTGTAGAGGAATGACTCAACGACACGCAAGTCAGTTTCCCAGCGTGCTTTGTTGGTTGCAGAGTACCGAGATAGTCTGTAGAGTATGTCGCATCTGGATAACTGTGTGGTGATTGATCTGCATGTGTATAAAAACGGTGATATTTGCTGTAAGAAAATGATTACTGAATATGCTGCTCATGAAGTATATCTACTGTATTAGCTGTACCAAACAGGTTATTTGTGAAGAGAGGTTGTGTTCAGAGTTATGCATTACGATTTCCCCGCGTTTTTTGTGTTTTAAATAACTTTGAGAAGCATTACGAAAAATCACCACCGCGTCTGCGTTGTGTGTAATTAAACCACATCACAGAACAATTGGACGGCTGTTTGCAGAAAGGAATCAACCCAGAAAAACAATTATTGAGCAATTAGGCTTCGAAGTTTTGACAATGATAACAAATTGATTTCAAACCAAACACGATCTTAATTAATGGCACACTAAAGGCTTTAAATATGTGTATGAATCTTTTTTACAGTAAATGGTATTGCTCGTAATAGTTTATTTTACTAAAATCTAGATTTTTCATATTTAGTGGGTTGGTTGCTCTCTGCAAAAAACCGTCCAATTAGGAATGACACATCACACACAGAACATCAGAAATATATTGGCCACCCTGTATAAATGCGTAATAAATTAGGAATATAGGATTTGCGTTTATGGCTAGTCCGCATCTGGCGGACAAAGTGAGTTAATAATTTTCGTTGGATTATATCGTCTTCTAAGTTCTAACACAGCATAACTCAAAACTGACAAATCTTCAAAAGGGAGAAACGGCAGATCCTTGGATTCTATATCGAAGGACAAATCTTGTTGGCGCCATTTTTTGACTTACACGATATTTAAACTTGAGAGACGATATGTCAAAATTATTTAAGAAAAACCTATTTCCAACGACGTCTCCTTCAGCGGCCTATTTCTCCGGAATCAAGAGGTGTTTCGCAAATCGAAAGGCAATAGATTCAGAATAGTCGCAAGAGTCACCCATTGAATTCTTGTCCTATGACAAGACAATACCATCGTGCTAAGCTACAAACAAAAAGTGTCAAAAATATAAAGCAGTTTTAAATTTGATCACAGAATTAAAGGCGCGCTCGAAAAGATTTTTACTTACATACTAAGTGACATATAAATCCGAACGCCCAGTTTAAATGGTTTTATTTTAATAAAAGTTGGTGAATGTATTTATCTTACTGTAAATAACAAGTGAAAAAATTTTCAGCCTTATCAGTTGGACATTCCGGTTTTTATACTGCTTTTTTTTTAATTCACTAACGCTCTAAAAATGAATATTTCAGCCGCAGTAAAGAATCAACGTTGGCGGTTACGATGCCTAGAGTACGGAGACCTGTACGATTTCGTCAACTTGGTGAGTTTGATAGGGGCCGTATAGTGGGACTTCGGGAAGCTGGACTTTCTTTTCGGGCAATTGCAGTTAGAGTGCGAAGAAGTGTAGACACTGTGGTTAGGTGTTGTCAGGCATGGCTTCGAGAAGGCCGTTCGCAAAGAGTAAGGGGTACTGGACGCCGCCGTAGAACAACAGACCGTGAAGATCGCCGCCTAAGATTATTGGCCTTAAGGGACCGTTTCTCCACTACCAGGTCCATTGCAAATGAATGGTTTGCAGAACACGGAAGACCTATTGGCATGCGAAGTGTTTACCGACGAATGAGAAGTTTTGGCTTGTTTTCATACCGGCCACACCTTCTACCTTTTACCCTATCTTGACACCCTGGCAGATCCAAGTTTCCAACAAGATAATGCCCGACCACATGTTGCAAGAGTCACAATAGACTTCTTTCAACATAATGATGTCACATTGTTACCATGGCCACCAAGATCTCCCGACTTATCCCCAATTGAGCACGTGTGGGATATGATGGGTAGGAGATTGCTCAATTTGCAATGTCCTTCTCAGACTCTAGAAGCACTTCGAGAGGAGTTGGTGGTTGCCTGGAATGAGATACCACAGGAGGACATTGACCACCTGATCAGAAGCATGCCTAGGCGCATTGGAGAATGCGTAGCACATCAGGGTGCATCCACACATTATTAAAGGTCAAAGGGCTTTAAAGCAGTGCAATCATTTTGAAATTTTTATCATTTACCTATTATGCTTCATTAAGTACTTATACAAAATTTTATTAAAATAAAACCATTTAAACTGGGTGTTCGGATTTATATGTCACTTAGTATATTTCTGTCCGGATCCGGATGTGTGAATTTTCAATTAACTACCTGAATCGCAGAACACATTAGGCTCAATTTCCAATAATGCACTAGCGGACATGTATTGCTACCAATTTTTCCCAGGGAGAGATCATGACCCTCTGACCTCCCTCTGGATCGGTGCTTGGCATATGCTCATAAGTGGTGCAGCAGTCACACATATGTGAGTCCAAAAAGGCATTCTTGATGTTCTGTATGAACTCAAAAATCGGTATTTATGATCTTGATTCAGAATAAAAGAATGGCCTACATATTTTATTCAAACTTATTCGCAGTCGTTAGTCCGTAGCATATAAATTTAGTTTATCACATTTAGTACAAAAAGTAAACAAAACATATTCACTTAGCTGCTCCCTAGACAATGCTATGTAGGCTATTATTTCACTTGTCACTATAAAACATAGAGTTAATTTAGTGCCGCCAGCATGAAAAGCAAGTACAGTTGTTGTTTACCTTAATTCAGGAATGCAACTTCTTGTTTGTCTTTATAATTGATGGGGCTCTGTATTAAGTAACTTGCAAGACAATGCTCTCACCTCTGTGCAAGAGAAACTACATTAAAATAGGTTTATTCTTGGATCAGTCAAAAAGCAAGCCACGGAAAGCAGAAGGAGGCTCAGCCGTTTATGCAACTGAAATTACGAAACTAGTCGCAATCATAAAATTAAGCACAAATTTCTCTCAGTTTTTCGTAAATTCGCCATCTTAATTATTCTTCATCTTGGGCCTCCATGATAAACCTTCTTAGACACTAAAGCCCAAAAATCCTCTATTAAACGAGCCTGCTGCAAGTTTGGAGGATTATCGTTTTTGGGAACAAAATGTATGTTGTACTATCGAGGCCAGTTTTGGGTATCTGTCTCTGGCCAAAACATAATATAGTAATAATAATAATAATAATATGTATTCACTCAATGTACAAAGATAACAAACAATATGAGTAAATAAATATAAAATCAAAACAGGCCCAATAGAAGGCATCGCGTGTACATGGACCAATAAATTTAAGTTGAAACTGTAGAATGCAAATGACAAAAAAGGACAAAAATTAGCTACAGTAGATTATGTATTTAGTTGATGTTCGTATTTATGAGTTTATGAATTTCAGTCCTAGATATAGAATGTAGCCACTTTTTTAAATTTCTTTTGAAACAATTTCCGAAACGTAAATCTTTTAAGTCTTTAGGTATAATTTATAAAATTTAGGCGCTAAATAGAGATATGATCGCTGCATTTATGCGGTTGAGGAACTACTGTGCCACGAATTTTGTACCTGGTATAATGATTATGTTTAATTTTTTGGTCGGTGTTTACAAATTTATGGTAGTGAGTGATACTGTGTAAGAAATAAAGCTGTCTTATATCATACATTCGAACATCTGCGTATAATTTTTCAGTGGGATAAAGTTTCGGTTTTTTAAATATCATTTTTAGAATACTTTTTTGAAAAACATCTAAATTATAGATATGTGAGGAACATGCAGCTCCCCATGCTAATATACCATATGTGAGATGAGGCTCAATCAGTGCATGGTATAATGTTCGAAGATATTTTTCTGTCAATATATTCCCAAGGTATTTAATTTTGTAGGATACAAATCTAACTTTCTTTAAAATATAATTGACATGGATGTCCCATCGTAAGTGAGGATCCAAGACCACTCCAAGGTATTTTATGTTGGGCACTCTATTAATTTGCATTTTTTGATCATTAATATTGAAGGAGAAATTTGTGTAATTTGGCAGATGTCTAGCATAAGATCCAAATGGTAAAAAATGTGTTTTAGAGTAGTTAATGCTTAATTTTCTACTAATTTACCACCGAATAATTTTGATAAAATCATTTTCAATTACATTTTTCAGATCAGACCAGTCAGTGCCTTCATATAATATTGCAGTATCATCTGCAAAACTAGTTATTTTGCCAACACAATTAATTTGGAAAATATCATTTAAATATATATTGAATAACAGCGGACCTAAGACAGTTCCTTGTGGGACACCACACTTAATATACATTTCTTTACTAAATGATCCTGATATCTGCACAGATTGTGGGCGATTTGACAAATAACTTTCGATTAGTGAGTATGCGTTTCCTCTGAAACCAATTCTCTCCAATGCTTCTAATAATAATTTGTGATTAACTGTGTCGAAAGCTTTCTTTAAATCAACAAAAATGCAGATTGAAGGGATTCTGTTATCAATATTTTGATGTATTTGATTTACAATTTTAGTTATTGCGTCCGATGTAGCCTTCCCTTCTGTAAATCCATATTGATTTTCACTTAAAATTTTGAATTTTGTGAGGTATCGAATCATTCTAGTAGATAAAACTTTTTCAAAAACCTTTGCTACACTGGATATTATTGATATTGGTCTATAGTTGTTAACATCTGTTTTTGTTCCTGATTTATGTATCGGTATTATATTACCTTTTTTTAAAATTGAGGGATATATGCCAGATTCAAAGCATTTGTTGATTAGGTAAGTGAGTGGTTCTGTTATGTCCTCGGCTATAATTTTCAAATGCTCGCTTTTAATACCATCGAACCCAGGACTTTTCCGATTTTTTAAGGACATAACAGTGGTGTATACTTCACATTGCTCGACTTTATCCAAAATAAATGAGTTCAAAGTTCTTTTTGGAGGCTGAGTATTTTGTACATTTGCTTGTATATTACTTGCTAAATTTTCGCCTATGTCAGTAAAGAATTGTACAAATTCATCGCATATCTGTTGAGTATTTTTTAATACTGTTCCCGATGTTGTATTTAACTCAGTGACACACTCTTTAACTTTTGTTTTCCCAGTAATCTCATCAATAGTTGTCCAAAGCCGCTTAGGATCATTTAAGTTATTATTCAATTTATTTAGGTAATGTTTTCGTTTGGTTTGCCTTACAAGCTCTATAAATTTATTTTTATATTGGTTGTAGCAGTCGGTATTCTCTGTAGTTGGCGTTAGTGTCATTACATTATATAGTCTTTCTTTTTCTATTGCCGATGTTATTAATCCTTTGGTAATCGAGGCATTTCTGCTTTTCTCTTTGTGACTAATTATTACTTTATTGGTACTAATATCTATTAGTTTTTTTTATTTTCTCTATGAACAGTCCCGTTGCTTTGTCTATATTATTTACAGAGTATAATTGTTCCCAGGATTCTTGTTTGACATTTGATATTAGTTTTGAATTGTCGACAAAAAATTTGTAATTTTCATGGTTGTTACTAACGGTAGGGATGTTAGAATGTTTTTCATTTGAAGATATCAGTAAAATAGTGGAGAAGTGGTCAGTAATATCGCTTTCTAGGATTATTGGTATACAAGTAATTTTGTTGGATAGGTCTTTCACAAAGCAGTGATCTATACATGTGCCACTGATGGACCTTGTAGGTAGGTTTATATAGGACAGAAATCCGTTACTTGATAGGATATTCAAGTATTCATTTGTGATGGGATCATCGTCCAAAATATTTATATTGACATCTCCCAAGAAAATATGTTGCTTTAAATGAACTTTATTTTGATTTTGAAAAAATGGTCATTAGCATGATGTGCATGGACAAACTGAAGCAATTTGGAAAGGCAGTTATCAATATAGCTCTGAGTATTCAAATCTTCACCCCTCACTCTTACCACAAAAGGTTGGGATACACCCTTGTTGAAAATTGCGCACTAGACAAGGATTTTATCTGCAAATTTCGCTTTATGTTTGTATCTAACATTGTCAGGGCTTTACTCTACGTTGTCCGTATAAAATCCGTCGTTCACCTTCATTTCAGAATTACTCAAAGTGAAATACCGTAGGGTGGATTTCATCAGGATTGTCAAATCAACAGTCCGTTATTTCCACCTATAGGGTAACAGTCCTTCAAATACAGCGAATGTGCTTCAAGTTCCAATCAACAATTTTTAGCAACCAATAGCTATGAAATGTTGAAAACAAAATACTGTCAAAGTATGAGATGACAGCTTGTCATTGAAACATCAAAAGCTTATTGAATATTAAGAAAGTATGAGCTGTGCCTTCTGGTTAGATCACAAGTAATCTCCGAACTTCTGATAATTCTCAGGACCTCAGGGGTTGACACCGACAGCTGAACTTTTCGTAGTGCTCCACTGTTCAAAAAGCTATGTGGAGATTCCAGTAGGTATGATCTTAAAATATTACACTCCTCAAATGAGTAACCGCTGGATCTCGGATCTTTCTCAGCATCTGCAGAAGCCTGGCTACTGACTGGGATCACTTTGGATCACCTTAAAAAAGTATAGTATATATATACAGGGTGTTTCAGTTTATTGTTGCATAACTTTGAGATTCGATAGAACTTTTAAAATAAATGCATAAAGTCCATATAAACATGGGTCGAAAAATGCGTGGCTTCCGTTTAAATTTACTTTCTAAAATAGTTTTTTTAAATATTTCGAACAATATTTGATGTATAACAGTGAAAATTGGTATACAAGGGTTTTTTGGTACGACAAAACGAACCATGGGCATAGTTTTACTATAGCCGCTAGAGGGCGCTCTCTACTGTACCTGTAGTGTATTAAAATGACCGAAAAATTTTTCTTAGTGCAATTTTTTGCTTTTAGAATAAAAAAACTGATTATTCGCACTTTTCAACATAAAAAAGCTCTCTTGTGAATTTTCGTTATAGTTAGCCGTTTTTGAGATATTTCGATTTTTAAGGTTCGATGCATTTTTAATTACGTATATTTATGATAAAATAACGTTAAAAAGTCAGTATCTCGATAATTTTTAGAAGTAGGCTGTGCCTGCAAATATTTTTGAAATTGAAAGCAGAATAAGGTTAAACGTCAATTAGTTGACAGTTAGTTTTGTTGTCTGTTAAAACCTGAAACGTTTTTTTGCAATTGTGAATGCATGAAATTTAGTTTCTTTTACCTGTTTTTTTTTTGTAAATTTTATAAAAATGCCATTTTTATTCTCCAATCAAGAGTTAGCGGATATTCATTTTGTGTATGGCTTTGTGAATGGAAACGCAGCAGAAGCAGCCAGAGAATACGCAGAAGATTTCCAAACAGACGACATCCAACTCGCTCAGTATTTGTAAGAGTGCATCGCCAAATAATTGAAAATGGTTTTGGACATCTCCAAAGGGATCAAAACATAAATGTTCGTCAGCGCAGATTTACCCGTATGATTCTGCATGAGTTTGATAGAGATCCGACCACAAGTGTTAGGAGACTTTCTGGTGCCTTGGGAATTTCAGCAAGCCATGTTCATCGTGTTCTTAGAAATGACCATAGACGTCCTTACCATTTGCAACCTGTGCAAGGACTACAGCCAGGGGACGGAGAACGAAGAATCACATTTTGTCAGTGGATTCTTGATAGAACTGATAATAATAGGGAGTTTTTAAGTAACGTTTTATGGACCTATGAGTCATGCTTCACTAGACGTGGAGTGGTAAATTTTCATAATCAACATATTTGGTCGCATGAAAATCCGCATGCAGTTCGGGAAACAAATTTTCAGCACGAATTTAGCGTGAACGTGTGGATTGGTATCTACCGTAATCGACTATTTGGACCCTACCTTTGCCTGCAAGGTTAAATACTGCGACCTTCTTGGAATTTTTAAAGGCTGAACATGCAAATATGTGGGATGATGTTATGTTAGATTTAAGAAGATTGGCCTGGTTCCAGCTTGATGGTTGTCAATAGTTAGAAACTGGCTGGGCGAAAATTATCCAGAAAGATTGATCGGCCGTGGAGGACCAGTCGCCTGGCCTCCACGATCCCCTGACCTAAATCCATTAGATTTCTTTGTGTGGGGATTTCTAAACGAAAAAGTGTACCAGACTCCCGTAACCACAAGAGATATGCTAATAGACAGAATCAGGAATACATTGGTCTATTTAAATAACTGACTGTCTTTTCTGAAATGATAAAAATTTGAAATTCTATGAAAGTTCTCCTAATTCTAAAGCACATTCATAAGGCAACCGTTTTTTCACGACATTAATGTTGGTGAAATTGACCCGTAATCTAACATAATGATTTTTCCATTGGCAAAGTCTGCCCGCCTCCATTGACGATAGCATCTTGGGTGCATAGTCCTAAATCAGAAGCTCATTTCACTTATAATAAGGATGCAATATTTACAACGTTCACCCCCTACATCCTCTCCCTTACATCCCATCCTCAGTTTACGCTTTTTACATTTTGTTCTTCTAAAATTGAGCAGGAGTCTCTGGAACGTCAAAAACGAAGTTTGAATGTTTTTTGTTTTTGGCCATAGCTCTGCCGATACTAGATCGATTTTCAACACCCACAAAGCTTTTTCGTTCTTGACATGTTAGCGTCAAAATTCCATCAAAATACAAGCAGTACTTTCTAAAGTATACGACCGACGAAAATGAGTGACATGGTTTTTTGGGTAGTAGGTAGTAGTAGTTTTTTATTCAGCCAAAATACAAGCACGTTTTAAATGGCAAGTCACAAAAAAGGATGAAGATGAAAAAATGTGTTATCCGAAGATACATTCATAAAATGTGCCATATTGAATTGAAGTTTGAAATTGTATGTACTCGTATATAACACATTAAAATAATTGACTAAATTAAAAATTATATAAAATATAATATTCAAAAAGAATCATTTTTAAAGGTATCAACATACACAATTTAAAAATTCGTTAATAGATTAAACACATTTATCAATTAGATAAGTGGAAACCATTCTTTTAAAAGTACAGAAGCTATCACTAACCCTCAAATCTCTAGGTAGAGCATTATACATTGCTGCAAAATTATACTGTGGCTAGTTAGAGTCCTAAAACCATTTTGTTTTAATTTAGTCATTCTTGTATTATAATCAGGCTATTCATTTTGCATTGAAGTTGTTATTGTTACGTTTAAGATAATTTACGCATTCATATATAAGAATGCGAGGTACGGTGAGCAGTTTGTTGTTGATAAAATCATGCCTTCAAGTTTCCCTGAAAGTGAGATTAAATAATAGTCTGTTGATACGTTTTAATAACAATAGAGATTATTCATCTAAATATTGTGCAAAGAAGCTTTTGTTTAAATTGCAGCAAATATTGTTTATCTGAGATTCAAATATCATATCTGCATCAGAGCAGCTGCTAAGGAGCTTAACACTGTGTACCAACTACAAACCAAGTTGATTATTTGAAGCTGTTGTGAGTGAAGGAATAATTTGTGAAAGTTAGTTGCAGTTGTCATATAACATCCAAAAAATACAATAACTCATTTTCGCAATTTTTCGCGATTACAATACTTCCTAGCCAATTGGTGTGGGAAACTAAAAAGAAATAAAGACAGAGAGAGAGGTACTACCATTCGCCACAAAACCTTGCCCCATCTGAAGTCGCCTATAAAGTGTCTCCGAGGAGTACCGTTAAATAAAAATACGGCTCATCGGCGGTTTTTACAACATCCGCTCTTCGCATACCTTTTGAGTATATTTAGGCATTCTAACAGCGGATATTTATGATGTTTATGGTAGCAACTTAGATCTATTTGACATTAGTACAGCTTAATAGTTATTTTTTATTTTTAACTCCCGAGATAATGCATTTGGAAGTGACACGGTCGGTAGCGATGTCTTTATAGTTATACACGCCGTACGTCGCATAGATATTTGGAAAACTATGTCACAAAATCAAAACTTTTATCGAGTAAGACATGTGTCTTGAAATTGGCATCACACAGATTGATAGCTACATGCCAATGTAGCAGAAGTAGTACAAAAGTAAGTATTTTTTGGTATTCGTAAAAGACTTTGAAAATGACGAATCCTTTTTGGATGTTATATGGCATCCATAATGAAAAAGCATGTCAACTATTTCTGTCGGTCGTCTTGTCTATCTGACAATCCTTGGCCGGTCTATAACTTAGGAGTTAAATCTCAGATTTTGATGAAACTTTCACACAAGGTTACTACTATAGCAAGGTCTTAAACGCCTTATAGTTTTTGAAAATCGGGCCGGTGGCGGCGGAGCTACAGGCGTAAAACAAAAAAAAATCGTTCAGAATTCTTCTTTTTGAGGTTCCAGAGCATCCTGATCTTTTTCAAAAAAATGCTTGCCAGAGTTACAAATTGGATGTAGGGGGTGGGGAGAGTATACGTCATTTATTGGTGCTATCAATTAATATGTCACCAACATATTTCATACTTCATAGGTTTCCCGTTATATTTCGGTAGGGCGGTAGGCCAGATCGCAATGTTGTTAAATCTGTCAAAGTCAAACTTCGTTTTTTGTCGGTTTAAAAGTTCCTCCATTTTTATCAATATTTTTGTAATGGCTAAAAATTGAAGTTTGGATGTTGCAGTTGGTAGGGGACGATATATCTCGATTTTTTGACGTAGTCGAATGCGTCGGGACTATGAACTAATTATATTGTAATCGTAGCTACTTCCTCAGAGGAACTAACTTGTGCAGAACATAATCCTGTATGAATTAATGACAGCATTTCGTAGCAAATGCAGAATCAACCTACTTGCCACCATACGAGCTCGTGCGAAATCAAGTCCTCAGTGATCTATACTTCGACAAGCCAAAACTAATGGCTTCTGTTGAACTCAATCATGCAACAAATGTTCGCTTTAGGGCACGTTACAGTACTATTGAAACGGCCTCGTATAACAGGGACCTTGAACGGTGAGGAGTCGCTTGGCATAGTCGAAGCTTAGGCAACCAGAATTGCGTGACCTTGTATGGAGCGTGTTCGCATTTTGGACCGTTCGCGTCGCAATCGAGATGTCATAAATCAAATACTAGAGACCGACCGAAGTTTCGGTTTCGGATTCGGTTTCGGCCAAGTTTCGGCCAAAAAACCGGTTTCGGTCGAAGTTCCGGTTTCGGCAGCAAATTGGCCGAAACTTTCGGCTTGGCCGAAACATACGATCGTAAGGTCTCGGGATATGTCCGGTTGTAGTCGGGCGATCGCTTCGTGTCCGTATGCGTTTCATCACGTCACTTGATCTTCGCCGACAAGCTGGTCACGCATTTATTACATTTATTAGGTAGTGTGCGTATTAAATAAAGGTAAGTATTTAGTAATTATGTATTCTGGATATACTATATTATAATTATTGATAATTTCTATTTCGAAATAAGAGGGAGAGTAATAAATCATCAGTTTACACCAGGTTCTGCAGTAGGTCATACGCGTAGAATATTACACAATTATCTCAGTAACAGCAAAGAAAAGCTCATAAAACTTTACTGTAATTAATGAATAATTACAATGAAGATCAATAATATTAGTTCAATTTATATTTGATCATCGAGTGAAAACTGAAAATTATCTGTTTCAGATAGAAATGTCTCACAGAGAAAGAAATCCTATTTGGCAGTTTTTTGAAAAGAGCACAAATGATTAATCTAAGGCAGTTTGCAAAATCTGCAAAAAGTCGCTCTCATTAGGAAGTCAAGAACCCAAAAAACAAACACTATATGGAGTGAAGCAGCATTTAAGTAAGTTCCATGGAACAGAACACAGACAAGTTTTAAAGCGGCAGTCTGAATTAGAGAACATAAAAAATGAACTAAACATACAAAAACGAACTAAAGTCTCTCTAGCGGTTTTAGAAACTGATAAGGGTAATCAACCTACCCTGGTCCAGTCGACCATTCCGAGTTTGGCTAGACCTAAATGTGTACAATGGCCAGATGATCATGAAATTTCACGGAGAATAGACAAAACGATTATGGATTTGATGATTGTCGATATGTTGCCGTATTCGTTGGTCAGTGGTGAAGCATTCCAAAGACTTAATTTTGCTGATCCTGATGCTTTTCATAAATATAGACTGAAGAGTGAAAAATTTTTCCGAACAACATTAATGCCGCAAACTTACGAACGAGTAAAGGCTAAAGTCAAAAAATTAATCGCAAAATCGGATTGGTTAAGTGTGACTGCCGACATATGGACCAACACTAGCAAATCATGTTCCCTTCTCAGTCTCACAGGTCATTTCATTATAGAGCATCAACGCCTGAAAGTTATATTAGGCGCAGCTGTTATGGAACAAGACCATACTAGTCAGTACATTGAACGAAAATTTACGGAAATGATCAATGAGTGGAACTTAAATTGTAAGATTTTTTTAGTGTTGCGAGATAATGCCGCAAATATGGCATGTGCAATGCGGACAGGACACTATGAGTCTCTTGGCTGTGTATCGCATACGCTGCAATTAGTGATCAAGCAATCGTTATTTGCTGATGAAGACACCACAGAAATTATAAAAAAATGTCGGAAGATAGTAGGCCATTTCCACCACAGTGAACCAGCGACAAGAAAATTGAAAGAATGCCAAATCCAATGCGGGCTGCCAGAACATACTCTGGTTCAAAGTATTGATATAAGATGGAACAGTACCTATTTGATGTTTCAGAGGCTGTTAGAGCAAAAAAATGCTATAAACCTCTACACTGTTCAGCATGGTAAAATAGATACCCTTTGTCCCACCGAATGGGAAATTATGAAGCGACTCGTCGAAGTATTGAAGTTCTTTTACGAAGCCACCCTTGATTTATCATTGAATGACGCTTGTATTTCTATAATCATACCTCTAATATCGCTACTCAATCGGAAATTACAAGCTCGAATGGAAAACGAAGATGAGGGTATGACAATGACGAAAAATCGGTTATATGAGACAATGAACCAAAGAATGTCCCTCTTGAAAGAGCATCCATCGTTAATTGCAGCAACATTGCTGGACCCACGTTTCAAATCGAAGTATCTAACTCCCAATACTGTTGACATCGGAATCACAGAAACTGTATCTTTTTTGATCAGATGTAGTAGCGACAGCGCGGTGAACAGAAATGCTATTCATTCTTCTTCTTCTGCAGAACCAGTGCTGGTTGAATCCAATATTCAGAAACAAGACGAAAGTCTTTGGGATACCCATGACGATAACCCCGGCGGTACACCATGTGATAATAATGGATATGATGAAACTACTATACTAAAACAAACAATCGAGTGCTATTTGTCGGAGCCGCGACTACAGCGGAATGCCGACATATTTTCTTATTGGAACTCCAGCCCCTACCCGACGTTGAGGAAAGCGGTGTTGAAATACTTGTCTGCACCACCGACCAGTATCCCCAGCGAGCAAATGTTCAGTGCTGCTGGGCAAATATATGCAGATCGGCGAAGCAATTTGCTAGGAGAAAATGCGGAAAAACTACTTTTTTTATCATATAATATAAGGCTTTTTGGTTATGTTTACTAGTTTATTGTCAATTTCTATATAGAAAATCTATTTTGAGTTAAAAACTTTTAGTTGTTTTGGTGATGTTTATGGAAGTTACAGGACATACATGTTTGTTTTCATATAAGTGCAATGTAATAGATAATAGATATTTATTTATGATTCGTTTTGTTATATTATTCTAGTATTTCAACTACCAACATGTTAATGGAATACATTCTTTTATTTCAAAAATTAACTTTTGTGTTTTTTCAAGTACCTAACCTTACTGAACAAGAAAAACATACATTATGGGAGATACGTTTTCAAAGACCTTTAATAACTTCGTAAACCTCTAAAATCGAAGAATCATGTACATCCTCATTCTTTTTTTTTATACTCCAACTACCACGAAGGCCTAAGGCCTAAACACCCATGGGGTACTGTGGGGCTACAGGGGGATACAGGGGTCAGGGGGAACGCCACACGGACTCTGGCGAGGGAACACGTGTGCATGCAACATGCACACATTCTGGCCCCGCCTACGAAATCCGTCGGGTGGTACCTCCGCGTTCGACAGTCAGATACCATCTACCACCTACGGACAATCACAACATCCATAGAAAAGAGAAAAATTTCTCCTGGGACGGGATTCCAACCCGCACAGCGCACCGAAGAGTCTACTACTGCGGCCACCGCTGCTGCCCATAAGTCAAAGGAAAGCTTCTGTTTCGGTTTCGGCCGAAACCAGGACGGAAGCCGAAGGTTCGGTTCCGGTTTCGGTTTCGGCTGAACATCAAGATTCGGTCGGTCACTAATTAAATACCCCATTCGTAGTACATTTACGCCCAGACAAGACACAACATGCCGAAATGCGAGATTATACAGGACCGTATTTTCCCCAATGGTTTTGGAACAATCTAACAAGATAAATTATTATTTTTATAGAAAGAACTGCACATACTTTTCACAAGTACCTGAATGATCGTCCGAATGGTTAATACTAATTAGTACAGGTTCAATTTGAATATCGATCATATTATCCAGATCCCACACCTTTGTTTCTATTGTCTCTTGAACGTCACGGATGCAATCTTTCCAATTTTCAAACTTCTCCAAAATTTTTCACGTCAGAAAATTTGAATGTTCTATTGTTTGAAGCCACATATTTTTTATATTTGCCCAAAACATTTCAATGGGATTTAATTCGCAGTAATAAGGGTCTTATTTTGGTTTTTAGCCATTTCTTCAATAACGTTAAGATTATATTTATATTTGTCCTGCCTGACTAGATGGATAAGTTCTGCTTTCACCATATTTTCATTTAAACTAATATCTTTTGATAGGAGCCATTGTTGAATTTCTGCCTTTCTTGTGGACATTGTGGAAATTTTTTCTAGTTTTCTAGTGCGGTATGCAGCATTATCAAGTACAATGACGGCATTGTCGTCAAGCCTTTCTTTAAACCATCGTTCCAATGAACTCCCTTCCATTTCTTCATGGTAGTCGGTCGTTTTCGTTGACTCAAATGCCCATAGGGCACAAAGCCACCTTCACTGCCAATGTGACAGATAACAAATCATTTTCCTTTTCCTAAAAATAATTATTTTATATAATAATCAAGAAAACTAATAATAGTACAAGCAGAGTATCTAACAGGTGTTGGTTCCAAATCTACCAAATATAGATAAGTATGACTGAAGAATAGCTATTGCAGCGCTGGTTTACCGCGCTGTATCTTTGTTGTGCCAAGGCGCAAACGGCCTACGAATAGGGGTCATGGAAATCAACGACTGAAAAACGCTAGAGTATTTCTCGACACGTCGATACGTAAATATATTCCCGGCCAGATGGCGGAGGCAGTTAGTCACAGTCGAGTCTCAGTCGAGCCAGACCGACAGCGAGCGCGGAATCAAGATGCAATAATAGTCCCGTAGACATATTCATAAATTAGTGTTGCAGTAATAAATTATACTTTGAACAATAAAACGGTGTTTTCGTTACACTGTATTTTTGAAGCCAGTTTCGGTTTCAGAGTTTTGAGGTAAAGGATAAGATATGCGCCCTACCCCCACATTGAGTGACAATTTTGCGCACCCCCATGATATTGCGACCTGAAGCGGCTACCTCACTTACTTACCTCCTGTTTCCGAACCTGCATTGAAGCACTAAACTCTGTCAAATTATTGCTCCCCAGTCGATGGCAGCCTAAGATTTTTTGTCTTAAGTTCTGTTCGTACAGCAGTCGCCAACCTGTCAGTAAACGCGTCCAAGATCCTATCACACAAATTCCGTTCACTCTTCTATGCTTTATAGACGAAATTCACACGGCCGGATACCCAACACAGTTACCGACAAGTCACCAACCACTGTATGATCAAACCACAAACCTATACTCAACCACAAAGATCAGGCTGACATTCTGTTCCAGACTAAATACAAATTTTTACGACCAATATCCTAAACCAACAAAAACTTATATATGTTTCCGAATCCAAAAACCATAAACAATTTGTTCCTTATGTCTTGTCGTATATCATAGTTTCCTCACGACCAAATTGCCAAACACTCATAAAAAAATCGAGGATTTCGAGATTATAACAATATAAGTAAAAATAGATATCAAAAATCACCTCGCCCACATTTCTATTTTATAAAGCTTTTACGTTAATTTATTTGTATCAAAATTATATGCCGACAAGACATAAATAACAAACAACAGAACATTTTCTCCTAGCCATTAAACTTTCGAGTGTCATTTAGAAAAATATTTATCGACCGCAAAACAACCATGTGGAATGAAATGAGGCAATGTCTTGATGATGCGCCGGATTGTAGATCCATTATCGTACAGGGTGTTCCAACAAGATTGCACAGGCCCATATCACAAAAAAGTCATCTCAGGGGATGTCTCAGTGTAATGGTACGTGCTCATTAATAATAGTAATAATAATAATAATAATGATAATAATAATATTATATAATTTAATATTTAATATTATAAAGAATGAGTAAATAAATATGAAACAAGGGTCCGTTGGAGACCCAATTGCCTGTAAAGTATGTACATGGATCTTTAATGTTGCAATTGTATTTATTTATTTATTTATTTATTTATTTCCAACAGGTGAAACCCAATTACAGGAAACGCTGAAAAAAAAATAGCAATTAAAGAGACATGGTTCTTGGACTTAAAAAGTTGTATAGAGTACTAAAATATGAGTAAAAATACATCAATCAACGAATTATTTGATATTTACATTTACCATTAATTTGTGTACGTCTGGTCTTGCCAGAGAAAAAAATTAATTCCTTTATTTTTACGTCTTCAGCTAAATTTACATATAAATTTTGTCCCAAATAAAGGTATCATGGTTGTATTGTAGACTTTATTTGGTTCAGGTACAACTGCTCCTCTCAGTTAATGTTCCTCAAAAACCTTACGGTGAATAGCGTTCGGCTCTTTTTTAGAAAAATCGATGTAGATCGCAACACGTAGAACAGAAGTACCAATCGGTCCAACGTTTTCTGTGAGCAGTTTCAGAGATACAGAACCTAAACATAGAGCAATTGCGTACTGTGGGATCGGTATACTATATACAATAGCTGTTTGATATCTGAGTTCATGCTTGCAGAAGTCAGAAGAGCGTGTTCCTCCTGGGAATCCAGCCGCCTCCTGGAATTTGCATAAAATTTCCCCGCTAAGAAAATTTGCCACCCCCCGCTGTTCAAAAGCTTCCTCTTGTCAATGTCCAAAAGAAATTCTTGTGGGCGTTAATGTAAACGTCCGTATCATCATCCCCACTGACAGCTTCACCAATATTGCAATCTTATCACACGTACAAGGTTGCCCATAGATACATGCAAAAATGTTAAGGATCGTAGAGGATGTTCCACTAATGACTTGGATATCAACGTTTTCAATAGTTATTAACATTTTTTGTTATAGCTAGTCTCACTCTCTCTGATAAGATAAACTCAACAATACTTCATATGACAAAATCTCTATCTCTATCATTTGGCATGTAGCCAGTGAAATAAATACATGCCCATACGCGGAAAACATATCCCCTCCCTTCTGAGGCAGTGGGCTGAACAGTGTGTGCCTCTTAGGCCCGTATCGTCAGTCGTCCCTACAATTGTAGGGCGCCTTTATGGCCTCCCTGATTGTCATTACTTTTCTACTTCTCCGTGTCTCGCTCTATTTTGAGGTTATGTCACTACCATCTATTTGCATCAAATTGTGCTTGTGTTTTATCAGCCTGAAACTTCCTACAATTTAAAAAGAAAACATATCTTCACAATAGGAGAGCGCTGACGCTGACACGGGACAAGTGTAATCTAGAAATGTTTGAAGGAGAGAAAGGAGTATGACAATCAAGGAGGCTATAAACGCGCCCTACAATTGTAGGGCGCGTTTATGGCCTTCTTGATTGTCATAGTTTTCTACTTCTCCGTGTCAGCGCTCTATTTTGAGGTTATGTCAATATCATCTATTTGCATCAAATTGTGCTTGCTTTTGAGTTATATCATGTTTTATCAGCCTGAAATTTCCTACAATTTAAAAAGAAAACATATCTTCACAATAGGAGAGCGCTGACGCTGACACGGGACAAGTGTAATCTAGAAATTTTTGAAGGAGAGAAAGGAGTATGACAATCAAGGAGGCCATAAACGCGCCCTACAATTGTAGGGACGACTGACGATACGGGCCTTAGCAACACTCCATCCATACAAGTTTGGGCCACGCTGTATACGAGGGAGGTTCGATAAGTCCTCCTCTACATTCTCGTAGACGGCTTTTGTCAAAATTCCAGCCGAATCGGACCTGTGGTTTTGACCGCGAGTGGAAGCGGATTTCAAAAAAATGGAAAAAGAGCAATATCGGTCGACGATTTGGTTCTTGTTTTTGGAAGGGAAATCAAAGAGCGCTTGGATGCTGTGTACGGTGACTATTTTCCTTCGATGGCGACCATCAAACTAGTTAGTCAAAGTGGTAGCACGTCGGTTCCCGAAAACGGCTACTATGGAGGACAACGTCACAAAAATCCACGATATCGCATTGGCAGATCGCCGATTAAAGGTGCGCGAGATAGCTGAAACAGGAGGCATCAGAAAAGACCACGTGGGTGCTTGACTCCGTTTAGGCGCATCCGAAGAAGTTTCTGCATCGTTTCGTGACGATCGACGAAACATGGGTCCACTGGTACACGCCAGGGACCAAGGAACAGTCGAAACAGTGACTTCATCCGAAGAAGGCGGATACTGACCTGTCGGCCGGAAAGGTGATGGCCACCGTTCTCCGGGATTCACACGGTTTGATCTACATCGACTACCCGGAGAAGGGCAAAACGGTCACATGGCTCTAAACTGAATCCAAATTCTAGATGAGATGTAAATAATAACAGTTAGCGCGTGATCTCTCGGTAACAGGTGGGGACAACGCCTCTTATTGGTCAATTCGCCATTAAATTTCAAGCGGTCGCCTGGCGGAATAATGCGCGGGGCAGGGGCAGGGCAGGCAGAGTTGCACTCAGGCCACCGTCCGTCGCGTGTATCACTGCGTGCTCGTGTTTTCGTATTCACCTTGCTTGGTTGTTGCTGTTGTTGTTGTTGTTAAGTGTATTTGAGTAATTTGTTAAGTTTCTGTTAAATACAGTCATCTTTGTTTTACAACACGTTGGTGGTAGTCCATCATTCGGAGGCAGCCCTGAATGCGGCCCTGTTCTTCCACCCTGACAACACACCAACGCACACCACAGCCAAATTGGCCGAATAAGGCCCCCCTTCCACCGTATTCTCGAGATTTGGCCCCATGCGGCTTCTTTTTGTTTCCAAACTTGAAAAACTCACTCGCTGTGTCGATTGAAGTGGTTATCGCGGCCACAAACACTACATACTTTGCAGACTTCCAAAAAACGTATTTTCTAGACGGGTTAAAGAAGTTGGAACATCGCTGAGTCAAGTGTATTGAACTAAAAGGAGGATGTTGTGAAATAAATCGCCACTTTTCCAAAATTTTCGTTTTTCATTTGTAGGCTAAGTACTTACCCGACCGCCCTCGTATGTACAGAATTACAGTGCTGCCGAACTGGCCAGTATGAATAGTGACATAATAACGTAAATAAATATCATTCCGCCATTACATATCATACCTACAAAATGCTGCATTAGGGTACGAACTGTCTAACTTGGGCGCTCTGCATCTCGGAAGCTACTAGGGGACGTGGTTAGAACCCTAGACATTCATTTATGAATTACTAATCAATTTTTTTTAATTTGTAAGTTAAAGATGTGCATCTTGTTTCTGGAAGACCCTGTATCGTTGGATCAAAAATAGAGTTGGGTGTATACCGTCTGGAATTTAATCTGACCAAGCTATAAATCTGCTGCGTATTTTCAGCGTCTTTCAGCAGTAGATTAAATCGACTATTTCGTAAATAACCGACAAGAGACAAAGTGCAAAAAGAAGAGAATGTCTCCTATAATCTTTCTGGTAAGCTTAAATATAGCTAGAATCATTATGATACGCGGTGTTGGTGTTTTCCAAGCATGGTGCAAAAATTCAAAGTGTCTTCAAAAAATACAAAAATTGATGTGCTTGGGGGAATAACGAGAAATCTAAAATTATAGGTTTTATTTAAATGTAAATTCGATTGAAATTGTATAATAGCTTTACATTTTGAGGAACAAGGATTTGATGACAACGGAATCAATAAAATTTAACGAATTTTCGTAAAAACCCTATTTTTAAAAATACTGTGGCTTGAAAAAAAAGTACTCCAGGGGTAATATAAAAATGGTTTGTTTCATAAACATTTAATTTTGGTATTTATTGTTAAACTTGAAACAGCACACTTCATTAAATTTCTCGGACTCCTTATCTAAATAAAGTTATTTTCGTGACAGATATGAATCCAAATGCGTAAAAGTCCTGATTTTCATTAGGAGTGTTTC
Source organism: Acanthoscelides obtectus (assembly GCA_963669975.1). Lineage (NCBI taxonomy): Eukaryota > Metazoa > Arthropoda > Insecta > Coleoptera > Chrysomelidae > Acanthoscelides > Acanthoscelides obtectus. The sequence goes on from CAVLJG010000004.1 coordinate 16,140,659, forward strand.
ATATGGGTTCTCTATTTCAAATAAAGTGGCGTCAAGTAGGTTGACTCTGCATTTCCCACGCAACGCCGTTGTCAGTTCAGAAAGGATTACAAACTAGATCTTCTGAGAAAAAAGTCATTCAAACAGGTCCATACAATCAGTCCATAGACAACCGGTAGTGCAGCTTGAAACGTCGCCTCTTGCCGACCCTTGGCCAGACGTGGCAGCGCGGTCAGAGCATAGGAAACACTATGCTGTTACGCGGCAGAAATACGTGTGATACCATACCAGAACACTCGGCAGCCGTGGCCGTAGGTACGCCATCCGTCTGCCAAGAATATTTTTAAGGGCCAATGTACAGAGAAGCCTATTATGTTTGTGTAAAATATATTTGGTATGTGCGTAGAATTACCAAAGTTGGCAGCGTATAAATGTACTAGCATCAAAAAAACTCAACCCCCTGCAACGCGAACTCTCAAGTTTTTTTTTACTTCTAACAAATTTTTTTCAGTAAAGATCAAGATCCTGAAACTTCAGAAAACGAAGATTGAGAAATTTTTAATATTTCCGTTTTAGGATTTTTTATCTGCCACCACTGGATAGATTTTCACAAACTAAAATGCTTTTTCATCGAAATCTCAAGTTATATGCGGTTACAATATCAGGGGATAGACCGAAGAAAATTATAGCGACATATGTATAACAGCAAATTATCAAAAAAAAACAACTCTTGAATATACAGGGTGTTCCTTAATGATATGCGAATATTTAAGGGTGTGAATCTACATGAAAAATTAATGTTAGTTTGCTTTATCAGCTATGGTCCAAAAATGTTTCCTTACAAAATCTCTAGGTGTTGAAGTTTTATGAAAAAAATGGAAATTAATTAAAATTTTCAGAACCGCTTCAGATATTTCAGTGATATTTAGCACGTAGTGGAAGTTAATAAAGTTGCATATTTTTCAATGCAAAAATAATTTTTCGCTTTAACAGTGGCGTGCGTACGGGTATTGACTTCGACATTTGCTAAGAAAAAAATGGTACGCCAATGGTTTTTTGCCAAACAAAAATTATCTTTGAATTCCCCGTTTGTTTTCTTTTGATGCGCCATTTTTGAGTAAAAAAATAAAAAGCGTTCTATTGTCCGAGAAAATTAATGTGATAATTGAAGAATGCAATTTAGCAATAAATATCTAGTTACTCTAGAATATGTCACTGGCTTTTGACATCTGACATCTGTTATTCAAATCTGTTCGCTGTGACATATTTTTGATTATTCAGTTTTTACAATCTTGTCAATAATGATGAATTATTTAAATGTAGAAATGGCGGAAATGCTTTACGTATATGGCCTTGCCGACGGTAATGCTGAGCAAGCCAGACGGATTTATCACCAGAGATATCCCGATCGTGCTTTGCCAGATAGTCGAACATTTTCTAATATTCATCGTCGTCTTGTTGAAGCTGGTTCTGTCCGAAAAGGAACATCTGAAGGTAGACCTCTAAGTGTGAGAACATCTGAAATTGAGGAAGCAGTGCTGCACGAAGTCGAAGAACATCCTGAAACGAGTACGAGGAAGATCGCTAGACATTTAAATATTTGCCATCAAATTGTTTGGAGAATTTTAGTGGATTTTTGGTTATATCCTTACCATATTTTAAGAGTACAAGCATTACTTTCCATTGATTTTCCAAGACGTGTGACCTTTTGTCAGTGGTATCTTCAAAAAATTACACAATTCCGCAATTTGAATCAATGATTCTTTTCACAGACGAAGCTAATTTTTCTGAAAATGCCATTCAGAATTTCCACAATAATCATTTGTGGGCAGAAGAAAATCTCTTTGCCGTAATCGCAACCAATTTCCATTACCAATTTTCAGTTAACGTATGGCCAGGAATTATTGGCAACCACTTTATTGGCCCATCCTTTTTGGCAAAAAACCATTGGCGTTTCATTTTTTTTCTTTAAAAACATCGAAGTCAATACCCATACGCACGCTACTGTTAAAGCTAAAAACTATTTTTGCATTGAAAAATATACAACTTTATTAACTTTCACTACGTACTAAGTGTCAGTGAAATATCTGAAGCGGTTCTGAAAATATTAATTAATTTCCATTTTTTTCCGAAAACTTCAACACCCCGAGTTTTTGTAAGGAAACATTTTTGGACCATAGTTTATAGAACAAACTAACATTAATTTATCATGTAGATTCACACCCTTAAATATTCGCATATCATTAAGGAAAACCCTGTAGATAACTACGTCACGGGTGCTTTTAGATGGAAATGTGGTTTCTTATTCAGAAAAATAAAACAGATGGTTAAAAAGTTGAGGCCGTAAAGAAATGGCTAAAATCCATATCGTATCTCGATTATAAATTGCCAAAGCCATCAACTGAGGGTCATCTACAACCACTTCAGTGTCCCTTATACACGATTAAAATATGCCCCAATGAGATGAAGACGATTTTAAAGATTCTTCTGTATTACAATTTGCGTGTGATTTTCATTATTAATTCCAATAATTTTTAAACTTCTCTGTGTCTTTGAAAGTGGAAAACTACCACGAAATCAGAGCAAGCTGGAGATTTAATTACGTTCTGTATATCTGAACTACTGTAATCTGACTCGTTAGGAAGTTGTTAATCCAAGAAAATCCTCGTTGCTGCACCATCCTCACGATTCTGTAATTCCCCTTAATATCGAACATCCAACTCTGATACGACGGGCTTCTATTTTTAACCATCAGACAATCAGTTTTATCCTGAGGATAACTAATCGCCAATTAGAACTACCGGTGAGTGGAGAAAGTGCCATAACTCCGGATTGTTTGACGTTTCGAGGCTTGTTGGCGCAACAGACTTAAAAAAGTATTATAAATAACCGTTCAGAGTACTATCTATGTTACAAGAACGAGAAACGTTAAACATGAAAAACCGTGATTTGTCCATAAGAGGGACCTAATGAACTCGAAACATTAGTAGTCTATCTAAATCGATCAACTCAATAAGATGGAAAATGTTGGGATCTGTAGTAGAGGTCACTATTTATATTTTTAGCCTAATAATGAAATAAAAACTAATTTGTCCTTGAAAATCACTTTACGGTTTTTCAGAATATTCTCCATTAAGATCTATATACTTTTTCATGCGTTCGAACCATTTTTTATAACACATTTTCCACTCCGCTTGAGATATCTTCAAAACATAGATTATGAACTCATCACCAGCTTCTTCTGCCAACGAAAATCGTCGTCCACGTAATTTGTTCTTAACGTACGGGAACAAAAAGAAGTCATTGGGTGCCAAGTCGGGACTGTATGGAGGATGACCCATTAAATGAATATTCTGTTTCCTTTCAGGCTCATAAGCATAAGTATTTAACAATGCATTCAGTAATTGTAAAATAATTGTTGCTGGTGACTTTAATGTCGCATCATTCAACAGTGACGTTAATGATCAGAAGTCTCAATTAATGAGCAACTTTATTTCGTTTTTAGATTTAACTAACTTTAATAATATTCCAAATATAAATGGTCGAATGCTGGATTTAATTTTAGGAAATATCGAAATAGAAGTCCTCAGAGATAATACACCTTCTGTTAAAGAGGACGTTCATCATCCTGCACTGATCGTGGAATTCATTACATCCGGATCTCCAACGAAATTCCCATTTGCTAATTCTCCACGGTTTAACTTTCGCAAAGCTAACTTTCCTGAAATGTACACAGCCTTGCAAGATGTTAATTGGACGGAGGTGATCAGTGCAGTTAATGTTGATGTCGCTTGTACCGCCTTGTATTCAGTTATCAATAACATCTTTGAAGTCCATGTCCCTAAATGTAAAAATAAAATGTTTTCGTATCCCCCATGGTTCACACGTGAAATTATACTTAATATCAAGAAGAAGGACATAGCAAGAAGGAACTGGAAACGTGACGGTACTAAGTTTTCTTATGATCAGTTCAGTAATTTTAGGAAGCTCATTAAGAACCAGATCAGTGTTGCCTACTCCGCTTACATCCAATCGGCTGAGGATGCCATTGTCAATGATCCTAGCAAATTCTGGTCATTTGCCCAGATCAAAAAACAGCAATCTAGAATCCCCCAAGGATGACGCTTAACGGCAATGTCTGCGATACGCCTCAGGATATAGTGGACAGTTTTGCTACCTTCTTTTCAACAGTTTTTATCCCGTCTGGTCTACTAGGGTCATCTCCTCTAACAAATAATTCTACCAATATCATTTCTTTAAAAAATATAAGTGAAGAAAACGTAATTAGGGCTGCGAAAAGATTAAAGAACAAAATGACGTCTGGATGTGATGGTATTCCAAGTTTTTTCGTTAAAGATTGCATTCATATACTAGCGAAAACGCTGGCTTCCATATTCAACCTAATTCTAAAATCAGAGACATATCCAAATATCTGGAAGACCTCTAAAATATGTCCTATTCACAAAAGTGGAGATATCTCTGATATTTCCAACTATCGCCAAATAGCAATCCTGTGCAATTTCAGCAAGTTGTTTGAGATCATCGCTTATGAAACGGTTTACTGCTCGGTCAGGGGTGCAGTCTCTATTAATCAGCATGGGTTTATGAGAGGCAGATCTACGGTCACCAACTTGGCTCTGATTACTCAATACATTTCTGAAGTACTGGACGGTCAGGGACAAGTTGATGTCATCTACACAGATATTCAGAAGGCTTTTGATCAAGTTGATCATTATGCACTTCTGGATAAGCTTAAAACAGTGGGTATGTCTGATGCAATGCTGTCGCTCATGAATTCATATTTGAGGGATAGAAGGTTATTTGTCGAATATGGTGATCATAGGTCGAGTTACTATCGGGCCACGTCTGGGGTACCTCAAGGGTCAAATCTAGGTCCATTATTGTTTTTAATATTTATTAATGACTTGTGTTTTGAACTGAAGTGTTTCCATTTGTTTTTCGCTGATGACCTTAAAATCTGCACGTCAGTCAAGACAGTCGAGGATTGCGTCATGTTGCAAGATGACTTAGCTCTAATTTCGTCATGGTGTTCACGAAACTGTCTCAGTCTGAATGTTTCGAAATGTAAAGTTATGACTTATACAAGAAAAGTGAACTATTTAATTTATGATAATTATAACATCAATGGTCAGGTTATAGACAGATGCACCTCTTGGAGTCATTTTTGATACCAAGCTAACATTTACTGAGCATATACTCAATATCTCGTCGGCTGCCACTCGACTACTTGGTTTCTGTATCAGAAACTGGAAGGGTTTCTCCAATGTTGATACATTAATGACTTTATTTTTTACTTTTGTCAGGAGCAAGTTGGAGTATGCGACTCTGATCTGGTCTCCTATATACCAAAATTCTGTCGTGATCCTTGAGGCCATTCAACGTAAAGCTTTAAAGTATTTTCACCTTAAATGCACAGGTTCTTATCCAGAAAGAGGTTGTGACCATAGTGCCCTATTAGAGTCTTTCAATTTGGATTCACTGTCAACAAGACGAAACATATTTTTTGTCGTTTTTGTATGGCCTCATTCACAATAAAATTGACTGTTAAAATTTACTTGAAAAAATATGTTTCCGCGTTCCAAGGCTAGGGAGTCGACAACAAATGACATTCTATTGTCAAGCTGGCCGTACAAATGTTATGACAAAATCGCCAATTAATCTCATGTGCTGCGTCATGAACAGTGTTACTGAATCGTGTGATATTTACAGTCACAGTTGTGCATCGATTATTAACTGTTATAGATCATCCAATCTTATTTAGAATGTGTGATACTATAGATTTAAGTCTCTTTAATTGTTATTTTTTTCAGCGTTTCCTATAATTGGGTTTCACCTGTTGGAAATAAATAAATAAATAAATAAATAAGCATAGAACCATGATTCACAATCTTAGACACGCCTTTTGAAGCAGCGCTGTTGTATTTTTCGAGCATCTGTTTGCACCAATCGACACGAGCCTCGTTTTGAGCTTTTGTCAAATTATGTGGAATCCATCGAGAACAGACCTTTTTCACAGCTAAATGATCTTTTCGTATTTTATGTATGCTAGTGGAACTTATGTCTAAGGCTGCCTTAATCTCCCAATATGTCACATGATAATCTTGCATTACGAGTTTTTGCACAGCATTAATGTTTTCTGGCACACTTGATTTTTGACGTCTTTTCGTCACCAACTCAATGACAGCCACGATCAAAAGTGGCAAAAGATGGGGCTTCATCAAGTCGAAGTAAGTTGATCGATGCATTCCCGCATTGATAATCCACGTCGAAAGTCGTAATACGAGTAGATCATCGAACGAAAATGTTCACGAGTCAATTCCAGTTTTTCACTGACACACAGTTTTTTATGTTTAAGAATGTCAAACTTGCAATTAGAAACGTCAGATGGAGCCTAAGCACACTTGATGATGCCGAGGCTCAAAATATAAAGAGTGACCCTCACGTAGCAGACCGGCACGGGTATCACGTATCTTGAAAAGTGAGATTATGCCGATTTTTTTGGACATTATGTAGGTTATTCTACAAGATGTTAACTTAGCACTTAGTTGTACGTGTTGCCTAAACATCATGAGGCTTGTTATCAATCTTTGGCTGTGATGTGATGTAAAATCTGCTTCTGAGATGGCATTACTAGAGGTCTAAGCTGTAAGTTGTATGTGTTGATGATAATTACATTGGGTTCTTGTCTCAAATACACTTAATTGAGATTCAAAGCTAGAAATTAGTTGCGCATACACTTTTTCTTATCCATTCTGGAAATTACATATACAAATTTGCCGAATTTCAAAAATGAGAGAGATAAGAAATAATTATATTCACTGTACGACGCTGTCGAATTACAAGCCATAAACATGCTAACAATAATTAGACACACGAGGGCGCGGTGATGATTTCTTCAGTTTTTCGTAATATATAACTTTAAACATAATCTCTCTTCAGAAAGCACAACATATAGATAACCCGTCATACTCGGCATATTCAGTAATGATTTTCTCACACAGCAAATATCACTGATTTTATACACATGCATACCAATACACATAATCAACCAGATGCGATCTTGCGATTCAATCAACTTTCTTCTCAGAGTAAAAAACCACAGACCCGGATCACTCAGCCTCACAAAACTATGCAACCAATAATGCGTAGTTTAGTTGAGTGATTCCTCGATAGATGGACGTTCACAATTATCATAGTGAGCAAACGTGGAATGACTGTTTGCATCCTAAAAACTACCTAGTCCGCAAGTTGACATCCTATAGCTTTTTTGACCTTTTCTAGGTTTTTTACATGAGTGCGGGAGACGAGGAATATTGACTATCAAGCGTTGCAAACTAACAACTAACGACATCAGAAGTAGATCGCCATCTGGCATTTGCGACTGCCTCTAACACAATAATAAGGGAAACCCTAGCAAAGCAAATTTTTCCGATTTCGTTCGGCCAGTTTCGCTCCAAAATCATTCATTGAGAAATTCCAGTTCAGGTACAATTTTAGGCAAAATATTCAAAACAGTTTATTTGTAAAAACTAAATTTCCTAAAAAATTTCTTGTTTTTGGTCATTGAATAATTCGTCTAGAAAACCACGGTTTATAAGTTCAAGGACACTCAAATCATCCTTCAAATATCATCATGGCCAATAAAATCCATTTTTGAAGATATAAAGATGAATTAGACGATGTTTAAACTCCAAAAATTGATCGTTTAAGCTAAACACAGTTTACAAAATTTTAAACGGAGTTTAAGTACTTGTGCAATAAAAATCTTCAAATTAAACTAGGTTTCCGTCTAAGCTAACATTGTAAATTGTATTTTTGCAACAGACAACAAGTTATTTTTGTTGTATTGTTTGGTTTTTTTTTACAGAATGTTGGAAACAAAAAGACATTATTTATTTTGTGTAGTAAGAGACAAATGTTTTAGTTTTATTTAAATAAATGTGAGTAATATCTGATAAAGATAATTACATATTATATAGTTTTTTTAATGCTATTATTACCGATATTAATAGATAAAAAGTGAAGTTTTTTTTTTTGAAGATACACTACCATCTTACCTCCGATTGGGAGGTACCAACTTCCCATATCCCATATCATAGCCCTCAGTTAAAATTTTCTGTTTCGGCCGAAACTAAAAGTGGCCCGAAATTTCGATTTCGACTGAAATTCCAGTTTCGGTCGGACACTACATCCAACTGTCAGCCACCAGCTGGTAAATTGTGTTTCTTCAACAAAATGATTGATTTTGCAAGACAACGGCTTTTTAAGAGAAGAGGGATCCAAATATGGATTTTCTAAGTCATACAAACGACAAGAATTGAACCGATGGTTTTGGTGAGAAACGGAAAAAAGCAGATACCCCATACGAGCTGTCCTAGATCCGCCTCTGGTCAGTGTTCCCATTGTTGTTAGTAATTTTTGAATGATATTTTACTAACAGAGGTAATACATGATTGTGAACAGAAAACAAAATAAGGATTTTGTCGGAAAAAGCACAGCAAAACTTAATCTCCCTGCAGACATTCGTCAGAAAATTTCTGACAAAAGAGCTGCAATTAAGCAAGCGAAGAGGTCTTGTCACCCAGATGACATTCACAGAGCAACGGATCTTGTTCATGAAGTGAGAAATGCTCTTCATGAATTCCGTAATGAGCAATGGAGCGACTTTTTGTCGGGGATGCTTGACTCAAGTATTCCTCTCTGGAAAGTTGCAAAGTCGCTCAGAAACGGAAAGCGAGAACAACTCCCTCACATCCACGGTCCTAGGGGCATAGTCTGTAGGACAGCGGAAAAGGTCGAGGTTTCCGCTGATGCAATGGAAAGTCAGTTCTCTCCCAACTATGACCTTGATAATGACCTCGACGAGGAGCAACATATTGTAAGATCCGTCAGGAGATATTTTAGGGCCAACGGCGTCAGTGGCAGTAGTGCCTCCCTTAGTGATTTTTCCTCAGAGGAATCTTCAGAAGATTCCTCAATTGAAGAGCTGCACGGCACATCAGCGGAATCTCCTGAGACTCCGCATTGCACACCAGCAGAGCTCCAAGGTCATATTAAAGACCTCAAGGTGCGTAAAGCACCTGGAGAGGATCGAATCACTAATAAGGCGCTGAAGCTACTTTCGCGGAAGTCCTTAACTTATCTCGTGGCAATAATCAATGCCATGCTAAGGACCCAGCACTTCCCAAAGGCGTGGAAGACCGCTAATGTCATAATGATTCCAAAGAAGGTGGGTTCGATATTCCCTCAGGATTACCGCCCCATTAGTCTACTGTCAGCTCCTTCTAAGCTCGCTGAAAAGGTGATTCTACGTCACCTTGAAAATTTCTCGGCAGACCACAATGTGATTCCTGACGTGCAATTTGGCTTTCGGTCTGAGCATAGTACGGAGCTACAGGCCATAAGGCTTGTTGAACGAGTAACCAGCGGGTTCACCCGTAACGAAAGTACTGGATGTCTCAAAGGCATTTGACAAGGTGTGGCACAAAGGCCTTCTCTACACATTGATCCATAAGGGCTTCCCCTTATGGCTCCTAAAACTTTTGAAATTCTTTCTCGTGGGTAGGAAATTTCGGATCAAAATTAATAACGTTCTGTCGACAATACGGCCCATCAAAGCCGGTGTCCCTCAGGGTTCGGATCTTGGACCAGTCCTTTATTCACTTTTTATTCATGACGTCCCTTGCCCCAGCAGCTGTGAAACCTATCTCTATGCTGATGACACTGCCCTGGTGGTCCAGTCGTGCTCTGGGGATCTAGTTCACGACAGGCTGCAAAGTGCAGTGGACGAGGTATTGGAATGGGCGAATCGGTGGCTGATCAAAATTAATCATTCGAAAACGCAGGCAATCTATTGTACTAAAAAACGTAGCGGCGCCTCTGAGGTTTCAGTGAATGGAGCTCGGGTACCATGAGAAAGCTCTGCTAAGTATCTCGGTGTCACTCTTGACAAGGGGATAACCTGGCAGAAGCACACTGAAGCGTTAAAAACTAAATTCCAAATCTCGTTTCGGCAACTCTACCCTATGCTATGTAGAACATCAAAATTAAGTTTGATCAACAAAGTTCGACTATACAAGATGGTTATTAGACCAGCGATCGCTTACGCAAGTACGGCTTGGTGTTTCCTCTCCAAAACGCATTTACGTAGCCTGCAGGTTTTGCAGAACAGAACCTTGCGTACAATCACTAACGCCCCATGGTATGTTTCCAACGAGACCCTTCACAGAGACCCTCACCTAAGGGACTACATCAAACAACAAGCGCAGCTACGTTACAGTCAAGCAGAATCGCATAAAAACCCTTTGTTGCGCGAGTCAGTAGACTGTACAGTCGAGCAAGTTCGCAAGCACACAAGGCCGCGACTCGCACTGTGAATAAAATTAAATCGTGCGACTTTAGGTCCAAGCAAAATTATAATTTTTCTTCAATAACCAATCCCAAAATTAATTTGAGGATCAATTTAAAATTGCCGAATACTAACTAGCAATGCCAAGGCACCCCTCAAATTGATGCACTTCTTTTTTCTTTGCTCTCCCTCCTTCCTTCCTTCCTTTCTTCTTCCCTTCTTTCTCCCTGACTTTGTTTGGTATCTGGGCAACCAGACCTGACAGACCTACTGACTTACAAGACTTCAACCAAGAGCAAAGGTCCTACGGACCGCTCTGACAGACGATGACGAATAATAGTAGCAAAACTTAACTAACTGCCGTCGATAAAGTAACTGAACAGAATTTGAATATTTTTTTATACAATTAATTACCTGGTATTTCAGATACGTGCTCATTTTACCCAGAGCTTTGGGTAAAGTGATAATATCAATGACGTCTTACCCAAAGAAGAACCTTTCTGCAACAGAAATAGGTCATTTGGCTAGTTGTGTACGAGTATACCATGGCGCCAATGTCAATCGACAGGGTGTCTACGACCGGTTGGGAAACCTCGAAACTGGAGATACTACAAACCAAAAGATGTGAATTGACCTCTAAACATACCTCAGTCCAAAAGTTGATAGTCCGCGAGTGTCAAAGTTACAATTTTATTTTCTATTTTTCCTTATTGCTTGAGAAGTATTTCAGATTTTGGCATAAAACTCGGTATAGAGAGGTTTTTTAATTTGAGAACCAAGAATCCGTTATTTTTTATGTCCAAACTTCTAGAAGGCATCACTTACATCACTATTTCGGTAAATATATATATTACTTAACTCCGTACAACTCACTAAGATTTATTCTTTATATGAACCGAATAAGTCAAGAATCATTCCAGGTGTTTTCATTAATTCTACATTGATTAACATTCCTGTGACAAAGGCAGAATGCTTAAGGCCAGGCTACCTAGAACATGGCAACCATGTCAGGTGCAACGAAGTAGAAATTTTCCTTTTATTCACAATTTTTTGTTACTAAACCAAATTGTGTAATATCCCGCGTCGGGCACTAAAAATTGAATAGGTATGTGATAACCGAGGTTTGTTCCAACAACCATTTCCAAACTAGTTCAGAACTAACCAACTAACTCCAAATTAGTTCCGAACAGAGAATTACATGGGTTGTTTTCGTCAGCACAACCTTCATTGTGTTAAATTTAAAATTAATGAGTTTCCGTATGCTAGACTTGGAATTCAAGGAAATTTAATGGTTTTTGACGAACTGCATATCTTTTTAAAGAAAATTAGAAGACGGCAGACTTAATAATCTTATACTTTCTACCCCACTGTTCAATTTTTATTTCCTGTGATTTACTTTAGTAACAGAAGCGAAATATTTGCTTGAAATTATTTTGGACTTAAAATTGCTTGTTTAACCACTCATCGGTGTACAAATATTTGATATGGTTGCCAGTTTTCTAGACCGCCTGTCCATAAGGTGTTCACTTTCACTTTACGCAGGGCTCCTCTTTGTAAAGAAAATGAGGCAGCTAGGCAGATGCAAGAATCCATTCTGCTATGCGTTGGTCCCCTTTAATCAACGTGAAATGAAATTCCGCTGGGGTAAGATCACGACCTTCCTCAATAGTTTGTGACGACTGCTGACTGGCGATCTAACCTAGAGGAGCTCCTTGAGGAGAACGTACAAAAAAATCAGTAAGGCTGTCATCTTGGCTGATCACCCTTCCTCTAATGTAAAATACAGGAATATCGAGAGCCTAAGATCCATGTTACACACTGAGAAATCGTGGTCAATTAAATAGTTTTTCTGAAGAATTTCCATTACCCGTAACGAAATTTTTAATTATTCTAAGTTCGATTTAATTAAACTGAATTTTACACCTAAAATAATTAAACGTTTTAATAAAAACAGTTAAGCAGGTTATTTGAATCGCTCACTCGACAGACCTCGGTCCTTAATTCGTGAATGATCGGGAGTATAAGACAGGCGGAGTCCTGATGGTGACGCGCCTCGAACTCATCAGTATGCATTTGTAATTTCAGTAGTTTATTAATTTCAAATAAATTGGTGTTCTCACTCTAAGTAAACGGTTTAACAAATTCAATTAACCAGTTACGTTCCACTATACTAGTTCTATCGATTCGAGTAAACTGTCTCAGAAATCGGAGTTTAATTGAACTAGTTAAACTTGTTTACTGTCACATAGCTAATCGAATGTATTAATCGACTTGATTGAAACTCATTTAGTTTAATTAATTTTTCTCTCTGTGCATGAAATAACATTAATAGAAGCATATTCTGGGGCTGAAAGAGCTTCCATTTAAGAAGACAATTAAATCTTACATTCTAAAAAAACAGCCAGCATTATTAGAACCATATTCTGGGGGTGGAGGTGTTCCCATTTAAGAAGACAATTAAATCTCAATTAAAAAAAGCAAGAATGAAATGGCATCACATATACAGGGTGTCCCGAAAAAAGTGTGCAATATTCTACCAGCGGTTTCTAGTGCTTAAAATAGGAAGAAAAGTTTATATGAACATAGGTCGACAAACGTTCCCTAAGGGCGCTACGGTCTTTTAAAGGGGCTCCCCTGAGGATGGTTTTTCCTTAATATTTCCGAAACGTGTTGAGATAAAGACATAAAATTTGGTATTTCAGCCTAGTTTTTTTTTGCTGGATTTTAAAATATTAACAATTTTAGACAGTTTTGTTTCGAAGCGTATGTAAAACAGGGACGGACTCAGGTTATTTTAGCCCCAAAATTTTTGTGTGATTCTATTTTTGAAATTCAATTTCAGAATATGAAAATTTAGGGTTTTCTACATAAAAAAGGTGCTCGTATTGAATATCGATAAATTGTGCCATTTCTGAATAAAATCAAACTAAAAAATATGTCATATGATAGGAAATGTACTGCGAATTTAAATGAATTGTTGATTATACATAGTTAGCCATGACTGCAAACAAAAGTTGTTTTGATATGTTATGACTTATTTTGACGTTAAGCTGACATTGTTAGCAGTGTAAAATTACTAGGTTAAAATCAAAATTTTTATTAAATCGATTTAAAATGGCAAGATTTACAGACAGAGAAATGACTGGCGTGCATTTTGTGTACGGGTTTTGCAATGGCAGCCGTAAGAGAATATCAAAGGAGATTTCCCAATCGCATAGTACCTGGACGTCGAATGTTGACTGATATACACCGGAATTTGTCAAACCATGGAATTTTTCAGCACATGGAGGGCTCAGGAAGGCCACTGGGAAATCATCGTATGGATATTGCTTTAAATATGTTTGAAATAATCCGCAAATAAGCATACGAAATGTTTCAGAAATTATGGATATACCTCGATCAATAGTAAGAAAAATTTATGAATACCTATTTGATAGTTATCCTAAAAATAATAATTTTAGATAGGAAGAATGACAAGAATGCAAGAATTACTTCCTTATCATTTTAAACGGGTGCAGCATTTAACGGAGGCAGATTTTTTGCCACGAATCGAGTTTTGCCAGTGGATATTAGCAAATGAAAACACTGTTCCTAGAATATTATGGTCGGATGAGTCAATATTTACTAGAAATGGTGCTTTAAATTTCCAGGACATGCATCACTGGTCAGATGAAAATCCAAAAGTTGTTCGCCGTACAAATGTCCAACATAGATTTTCATTGAACTTATGGGCAGGAGTAATTGGGGATCAAGTAATCGGGCCTATTGTACTTCCCAATCGTCTTAATTCAGAGGTGTATCTGAACATGGATATAATACCATTGGATGTGCGCCAGCAGTTTCAAGAAAATATGTTTTTCAACATGATGGTGCCCCTGCACATTTTGGACGCAATGTTCGAAATTGGTTGAATGTCAATTTTCCAGACAGGTGGTTAGGCCGAGGAGGTCCTATAGCGTGGCCGCCACGTTCACCTGACCTAAGTCCATTGGATTTCTATTTTTTGGGGTCATTAAAAGACCTAGTTTACTCGACTGAAGTAAATACTCAAGAAGATTTACTTCAAAGAATCCATCAGACTGCAAATGAAATAAGAAGAAAAAGGTTTTCCACTTTTCGGGCTACGCAATCATTAGTTCGTCGAGCGAGACTCTATATCCAACAAAATGGGAATTTATTTGAACACTTATTGTAAAGCTAGTTGTAAGTATATCCAACTGTATGTCTTCTTTTTTAAACAAATTTCAATTTCGTTCGTAGAAAAAATTTATTTCTTTTATTTTTGACTAAATGTTAGCTATGTTGCAATAGAAATATGTATTTATGTAATATTTACCAATTGTTAAATTAGTTTTTTCGATGCCATGGCTAATTATTCAACAATTCATTTAAATTCGCAGTACATTTCCTATCATGTGACAAATTCTTTAGTTTGATTTTATTCAAAAATGGCATAAATTATCGATATTCAATAAGAGTACCTTTTTATGTATAAAACCCTATATTTTCAAATTCTAAAATTGAATTTCAAAAATAGAATCACACAAAAATTTTGGGGCTAAAACAACCTGAGTCCGTCTCTGTTACATACGCTTCCAAACAAAACTGTCTAAAATTGTTAATATTTTTAAATCCAGCATAAAAAACTAGGCTAGAATACCAAATTTTATGTCTTTATCTCAACACGTTTCGGAAATATTAAGGAAAAACCATCTTCAGGGGAGCCCCTTTAAAAGACCGTAGCGCCCTTAGGGGACGTTTGTCGACCTATCTGTATATAAACTTTTCTTCCAATTTTAAGTTCTAGAAACCGCTGGTAGAATATTGCACACCTTTTTCGGGACACCCTGTATATTCAATTTTTATTCTTTAATTGATTGGGTTGAACGGTCAACTAGTACGTTCTATTTTCAGTATTTTATTTGTATATTTTTTTTAGTATCTTTGTAAAGTTGAGTGGAAGAGCACGTAATGTAAACTCCGCCTTTTGGTTAATCCAATAAAGAAAATTATTATTATTATATTTGTAAAAATCGTAATATCAGCAAAAACGGAATTCAAAGATATCGAGGAGATCAACAGCTCACTTAAATTAGGGAAGAATGATGGAGGTTCGAAAAAACTAGCAAAATCTTCAAACCAAAAATTCTGAGTCGCGGTACATAAAGGACAGCGCTTCGTTAAAATTATTAATAACCGTGGACATAGTTGGACGGCGTTAAAATAAATCGCATCGTTTTGTAAAAATCACGAAAATACTCAAAAGATGTTTATTAAGATAGTTTATTTTCGTATCTCATTATTTTAATAGGGAACATTAATCAGATGTGCATTCTACAGACGTTCTCAAATGAAGTCGAGATGCTTCAGTTAAAACGCGTTATCTCTGAATGATTTCTCCCTGCTCAAATACTTGAACTATAGAAATAAAACAGATCCTCAGAACTAGGTTTTTCCTTTTAATGGGTAATTTTTTTGCTAGTATCTTTTTGGCAACACTGTTTTGACAGATGACGCGTGAATCGTGTCTTGTGTTATTGTCAAACTTGTTCAGTTTGGTCTATAATTTAACCATGAATCGACTTACGAACGAACAACGCTTGCAAATTATTGAATTTTACTATCAAAATTCATGCTCGGTTAAGAGAGTGCATCGAGCACTGCTTCCAATTTATGGGCAATTTTGTCGGCCTACTGAGGGAGCTATTCGGAAGCTTGTGACTAAATTTCGAACCCAGTTTACATTATTGGACATTAAACCACCAACACGCAGACGTAGAGTGAGGACTGAAAAAAATATTGCGGCTGTATCCGCCAGTGTTAGTGATGACCGTGAAATGTCGATTCGCCGCCGTTCGCAGCAATTGGGCCTCTGTTACTCCACTACGTGGAAAATTTTGCGACAGGATTTGGGTGTAAAACCTTATATGATACAGCTGGTGCAAGAATTGAAGCCACACGACCTCCCACAACGTTTCCAATTTGATGAATGGGCGCTGGCAAAGTTGGAGGAAGATCCACATTTTTATCGAAAAATTGTGTTCAGCGACGAAGCTCATTTCTGGTTGAATGGGTACGTTAACACGCTAAATTGCCGCATCTGGAGTGAAGACCAGCCAGAAGCATTGCAAGAGCTACCAATGCATCCCGAAAAAATCACTGTTTGGTGTGGATTATGGGCCGGTGGCATCATCGGGCCGTACTTCTTCAAAGACGACAATGGCCGGAACGAAACTGTGAATGGCGAGCGCTACCGTGCGATGATAACAAACTTTTTTTTGCCCAAAATGGAAGAGCTGGACTTGGCTGGCATGTGGTTTCAACAAGACGGTGCCACATGCCACACCGCACACGAAACAATGGCCCTATTGAGAGGAGAGTTCGGTGAACAGCTTATCTCACGTTTGGGGCCCGTCAATTGGTCGCCCAGATCGTGTGATTTAACGCCGTTGGACTATTTCTTGTGGGGCCATATTAAGGCTAATGTCTACAGGGATAAACCAGCAACGATTGACGCACTGGAAGCCAATATTGAAGCATTTATTCGTGAGATACCGGCCGATATGTTGGAGACTCTCTCCACACTCTGTGCCAAAATTGGACCTTGCGCATGGGCCATCTAAAGCGGAGCCGCGGCCAACATTTACATGAAGTAATCTTTAAACATTAAACATATCGACCGTTCTATCGACTCAAATAAAGATTTAATCGTTTTTTCAAACTTGTCTATAAACTATGTTTGGTGTACAACCGGTCGCTCAGACGGAAATTAAAAGAAGTAAAACTGGTTAAATGTTTGTACCGGTGGCTCAACCGGTGAATTAAAGAATACTCCTTATTTGATATTGAAATTCGGTGAACTTGAAACTTCATCATCAGACATTTTAATTTAATCCTTAATTCAAAACAGTCGAGTTTCTGTTTTCGTGTTGCTTATTTGGCAATGCGGTAATGATGATTTACCCAAATCTACATCCCTCGTGTGCCGACTTCCGCAAGTGTACGCATATGTATGATTGGTGCATAGGACATAAAAGTACATTCGTATTTTTTTAACTCTATTTTTGATCTCGGCTCTTTTTCGGTAACAAATCTGGGAATATCTAAAATTACTTAAAAGATCGTTGAGAATGAGGACGTTTTCGATAATACCTATATAAGGTCTCATATCGGTGGAAGCACCGAAAAATCGGTAGGTTCAGTAACACTGGATTTAGGAAGCTGTCTAGATGAGGTGCAGTGGTGGTCGCAGAATTCATGTTTATCGCGGAAGGTTTGGCGTTCGCTGGTCGGTCTAGTTTCGTCCTGTGCCGGGTCGTGACCCCCCGAATCCGCCCTTGATTGAGAATTTTTCGGCTCCCCGTACCAGTGCGCAGTGCGGTGCCTGCCTCAGTTGCTTACCGCCTGTACCTCGATTTGCTAGAAGGTCCCCCGTTGATCGATGGTTCCGTACTGCCTGTCACTAATTTCACATTCCATAGTATAGTAGTAACTATCTAGTGATGTAAAGGGTGGTCCATCTGTTGGTTTCTTTTTTAAATTGGTATTCAAACTACCCTCTTTAATAATATGTAACATTCGATACTTTATTCAAAAGAATACACCTTCCGATTATTTGTGAAAAACAATTTCAGTTAAATGGCTGCCGCGTCTGGCCTGGCAGCAGTCCATCCTCTTAACCCAATTTTGAAGCACTTTTTCAATAGTTTATTATATTTTCCTTAAGAACATCAATTGTTCCAGGATCGTTAGTGTAACAGCGGTCCCCTATAGGAAGAAATCCATGGGCGT
Organism: Acanthoscelides obtectus; assembly: GCA_963669975.1. Classification (NCBI taxonomy): domain Eukaryota; kingdom Metazoa; phylum Arthropoda; class Insecta; order Coleoptera; family Chrysomelidae; genus Acanthoscelides; species Acanthoscelides obtectus. The sequence goes on from CAVLJG010000004.1 coordinate 16,158,798, forward strand.
CAAATCACAGCTGCGGGCTGGCCAATGTACGTCTCCAAAACGGCTGATAACGCGAACTTAGTGTGTAAAAGATCGATTGTTTCACGGCTGGTGTGGCATATTGCGCCATCCTGCTGGAACCAGAGATTGTGCAAGTGCATGTCGTCTAATAGTAGCCACAAAAAACTCCTCAACATGTCTCTGTAGCGATCTCCGTTTACCGTCACGCTGTTACCATCTTCATCTTGAAAAAAGTAGGGACCGATAATCCCACCACTCCGAAAGCCACACCAAACAGTTACTCTTTTTAGATGCATTGGTTTGTCTATGACGACATGTGGATCTTCAGAACCCCAAATCCTACAGTTCCGCTTGTTAACGTGACCTCCCAGATGGAAATGGGCTTCGTCCGTAAAGATGATTTGACGACCGTTTCCAATTGATTTGGAGCCCACACAGAGAAACGATATCGAAGCGGATGGTCATTTTGTTTCAACTCTTGCACAAGTTGCACCTTGTAAGGGAATAATCCCAGGTCGTTATGCAACATTCTCCGCACAGAAATGCGACTGATGCTCACTTGTGCTGTATGACGAATTGACATTCTTGCGTTTTCACGCACACTGTGGGCAAGAGCACCAATGTTTTCAGCTGTAGCTGTACGTACAGGTCAAACACGCGCATGCCTTTTGTCATCCACAAGCAGGCAAGTTTCACGATTACCTTCTTCACGAATTTTCGTATACCAGTCGCGGACGGAGCTTCATTCCGACCAAATAGTCTTCTCAATTTTCGCAACACAGCCCTCACTTTGAAAATAGTTTTTCCATATTTCCCACCTTTGTTCAAGATCAAAGCGATCCATTGCTCACAACGGAAGCTTGACACAATATATCTCAATATGTTGAGCATGAAGGTGTCACCAACTGTCAAAAGAAAAACAACTGATGGCCCACCCTTTAGTTACTGATTATTAATTGAATATTTTCCTAACCCTTGATTCTCGTAATCCGCGGGAGGTAAGTCGTCATGTTCCTGCAACATGCTGTGTCCATTTGGGTCCGTTATGTCTACCCGCAGTATCACAAATGCCGGTAGTAAACATGGCAAATTGCTCTTTTAATTTGACAAGCCACGAAAGCGACAAGTTAGAACTGAACAAAAACAAAACTTACTCAAATCTGGCCATAAAAAGCTGGTGGAATGAAAGCAGCTTTCGTTGGTAACATCAAAAGAGCAAATAAATGCACCCGGCTGGAGTAGAGAGTGGCCAAAAATACATCATTAAAACAGTAAAACTGTGTTTTAATAGACATAAATCGCTGTTCCTCTCTCTCGGTATCACGACAAGATCCGCCGCTGTCAAAATACAACGCTCATTGCAATCTCTGCTGCAAGGAGTTATTTTGGAATAATTTATGCGACTAGACATCGTACATCTGATCGGGTAAATGGCTATGAGAGATATTTATCCAGATCGTTGGGGATCTTTAAAATGCACAGGGTGGTCAGCAACTAACAATTATCACTTCTATCAGAGTTGCAAGAATGATTATACAGTATTCCTTACACAGCATTGTTACTGTAAGAACATTGGCAAAACCCTCTTAGAACAGCTATACAAGCAGAATGGGCACACCTAATAGGACGCTTCAGTAAATTAAGAGGTTATGTAAGGGCTGCAGGTAACAGTTATACAACAAAAGTGTAAGCCTCTTGCAGCCGCTATAGGTCATTTTAGTCAGTGCAAGATTCATTTTTTGTCAACTATACAACTATTCTGTTACGTGATTCTACTTTATTGCAACCAAACTATTTCTTATCTATTGTATACACGAAGTGAAGAATATATAACTAACACATTACAGTCGTCTTGTTTACTTACATATCGGCCATTGTGAATTTCATACACAGGTATATGATAAACTTCTACACTGTGATATAGGGCTATTGAATTACTTGCGCAGCAAATTTTATTGTGATTATCGTGCAAAGTAGTTACGCAATTTCTAAGGGCTTCGTATCTGATTCATATTTTGACAATGATCAACAGTATGTCTAGATTTTTAAGACGGAAAACTGAACTTATCTGCGTTAAATCTTCCACAAATCCTATATTTAGACACAATTACACTAATGTTTATCACTTTATATCTGTACTTTCGAACTGAAACATAATTATTTAATATTAAACAGAGGAATAAATGTATGCCCAATATGGCGGGTGGTTGTGTATAATCATGGCATCGTCCTTTAGTTTATTAGAATATTTTGGTGTTGCCTGCAGGTGTTATACAACAATTTGACAAATGTCTGAAATGAAATACCGACAGAGTCGAATGATTTACCCAGAATTTGTACCAGATCTATATTTTAAAACATCGGTTATGGCATTTTAACAAAAATATGACAGCAGAAAGTTAGGTTATGGTGAAGTTGTATACCAACATATTTAGCATATGTACAGCCTTTAACAGTTACTAAACAACAGTTGTATAAGTGCTTCCGTTGGAAGCAATTTGTTGGCTAAAGTAGTAAATTGCACAGCAAGACAACAAGGCTTGGGTTTGTTTTATAAACATTACAATGCATGCCACAACACAACCATTTTGACTAACGTGCAAATACGCTATATAAAATAGTTGTATAAACGTTTATGCAACAGTAAAAAATTTGCCCTATAAGGTGTTGGATAACTATGCTATAAGAATATCTTAAACACCTCATTTTAGAGCAAATATGTTGCAGAAAGCAAATTTGCATTACACACAACATTAAGCCAGCATTTTGGTGCTCAGGCAACAACAATAGAGAGCTTTTATGGCTGAACGGTTCTTTTACCAAAAGCTTATACCACTACATTGATATTTGGGATGCCATTGTATCTGACGAAAAATTTTGTTTATTTATGTAGTATGTATTAGTTATTAGTTTATTTAAGTTTGTTAGTATGTATTCGTAAATAGTAAAATAGACACATGTATGCTTGTACAAGTTAGCTTACTATACTTACGACTACACTACATTGTTTATTCCAAAATTATCAAAGTAGCAACCACTGGCATAGATTCTGAAAAGATTCATTATTTGGTAAAAGGCCATTATTTTGAAATAAGCAGCAATTCTATTAAAATAATAGTTTATTATCAGCAAATAAGCAATCTAAAATTCAAGAAAAATTACGTTTTCCAAAGATAATCAAACAAAATTTATCTCACCCAATCCCTAGGGGTAAGACGATTTACATTGAGAAAAGCGATGAATTAAACCAATTAATATTTTATTTAGGCCAATTAAGAAATGTAATTAACCATATGACAGCGTAAAAGTCTTATTAGTCTAATTAAACTCCGACTTCTAGAACAGTTTTTTTGAATCTATGAAGCTAGTTCAATTAAATAAAAATGCATCATTTGCTTGAATTTATTAAACCGTTTACTTAGATTCAATAAAAAATGTATTTAAAATTAATAAACTATTGTAATGAGTTTACTTGCTCCAAGCAAAGCAATTCAGTTATATTTATTAAACTTGTTTTATTATTTTAGATAAAAGTGTGTTAATAAATTATTTTATTTAGATTCAAGAAAATATTTGGATAATATTTGGAATTTAAAATAACAAATTGCGTTTTACTGAATGTTGTAAATTATAACTGCTCTGATAAATCTTAGATATCTAAATATTCGGCAAAAGTATTGATAATTGATGATCTCCAATCAAAATAAAAACTTCTGAATTTGTAGACCTATCGAAATTCGATATTTTTATTTTCATTAATTGTGAACTTATTATATACGGGGTCAAGTTTAACCAATTATTTTTCTGATTCTCCAGGACCAGGTTATAATATCACTAGAAGCAAATATTTGTAGGGCAAGTAGGGAAAAGTATACCTGAAACTGAACGCCACGTGATAGTGTGAAAATTGTAATTTTATTTCTAATAATAAAACAATATTGCACTCACTGCATTCAACTCAATAATCTTTCATAATATACAGGGTGTAAACGTTATGATAGTCATTATTTAAATGGGTGATAAAAGTAGCAAAAAGTTTCATATCACATGGGGGTCAAAACGGCATTTTTTTAGAGAAAAGCGGCTTTAAAGTAAAATAAAATCTGACAACGCCGCAATGTCAGACGCAAATTACGACGGAACGCAGTGTAAATAAAGATGGAGTTTGTTATTTTTGGCCCTTAGGTATTATTTCATTATTTGATAATGTACTCGTAAAATGCAAACAATTAAAAAAACGGACTTACCATCACTAACTGTCTCAGCGCTTCACCTGGTGTGTGAAAGTTTATTGAACGTATTAAAAAAATCTACTTATAAATAGGGAACCCGTTGTTTTTCTTTTTAGAACCCACACTGCACTTTTTTGTATTTAAATAAGGCGTTCAAAATGTCGTCCTCCACTTTCCACACAAGCTTCATTACGACGAACCCAGTTTCTTCTTACTTTAGGTCCTCGAAGTTGTCCATTTATTATTTCAGCCGCATTAATTTTTTTTTTCGCGAAGTTGTGCTTCAGTTGTTATTGGACCAGCCCCATAAGCCATCATTTTAAGTTCTCCCCAATACCATAAATTCATCGGATTGAGGTCAGAAGATCTTGATGGCCATTTTCGAGGATCAGGAGCATTTCGACCGATCCAGCGATTTATATAATGTTCATTCAAATACTGAATGACGCCTCTAAAAATGTGTGGTGGTGCCCCGTCATGAAGAAACCACAAATTCTGTCTCCGTTGTAATGGCAATCTGAGGTCTGTTCCAAAAGTTCTGGTAGGTTATTGGCTAGAAAGCTAAGGTATTCTTCTCCTGAAAACTTTGGGGGTAACTCGAAAGGGCCAATTACTTGATCGTCAAGACTACCCGCCCAAATATTTATTTTGAAACGTTGTTGCAAATGACCTTCACGAATGGTATAAGGATTTTCTTGGGCCCACGTGTGAGGATTATAGAAATTTAATATCCCGTCTCGCATAAGAGTACATTCGTCCGTAGGTAGAATGCTTTTAAAAAAAAATCCGGATATTCAATGTTTTTGTGCAAAAAAACACTGACAGAATGTTAGTCTGCGAGGATAGTCTTCTGGTAACAACGCCTGTACTCGTTGAACATGGTAGGGATAAGGCAAATTTTCCCGTAGGATTCTATATGAACTATTTGACTTGTTTTGACCCCCCTATTACCCAGTTCAATAATGACTACCTTAACGTGTACGCCCTGTATAACACCGAACTAATGTTTTCTCTATTGTTTCAGGTTGTGAGATAAATTCAAGCGCTTCGAGTCTGGACTGCCTGAACCTGATCGTACAAAGTATTACCAACAAGAAACAAGAAAATGTGGATCATGTTACGTAGATAATTATGTATTTTTATAAAATAAATTATTTTCACCATCGCTATGTTCGTTGTCCCACAGACGAGAGACCAAGACTAGACCATGCTGATGAGTAGCCAAGAAGCACGAAACAGCTGTCTGTCTGACGAAAAAATTGTGCTTAGTTTGTTTAATGGCAAGTAAACCACATCCACTATACAGCCATCTAGCGGTCACATGGTAACTAGGCTATTTACCACGAGCTGAGATCTTTACAGTTCAAAAAAATAGCAGCTATGCGCTCTCCGCAGTGGTCGATTCTGGCGATAGATGGGGCTTTACGCTGCCTTATTTCGTGCAAAAATGAGTAGTTTGTGAGCTTTTCTATGATTATGTCGTTGATATGAATGAAAGGCTCCATCCCTGTGCTGCTGGCAAGAGAAGGAGAGGAAGGGGTGGGGGTGCTTAAATTAAGCATAGCTTCTAGAAGCGAGTGCAGGCGATTAAAAAAATGCAAGAAGAAGTTTCAATGATCCACCAAATATCGATTACCCAATGTTAGGGATGCACCGAGAGCTATTTTCAAAAAGCTAAGTACCGCGTACTGGGACAGATGCGGATATCGAGCACTGGGTACTTGATGGCCGGATACTTGTTGGAGTTGGGTTGCTTCAGCTACTGATAGTGGTATCAAGAGTAGATTTGAGTTTTTGAAAAGTTTCTTTATTCTCAAAAAAAAACATTATAGGTAATTAAAACCATAATTTGACATTACATTTTAAAACAATATACTACAGTTTTTGATAACCTTCTCAGTCTTTCCTGTCACAGAAGCATTTGGTAGGTATTAACAATAACAGTATTCGTTATTTGCAAATACAAAACCACTTGTGATAGAAATCGCGTGAATCGAACAAAAGTACCGATAAACTCTTGCTCTATAGCATATTATCAAATCTGTCAAGTAATCGATTGTATATAGATCTAGATTTAGTAATATGGTTAAAAAGTTTTAGACAATTGTAAAGAGTTCCTTCAAATAACGCTAATCTATGCTTAGGATAAATATAGTTAAAAATCCTAGTATGGTTATTTGTATGTTCATTAACTGTGAACAGTCACTTACTTTTAAATAGATATATGGGTGATTATCATGAAAGGTGAAAATTTTGAGTACTCGTTAAAAAATATCATTTTATAAAAAAATCCAAGTGTTAATAACATTTTTAAAGTTAAGGAATATTCATAACTAATAAATGCATAGTCTTTAATATTTCTGTTTTTTTTATTTATAACCAAAAAACGTATGAAAACCTCACCTCCGTGACTGTTCTCTTTTACCATTGCCATCACAAGGCTACATAAAAACTATTACTAAGAAAGAAATCTATAGAAGTTTTATCTTGAATCTCCAGAATTTGTTTTTGTAGAAGAGATATGAACAAAACTTTTCTTTTGGAATATCATGTAATTTACTGTTTGCACCTCAACCCCTGTTCTGGAAAGTAGGTATCAGCTCCGTGACGTACCTTTTGATGCAGATTTCGGCTCACAGATGGCGAACTATTCAATTTCTGGCATTGTATCGCGTTACAGCAAACCACGACCTATTTCGTTCAGTCCAGAAGGGTTTATCTCTGGTTCAGTCGATATTAGGGATTGAAAGTGATCAGACGGATTCTCTCTTTAGTTTAAGACTTGTTAACTACGTGGAACCTTTGTTGTTCTCACATCCGTGAATTTGTTTTTTTTTGTAAGTAAATAAGAAAAATGCGTAGTTTTAATATTGATACTTGACATAATATTCCCACTAGAGCTGGTTTGAAATTTACTTGTGCAAGACATTTTTACAACAAGTTATTAAAGAAAAATATGGTAATTCCTCACTTCCGTGAGCCTCACCTCCGTGAAGTTACCAGTTCACGCAGGTGAACCAAGTTTCACGGAGGTGAGACATTGTAATGGTTTAGTGAATTGAAGTATACTATAATATATGCACCGACATTTTCAGAACATGGCTCGTTTAAAAGTACAGAACAAAAATACAAAAGCTCATCACGAAGAAAAGAAAAGAAGGCAGCGCGAAGCTATGAGAAGGCTAGGTGAATCAAGGCGACAGGATCCAGAGAAGTATGAAGAATACAAGCGAAAAGAACGGGAACGGTATTACCGGAGAAAAGAAGCAGGCCAAATTAAAACCATTGACCAAATGTCAGAAAGAGAAAAACGGAATCAAAGGAAAGAGTGGCGGAATAGAAGAAAAAAACACTATCTTGGAAAGAAAAATGCAAAGGAGCTCGAGCTTAAATTACAAGAAAACTCACCACCTGCCACTCCAATCCCGGAAGAACTAATGGCTGAAGCAAATACTTCAAGAAAGAGATGATGGAAGAAAGAGGCAAGGCAGGTCACGAAGAAGAAAACACGTAAAGGCTCTAAGAAAACAAATAGATTTGTTAAAAGTTAATCTGGAAAAAGAGAAAAGAAAGAAGGAAAAATATAGAATGAGACTAAAAAGAGTAAAAAAGCGACTGCACAAAAACATAGATTCGCCTGAAAAAAAGTGGAAGCACTAATCAAGGGACAAACTGTTTCTCCTGCTGTTAAGAAAAAACTGTTATTTTCAGAAGTTATAGCGAAACAGTTAACAGAAAATTATCGGGTTCTTACAAATCCTGCACAGAAAAGAACATTTTGGGAAAATATTTCTGGAAATGTTGTAAAAAAGTACAAACAAATAAGCTATTTGAAAAGAACTGTGTCTTTATTTACATCCTCAAAAGATAAATCTAAAACGAGATTAATAAATCAGGAATTCATCAGGCAACAAATAAAAAATTTCCTGGAAAAAGATGACTGCAGTAGGCTCTGCCCTGGCAAAAACGATTATGTTATAAGAAAACATGATAAGAAGCAGAAACGACTACTAAATGATACACTCAGAAATCTACATAGACGATTTATAAAAGAAAATAAGTTTCTAATTAGCTACACAACCTTCTGTCGATTACGCCCGTTCTGGATTATACAGCCAAAAATAGAAAAACGAAATACCTGCCTTTGTATGATCCACACGAATATGTGGTTGCTCGTTAGAAGGCTGAAAATCGCAAATATTATAAAAGAGAATTCTCCTGAAGAAGTATGTAAAGCCATTTGTTGCGAAGGGGAAGTACTGAAAGAGATATGTTTAGAAAGAAAATGCGAAAGTTGTAAGAAGAAAACTGTAGTTACAGCTGAATTTCATAGATCGGACACCATAGTTCATGAGAGATAGGTTACAAAGCGGGTTACAATAGTAGTGAAAGGAAAAGAAAAGTTGTGTACAAAAACTTTTAAGGAGAAGCTTATGTCTACTAAGGGTGAGGTTCTTCAAGCGTTCCTTAATTCATTGCAGCCTTTTCTTATGCATATAAAAAATTCAGAACACCATATGAGAGAAATTCGGAAGATCAAAGAAAATATGGATAATACAGAAGTTCTAATACACATGGATTTCTCCGAAAGTTATGGATGTAAATATGCTGAAGAAGTCCAGTCAGCTCACTTTGGGGGCTCAAAAATGCAGTTGAGCTTACACACGGTAGTTGTGTATTATAGAAGCTCTAACAATACTATGCAAAAAAAATGTTTCTGTACAGTATCCAAAAGTTTGCGGCATGATCCTGTGGCAATTTGCGCCCATCTACTTCCCGTTTTTAAAAAACTCAAAACCCTTGTAGGCAATTTGAAATGCGTTCATTTTTTAAGCGACGGACCCTCAACCCAATATCGGAACAGAAAGATGTTCAATTTGATGGCAAGCTTCATTACGAACGAGTTAAATGTAGAAAAGTTACGGTGGGATTATAGTGAGAAAGGTCATGGCAAGGGAGCTCCAGATAAAGTAGGTGAAGTCTTAAAGCGCACAGCTGATGCTATGGTGGCTCGAGGAATAGACATATCTAACCTACAATCTTTTTTGTTCCATTTGAAAGCAAACTGTAAAGGTGTCATTCTCTCTGAAGTTCAGATAGATGATGCAGAGTTTGACAAAATTGAAAAGACGATACCTAAAATACTGCCATCGTATACCGGAATTTTACACTGCCATGAGGTTGTTTGGGTGAAACCACATACGTTCCTAGATATTCGAAAACTCACCTGTCTCAGCTGCTCTCAATCCAAAGTTTGTTCTCATTATTCCTTGGGAACTTAGCAATTGCAGCAACGTATCCTTTTTTATCAAATTATTTTGGCATTTTCAAATATTTTCTAATTCCTCATTTTTCCATAACTGATTATTAGCACATACAAAAAGAAGACTGATATACTCTGAGATTTATTCATCATCGTCGGAGGATGAAGACGACAATCTGCCTTTAGCTATGCTTTTAAACTGAAATAATTGTGCTCTTTTACATTTATATAATCGTTTTTTTCGAATAAAGGACTAAAATTTAACATGAGTTTGCAATTATATGAAGTAGTTTTCACATCCGTGAGAGGTGATCACCTCCGCGATTTATATTTTTTCGAAATTCTCATAATTTCAAAAACCAATCGGTAAACTGTTTGACCTTATACCTAATCAAATATATCTTATGATGTTTCTCCGCGAAATTGCAACAGATATTGGAAAAACTCGAATTTTTTTTCTGAACAAAATTAGATCGATTTAATCACCTTTCATGATCATCACCCATATAATGCACTATCGAATAAACACTCCAAAAACTGATAAAATACCGAAGGGCTAGAATTTGCTTCTACATGTTTCGTTTAAAACCCAAAATGTTTCTCAATGTTCTTTTTTGTATTACCAAACTTTTATCAAAGTCACTACAGACTCCAAATAACATAATTCCACACATCGAAATTCAAAATTTGAATGATACACAACTTTCAAAGTTTTTCTATCTAAATATTTAGCAAATAACAAAACTAAAATAATTTTTTGTGACATGTAAACAAATAAGATATACCCAAAAATTGTCCTGTCACAAATCTTGTGTTTATCAGTGTAATTCTTATAGAATAACATACGTTGTTGAGCTTATTTCTGAAATAACGTATACTAAGTGACATAAATCCGAACACCCAGTTTAAATGGTTTTATTTTAATAAAAGTTGGTGAATGTATTTATCTTACTGTAAATAACAAGTGAAAAAATTTTCAGCCTTATCAGTTGGACATTCCGGTTTTTATACTGCTTTTTTTTAATTCACTAACGCTCTAACGTTGGCGGATTTTGGTTCTTGACATCCTTTACGATCGGTTACGATGCCTAGAGTACGGAGACCTGTACGATTTCGTCAACTTAGTGAGTTTGATAGGGGCCGTATAGTTGGACTTCGGGAAACTGGACTTTCTTTTCGGGCAATTGCAGTTAGAGTGCAAAGAAGTGTAGACACTGTGGTTAGGTGTTGTCAGGCATGGCTTCGAGAAGGCCGTACGCAAAGAGCAAGGGGCACTGGACGCCGCCGTAGAACAACAGACCGTGAAGATCGCCGCCTAAGATTATTGGCCTTAAGGGACCGTTTCTCCACTACCAGGTCCATTGCAAATGAATGGTTTGCAGAACACGGAAGACCTATTGGCATGCGAAGTGTTTACCGACGAATGATAAGTTTTGGCTTGTTTTCATACCGGCCACACTGGGTCCTCCCTTTAACTCGAGAACACCGACGTAATCGCCTTGAGTGGTGCAGACAACGGTCACTCTGGGATCAGGAATGGAACAGTATTGTCTTTAGTGACGAGTCTCGATTTTGTTTAGGCATGCACGATGGTCGTGCCAGGGTTAGAAGGCGACTTGGTGAAAGGAGGAATCCACAGTTTTTTGTTGAAAGACATGTTCATCTCACTGTTGGAGTTATGGTTTGGGGTGCTATAGCTCATGGTTCCAGATCACCTTTAATCTTCATCAGAGGTAACATGAACGCACAGCGTTATATCCCCGAAGTTCTAGAGCCCCATCTTTTACCCTATCTTGACACCCTGGCAGATCCAACTTTCCAACAAGATAATGCCCGACCACATGTTGCAAGAGTCACAATAGACTTCTTTCAACATAATGATGTCACATTGTTACCATGGCCACCAAGATCTCCAGACTTATCCCCAATTGAGCCCGTGTGGGATATGATGGGTAGGAGATTGCTCAATTTGCAACGTCCTCCTCAGACTCTAGAAGCACTTCGAGAGGAGTTGGTGGTTGCCTGGAATGAGATACCACAGGAGGACATTGACCACCTTATCAGAAGCATGCCTAGGCGCGTTGGAGAATGCGTAGCACATCAGGGTGCATCCACACATTATTAAAGGTCAAAGGGCTTTAAAGCAGTGCAATCATTTTGAAATTTTTATCATTTACTTATTATACTTCATTAAGTACTTATACAAAATTTTATTAAAATAAAACCATTTAAACTGGGGATTTATATGTCGCTTAGTATATATGGTTGTCCCACCTGAGGTAACTATGTAATTCAATCTAGTATTGTCAGGCAATGTAATTGTACCATTAAAACAAATTGAATTTTGAACATTTGCTCTACAGTACTCTGAGTTTTATTAAGAATCAGCGTATTATTATAAAACTAGATTTGTACATTGTCCATATTGTAACGACGTGGGGGTCAAGTTTGCGCTGGGTTGAACAGACCCGCTAGTGTGAAGGCTCAAATGATAACACAAAAAAATAAAATATCAAAGTGTATTAACAAAACGCCACGCAAATAAAAGTACCTTAGGCTTGTAACACTACTGAGCGGGGCCGTGGGAAATGCTTGTTCCGGAAGTTGTTGTATTCAGTATACAACTTTTTCCCGTTCAAGGTACACACGTTAAGGAATACCTCAGTACCGACTGCCGGGTGGCGGTACAAGTCCATCAATAGGTCACTTTAGCTCTATTTAACATCAATAAAACCCAAAAAGAAGGTGATAGACAAGGACCAGTCGACCGAGACGGTACCACCAACTATCTTTTTCCAGGGTCTTTAATTATCCGCATGTTTACACAACCTAAGCTACGTAGTCGGTTATCTTCCCTAACAAAGAAATTAATGATGATGCATCCCTCGAGTACTAAGAATTCCGAACGTAAACTCACTCTTCTCTTGAAATGTCCGGGTGGAGGGTGGACTCGAGGGTACTACATCGATGATAAAATTTGTTTCACGAACATCTGCGGGATTAACAGCAACATTGATGCTGTCCATCACTATAATAATCCAATCGTCCTGACATGCTTCTCTTGGCGGAGGCGAAAATCTCAGAGACTGAACCTGAAGCCTTAGACAGTTCAAAAATCCGACTAACCAAATTTCTTTGGGATCCACGGTGACCAGACATTCAGGCTTCTGCCTGCGCGGCTGCTCCGGTATAGAAAAAAAAGTACAATAAAATGAAACAGATTCTTACTTTTTGGCCCGGGAAGGTCCGGTCCCACGAAGAGAGATTCGCCCCGAGTGATCCCAGGACTGGAATAATCCCACGTGTCGGCCCATCCAGTTTTTATAAACCGATAGAAACCCTACCGGCGGCGCATAATACACCTTTGCAGATAATAATCATAGTATTGCATGATTTGCCGACGATGTGCGCATTTCGCAGCGGATGCAGTTTAGGATGTCTATCGACCTATATAGCGCCTATATGACGCACGTAAGACGCTAAAGGGTGATCACTCGGGCAATATTATATCCTTCTTCATCAAGTGCACTCTTCGTAATTTTATACACATCAGAACTGATACGAGTATTGCTGGTTGCATACGTTAATCTGTTAGGCAACACAATTCCTTCGTAAGTCCGGAGATGTCGATTTATGCGTACAGAACAAAATCAGAAAATCGACATTTTTCGGACTTACTAGGTATTGATTTGAGGTCATATTTGAGATCATGGATATGCAAGACCGAACTATACCCTATGTCACGAGTATCCACCACGTTTTGACGTCTGCTGAGTTGAATAGGTGAACAGCGGATCAGCAAGTGACATTGTTGTATTAATCTGTATCCTTGGCAATAAATAATCGGGTGTAAATATAGTAAAACTTGCTTTTAGCGTTTTTTTATGCAAATGAATTTTTCTAAACAAGAAAGTTGTTAGCCAGTACAAAATGAATCTGTAGTGTACAAAAAACCTAAACAAAATACGACTCTGTCTACCTGGTGTTGATGGTTCCATCAGAATTATGTGTCATTTGTCGATGTGGAGAATTTTAAAATATTACTAGTTAATCAGCTGTTATTCTACCGTAATGGATACTCGTGAAAAAGACAATAAGGTAAGGTTTCCAATGCTTCATCTCTACTGATGTATACTGAGTGTGAACCTGTATACATCAATATGATACAAGTGTGTCATCTTGACTCCGGCCCTGCCGCTTTGTATAGTATGGATGTTCGACACGATCCGATATTTAAGAGTATCGATACTTTTGCTTCCGATACCCGATATTTTATATACGATACTTGGGTGTATCGATACATTTCACGAGTATCGTCAACCTTCGATCCGGACTGTGTCAGGAAGAGTGACTAACTTCAGATTACTCTTCTTCTGTGTTTCCTTCCGCTGGTGCTTCTCACTTCACGACCTCACATGGTTTATTTTGGATTCCAGTGGGTTTTCCGCAAAAATCAGGGAATTTTTATTTCAATGGGGAAGATTTTCTGGGTATTTCTTTTGGGAAAACATATTTTCCTGGGGAGGTATTATTATATAAAATTTTATCATTGACATTACATAATTTACTTGTTATGTATATATTTTTGTCTTTCGATTCAAAACAAATACTTCTACCTTTTGGGGTATTTAGCGATATACCAAACATATGTCGCTCGAAAAAATAGTTTAAAATCGAAGAAAACCTAATCGCAAACGTATGGTAACAAACAATAGATGGCATTTTTGGGGATTTTCTTTAAGTCCTGAATTTAGGGGATTTTTCCATTTCGACTGAGCTAAGCGATCTAGCAGCCCAGTTGGATTCCGTTTCGAGGAATTATTTGATTAAACATTATAGTTTAAAACAAAACATTATTGTGATAGTGATGCCTCCTGTAAGAAGAGATTTGTGGAACTATTTTGTAAAATTGAGTTTAGGCGGGAGGTGTAATTGTGAGGTTTTTACCTATTATTAGTGAACGTACTGGACAATCTAGTGATGCAGTTGAAAAAGTAAACATTATTTTTGAGGTTGTAGAAAAAATAATTTCGATTTTCGGTAGTGTATGTTCCTGTATGTTCCTTATCGAAAGGTTTCGATACTTGTGGTATCGATATTTTTATTCCTATATTTTAGAGTATCGATACTTCATAAAACGATACGATTCGATACATGGTATCAATAATTTTCGTGGATCGGAACATCCTTACTGTATATCCACCTGGACGAACTTATATCTTTTCTAACTTATAGCTGGAAAATATTGTTTTTAAGCAAACTCCAAGAATTATGAAATTTATTCTAGTTTTTTCACTCCTTATTGAGAAAAACAAAACAAATTTTGAGTTCATACATTGAAACAAAGCGTTCAAACGTTCACCTGCATTTCAGAGGTAAGATCGTATTAAAATAAGGGCGTAAAAAATAAGATATACCGATAAAACTTGAACATTGTACCTTCTCTTTATACTTCACAGTGAAAAACCACATTATACTTTTGAAAGCAAAATATTGATATTACTTAAAAATAATAATTTTGGAAAATACCCTCTTCCATATCGTGTGACATTTGACAAGAAGTAACAAAAACACAGGATAAAATAAATTATATTTTATTAGATACATGGTTACATTTTGATTATTATCCATTAATAGTGCGCATTATAAAAAATATCGTTCATAATTTAGTAACAAAAAAACTAACAATAAACAATTACTAAGTGTTACTTATGTAAGTATGTGTTTGATGTTAAACACTATAATACCATCGAATTGAGATACAAGAAACATGCACGTATGCTATTAAATAAACACTTCTGGACAATTCAAAAAAATTATTCGTTTATTTATTTTTTGTCAGTCTTAAGTCGTATACGACACGTAAAGAAAGCATTGATTTTGTAAGGGACCTTTTTGTAGGTTTTGCTGCTGCAAAAAATATGGCACCAAAGTTTTTTTTACACATGTACTAAACATTTTGCTGTTGGTAGTAAACACGCTTTGAAGCTGTACACGGACTGTCATAAACTATCTTCTCATATTCAAAAATTTTACGTATGATGACCTAAAATTAACCAAAAATATTTTTGACAATGACCTCATGTACCACATCTGTAAAAGAAATGCATTTTTTAGAAAAACAATTCCGTAAGAACTTGACAATAAACAATATGGAATAGTATTAGTTACCTCTAGTAGTCAAATGTTCTCCAAGTTTTCTTTGAATTTCTTGGTCAACATATAACAATAGAAATATTGTAGTAATTTATGTAATGAAGACCCTAAATGAGCAAAATGAGTAGCAACATACCACAATACTTTTAGTGTGGCAAGCTATATATTGCTAAGCATTTATACAGCGTGACGGGAAAATAGATGCGGAGCCGGTGAGGGGAGATAGTACAAGCCAATTTGAGTCGGTTTTACTATAGGAACTACTGTCCGAAAATTAGCCGTTTTCGAATTATACAAATTTTTAAGATTTCATAAAATTAACGTCCTTTATACGTTAACCAAGTCATAAAACTGGAAAATTGGGTGTTTCATTTGTTTTTTTTTTTTGTTTTACAATAAAAATATTCTAAAATGCGAAAATTGATACTCAAATGTACATTATTGACGTTATCTCATGTAGTAAGCTTCAAAATAGTTAAATTTTTGTTAAAAAAACTTCGTTCATCTCAAAAACTCAATTTACTAGAAACAATCACCTACCAATTTTTCGTGCAAAACAATTTAAAAATGTCTACGTTTTATTACCTTTCAAATGAGGTATCAAACTCAAAAACCGGTTTAGAAATGACAAAGATATGAGTGAAAGAAACAGTTAGAGCCGCGAACATCGGACTTCGCCACCGGAATAGTATGATAAGTAAGACTAGTCACCCCCTTCCCTCCCTCGCTTCAATCTGCTGTTGCGATTTGTTGCGTTCGGATGTGTTTGTTTGCTCGCTGTTTTGATATTTCTAACGACTTGGCTGTTGTTGGACTTCCGTGTGTGATTCTTTTCCTGACGACCTAGACTATACCCTGTTTTCTGTGATTCTTTACGACTTGGCTGCTGTGTGACTTGATTGTTCGTTGATCTACCTATCGATAAACAATGGCTGATGAACAAAGGAGGCGGCCGTTCAGTTTCGAAGAATATGCCGATATTCTTTTCTACTATGGAGATGCCATAGGCAATGCTGAAGAAGCTCGTCGTGAGTATGGGGAAATGTTTCCTAATCGTCGCCTACCTGACGCCCGCGCATTTAGGCAGACGTTCCGTCGGGTTCGAGAGCGCGGTACCGTCGTAAGATATCAAGGTAAGTTTGCATCATTGATAATCATTAACTTATCATAATCAGTCATTCAGTAAGGCCTATGTAGAGCCTTTGAGGTCTGTGGGCTGAACTGATGATACTGTAACATAGTTGTTTTGATACAGGTGATTGAACTTCTTAATTAAGAGTTTATTCATTTAATTTTAACACGATCATCTACACGACTCTGAAGATGGAAACATCCACACATTGTGTATCGCTTTTCTAAATAATATTTTGATAACTCTAGCTCATAGTCTTACCGCTATGTTTATTAGATAACAATTTCCTCCAAAAAACTGTTATTTGTTTTTTCATTTTATTTCAGGTGATGCAGGTAGACCTCGACATGATGTGGAAGAAGAATAAGAAATATTAAATATTTTCCAAAGAGACCCTACTCGCTCTACTCGCGCTGTGGCTCGACGGCTTGGATTATCCCAATGGCAAGTGTGGTATGTTTTGCAGGAAAACATATTTCACCCTTACCACTACACACCTGTGAACGTCATAGAGGAAGGAGATCCCATGAGGCGCATGCAATTTTGTCGTTGAAGATAGCAATTATTTAAGGCGTGTACGTGCAGTGGGAAATCCTCATATGAAGAGACCAAAAGGATGTCAGGGGCGATTTTGTCTGAATGTCTATATGGGCATTATAAATAACTGTTTGGTAGGACCACATTTCCTACCCGACAACTTAAATGGAGAAGCCTACGAAAATTTCTTAAGAAATGTTCTATTTGAATTACTTGAAGACGTGTCGCTACACACAAGACACAGAATGATTTTTCAGCATGACGGGTGCCCAGCACATTTCAGACTAAGTGTTAGAAATTGGTTAAATGAGCACTTTCCGAATCGATGGATCGGTAGAGGCGGACCAATCCCATGCACGCAGTCCCGATCTAACACCTATGGACTTTTTGTGTGGGGTCGCATGAAAACTTTAGTATACTCTGATCAAAATCCTGTACCCACAATAAAAGACCTCAGAAACAGGATAAGAAATTCAAGCCTCTCTTCGGAATTCGGCGGTAGTAAAATCAGCTGTCATAAGAAGAGCACGTGTGTGCATTAGAAATAGAGGGCGCCATATTGAAAATGAATTATAAAAATAAATAAATGTAGTTTCAAACAAACTATCCTGTATTAAGGTATGATTTTGAAGGTGCAGTATTTTTATTGCTTTTTCCTTCCTCCTTTTATAATAGTCTTTTTTTTGCCAATTCTTAATCGATTTGTGATTTTTATACCTCATTTGAAAGGTAATGAAAGGTAGATGTTTTCTAATTATTTTGTACGAAAAATTTGTATGCGACTTTTTCTAGTAAACTGAAGCGTTTGACATGAATGAACACAAATCGAACTATTTTAAAGCTTACTGCATGAGTCAATAATGTACATTTGAGTATCAATTTTCGTATTTTAGAATATTTTTATTGTAAAACCAAAGTTTTATGACTTGGTTAACGTATAAAGGACGTTAATTTTATGAAATCTTAAAAATTAGTATAATTCGAAAACGGCTAATTTTCGGACAGTAGTTCCTATAGTAAAATCGACTCCGATTGGCTTGTACTATCTCCCCCCACCGGCTCCGCATCTATTTTCCCGTCATCCTGTATATTGCTGCCAAATTGTTTTATATTTGAAAACAACTTAAATCAATGTGCTCTGTTCTTACGCTGCTATTGATAAATGACGCTGTCTATATGAGCATATACATGCATATAGGTGACTACATCGCCATCTATAAGACACTAACTTTTTCAAGGTATACCTATACATATGATAAATAGATACAGACAAATTCTTTTAGATGACTATGGTATCTCATTTTATATCGTAAAATGTTTCGGACGCGGGAATATAGCATTAGGTTGGCTATCTTCAGGTAAAACACGTTAATGAATGAAATTTTTCTAAGAGAGTTTTAAACGATTAAAAATATTTAATAATTTTTACGATGTCCTTAGTATCAGCAGGGTTAACAACAATATGTCAATATACAATAAGATAGATTTTGATACATTTTATGACTACTTTTATATCATATGGGAGATCGATCAAAACTCCTTTTTTACACAGCTAAAAGATTGGCAGACTGCAGACTTTGAATGTAATGCTCACAGATTCGTAGTGATTTCAGGGTAGTGTTTGATGCTAGAAAGCCTCAATATCTCTAGTATTGAGATTATAAAATTGGTTTACAGAAAATGTATTTTACACCACTTGCACCCTTGAGAGGTTATAGAGATACTAGTTAAAGTTCGGCAAAGCCGAATTAATCAAAAGAAAAAGCTTGAGGCAAAAATTAATTATGTGAGGTTTTCACGACTTCCTGCAAACCATGTTGTCTTATTATAAATATTTATTTAATACTGTAATGTCTCTGAATACAACACTATAAGAGTAGAAAATAGGTGTCAACCCCCCAAGGTATTGTGATCTTTTGGTATACAATTAACTAGGATGAACATATCAACATGATTAGAAACAGTACACTTATTTACACATACACCTTAGGAAAAACCATTTTTATACATGGGAAATCATTTCTTGGCAACAGCGCATCGGCTCGTCTACTTTCATCGCTATTCGTACATATTTCCTATCGTTAACGCGCGTGCCGTTGTCAAGTGCGATAAGGGATTCATGACTCACTATGCGGTTGGGTTTTGTGTAGAAAAGGTGCATCTTTATTTAATCCAAAATATCTTGAAAATGTACTCGCAAGAAGAAAAGTTTCAAATGATAGAATGGTACATCCAGAATAATTCAGCACGCGCGGTTGTTGAATTATTTGCGGTACGCTTCCCAGATCGGCCAATTCCGTCTCACGCAACGGTTATAAATACCTACGAAAAATTCAAGAGAGTGGGCTGCTTACATAAGTGCCATATCTGCATGCACCCTGAAGGTTGGAAACCAAAAATTAGCGAGAAAAGGGAGGAGATCGAAACTGCTGTTTGAGCCGCTGCAGAAGTATCTGAGCCATGCTCAAGCAGAAAAATTGCTGAAATGGTACCAATAGCCGATCTCACACCCAGAACAACAAGAAATATTTTGCATCGCAACGGCTATCATAGCTTCAAGGTTGGAACGGTTCAAGAAATATTTCCTTTAGACAAATACCGTCGAATGGAGTTTTGTGAAACGGTCATGGAGAAGGCGAACAGGGATGGAAGTTTTATTGGTAACATTTTGTTTAGTGATGAATCCACATTCCCTCTCCACGGCCATCACAATCCTTCAGTCGTTCGGTATTGGTCTCGGGAAAATAAACACCTCAGTATTCCCGTCCGCACGCAGTATCCACAGAAACTGAATGTGTGGGCAGGAATTCTAGGTAATAACATTATCGGACCGTTCTTTATTGATGGAACTCTTACGGCTGCAAAATATTTGGCGTTACTACAGACGCAGATTGTTCATGCAATTAGGCAGCTTGGCATTGATCTCGCTAATATTTGGTTCCAAGATGGATGCCCGGCGCATAATGCGGCGATCGTACACACTTACCTTGAAAGTGTGTTCGGCTACCGGATTATTGGCGGTAACGGAACAATAAAATGGCCTCCTAGATCACCCGATCTAGCGCCCAATGATTTTTTCTTGTGGGGTTATGTGAAAAGTACTGTTTACACTTTCAATGAGAGAGCAGACAATTTGCATAACCTACAGGTGAAAATCGTTGAAGCGCTCGGGCAAATACAGCCTTCTACCATCTTGAGAGTTCGTCAGGAGTTTTATAACCGCCTGACATACTGTTCATTGCACGAAGGAGACGTTTTTGAGCCCCAGCTGTGAAGGACCATTTGAAACATTTGTGTTCATTATTGCGTTTTATTTTTGAGAACTTATTTTTTTGTTAGAATATCTTTTTATTTTCGTTACACATTTTTAAGAGTGTACTATTTTTTGTTAGAGTGGGTATCTTCTTATTTTTGTTATGAGACGCAACCTTTATTGCTACAAAACCAATTATCAATTCATAAAAATAAGTAGAGTGATTTAGGTGATTTCGTGAAATCTCGAAATCACCGAAATCGTTTCACAGGACGTCAAATCGAACTGGTGCGTAATGCGCGCATCTACTGTACTTCTTCTATCGACTCAACGCATACTGAAATTTGCAGCAGACCGCAGACCTGTATCACGAATGAGAATAATAGGCAGATACGCTGTGTTGCCAATTTGAGTAGAGCTTCCCGAATTGTGGGGAATTTAGAGTTAAGTGTTGATTCATTCAAGCTTTTAATCAGCATGGCCTAGACGTTAGAACTTCATAAAGATAACATTGAAGCTGAATGCTGCTGGAGTATAGTGTTTCGAATATTCAAAGCGGAGCGGGACACTATCCTCGTTCAATGGGTCATTGACAGTCTTTTCAACAAAGAAATTATTTACGAAAATGCGTTATATTTTTACGATTTTGTCGTCACCAAATCTCTGTTTCTCAAAATGTACGTCTATTGTAGAATTTTCAGCAAACTAAGCAAGAAACGTGATCTAGTATTTACTCAACATTACGGATTTCTCGAAATACATTAAAAAATGTGACCTAGATACCTAACTGCCCCAAGCTCTTTAAATATAACACATTAAACCAGGGTTACCAGGTGCTCAGTCACGTTGATTGTCATGTTGTACTGCGCAAGTCAGCAAACAATCTGGCGTAATAAACGTTAGGAATCATCAGGTATTGCCAGATTCCCGAATACCGGGCACCATAGTACCCGTTATAGTTGTCAAATCGCCGCTATGGCGCAAATTCGCCACACCACGCAACTGTGCTATAAACAAACCCTGTTTATCACTACTATTTGATAGTCATATGGTAGTTGTAGCCCTATCTAGCGGTCCATGATTTCTCTCAATACTGTTGTATCTCTACTGGCAACAAGAATAGGGATTACAAAATCATTTATACAACAATATACAGACATGAAAAATATGATTTGAACCATAAAACATTAATACAATTTTAATAGTTTGAACTTTTTTCATTTTTGGAATACTCTTATGTGGAATCCGCAGCTATTTTTCCCTAAATTTGGGTAGACTTAGATTTCTTAGAAATATGACAACTCTGCGAATGGGAGAAACAAATCGCATTTGTTGAGCGCATCCGTCTAAGCGGCAGGCGCCAGCGCCCGTTCTGCCATCTCTCTTTTATCACTCTTCTACTTTACCCCGTTGTCCGTCACACTCCGACGCTGCCAGATAGGATCCTACAATCGAGTGTCTTTCACGCACCTACATACTTTTGTATATTTCCATCTCTCTTCCTCATCATAATGTATAATAATGTTTTTTCCCAAGGTGTATATGACGATTGTGTCGAGTCAAAAATTGACTTCCGGCATTTCCTATACACATATATCAATATGATTGCTTTCCGAAAATAACAGATTTTATCTTTACCAATGAAGAGATCCTCAACGACAGAGCGTGGCGTCAATTTGTGTGAGCGATGGAGCGATCAGCTTCAACTTTCTTCTGTACATCGGATCTTCGGCCACCGGGTTCTTCTCCAGATACACTGTTGCCAAGGTCTTCACTGCCGAGAGGCACTCGACAGTGTTCCAGTCGGAGATCTCGTTGTTATTTATCTGAAAAAAAAATAAATAAAAGCATAGACAAATGGGACTCGATATTCCACTGTGAACTTAAAAACTTTCTAATATTTGAACCATATACCCCATCCTCATGTAGTTTTGTTATAGCTTAAAGTTAACTCTTATCCACTTAATACAGTAACTTTGCATTTTATATGGTAATATTTCAAAATTACTTCTTACCCAAAACTCTTGTAGTTTCTCCAAATGTGAGATGTTCTCTATTGCTTTAATTTTATTCTGAGCCAAGTCCAGTGTCTCCAGTTTCGTATTTCCATCTAAATTCTCAATTTTTTCAATACCATTTTCCGACAAATACAGCTCAGTCAGTTCTTTCAGATTGTTCAAATTCTCGATTTTGGTAAGCCTATTACTTTGTAAGCTTAGGCAAGTTAAGCTAGTTAAGGTGTCCACATTACTGATTTCAGTTATTTTATTTTTGCCTAGATACAGGTACTGCAGATTTTTCAGGCCATCTAGGTTTTCAATTTGCTGCAATATATTTAAATAATTAGAAAACTTTATATAGCTGTAATGGAGCATCTAAATAAGCAATATTTGTTGCCTAGCCATATACAGTAGCGGACAAAAATTTGGAAACATTCTTAGTAATTTTTAAAAAGTGCGCTAGTTTTTTATTCTTTATTATTAAGGAATCTTTTTTCTCATATAGTTTGCTTACAGTCTTGAAGATACAAATGACAGTTTGTGTTTGCTGTTGTACTACGGACTAGCATTAAAATACATACCTTCATATTATTTTATAACCAAAAATGAAATGACAAAAGTATGGAAACATATTTTTCATTACAAATTTAAATACAATAACTCTTCAAAAAGATTTAATAAATACTGTTTAGCTAATATTTAGTAACATAGCCTTTAGCATTCAACACTGCCTGACATCTGCTGCTCATAGAAGACACCAATTTTTTACAAACGTCTGTTGGGATATTTTGCCAAATAAATCGTTCCTATTTTTAAAAGTTTTTCTTGTCAGTTGTCTATTAACATGCTCTCTGAGATTTTCTATAGGGTTTAGGTCCGCGGATTTCGAAGGCCATGTAAAAACATTAAATTTTTTAGTCTTTACCAGTCCTTTACGAATTTTGAAGTATACTTGTGCGTCATTATCTTGCTGGAATGTCCATTATAAAGGCATTTCTTCTTCAGCAAAAGGGAGCATGTGTTCACTAAGAATATCTTTGTAAAGTTTTTGATACATTTTCCTAATCATTTTAACAATTAGACCCGTCCCAGAACTAGAAAAACAGCCTCAAACCATGATATTGCCTCCACCGTACTTAACTGTTGGCAACTGATACTTTTTGTAGAATCTTTTTCGCATTGGACGTCTCACATGTGCCGTACCGTCAGATCCAAACAAGTTAAATTTGCTGTCATCGCTCCATAAAACTGTATTCCATTGTTGTTATGTCCAAGTTAGACGAGTTTTAGCGAATTAAAGACCAGCAATACGATTTTTTTTAAATGAGAGACTTTTGCACCAATAAGCCCAAGATCCACCAAGCGTTCTGACAGAAAGATTCTCGGCACCCTCTTCTACGATTCTTTTGAAAATCTGTGTGGCTGGCATTTGAGGATCTTCATGGGACAAACGTTTAATGTATGATCCAAAACATAATCGTTTTTTTCGGTCTTCTGCACATGAGCCGCGTTGCTGTTGATCCATATTCTTGATATTTACTTAATTTTCGAACTCGTCCCTTTGTATAATTTTAATCTTTGAAAAATGTCAACATTTCTGACACCACTTCTGAATAATTCAGTTACTTTGTCTCTTAAATCTTTGCCAGTCTCACTGATGTTAATATTTACTGCACGCAATATCAGAGTATGGCAGAACGAACAAATACACCAAAACTGTTTCCATACTTTTGTCCTTACAAAAACTGTGGTATTTAAAAAAACGTGTTTTTTTTTCAGAGAATTTGAATATTGATAAGATAAACCTGGTATTAGTACAGCAGCCAAAGATAGACTTTAATATTTATATTATCTGTTGTTCCTTCACAATTTTAATTTAGGTATATGAAATAGTTCATATAATATTAATATTTGTTTCCAAACTTTTGTCCGCTACTGTATCTCAGTTTATCAGCTATGTCTTGCCTATATCTTAGCAATATTATCTGCAATATGTAGACACATACATAGTCAAATTTTAGGCAACTTGGCAGCTTACATTACTTACACCAATAGGATTCAAATAATTTGGTGACATGTTAGCACAACATGAAAATAGGTAAAAAATATCAAAAATTAAGGTTGGCTAGAAAAATATTGCCTGTTTAGTAATGTCATAACAAAGATTCTCAGTTTCATATTGATAGCTGTTGATCTTTCTTACCCTCAATTTATTATCTCCAAGTTCTAGAAGCTCCAAATTCTCAAGATGGTTCAAATTCTCTATTTTAGTAAATTTGTTTGAGGATAAGAATATTCTTTTTAATTTTTTCAGATTCTCCAAACCCTCAATATGCCTTATTCGGTTGAATGATAGGTCAAGAATCCTGAAAATGTATCCATATTAGCTAATGTCAACAAAATAGTAATAAAAAATATTTACTCAAGATTGACAAGTGCATCCAAATTCTCTATCTTAGTCAGCTGGTTATCATACAACTCCAACTCTTTCAATGTCACTAGAGTATCCAAGTTTTCAATCTTTGTGATCAAATTCCATCTCAAATACAATCGCTCAATACAAGTTAATGGTTCCAGATTTTGTATTTTTCTGATACGACCATGGTTCAAGTCTAGCTCTGTACAATCTGGGTCTATTATGACAATCTCATTCGAACTCTCACCACTTTCAGCTTCTGCATTCTGATCTCCATTTGCATCAGATTGCTCCTCTTCACAGTCTTCTGCATCTACAGAACTTGCTGCTGAAACTGGATAATAGAATGAAGTAACATTTTACATATAACATTTTTTGTAACCGTTATGAAGTACATAGTAAGAGAGCATTAAGCTCTTGTCATCTTCCAGCCAATGGTGCCATTAAGGCAGTAACAAAGCAATGTTAAAGTGGGAACTGCCTGTTTGGATTCTCAAATGAATGAAAACAATTATGGTTATTTATTTCAAGATGTTGTCACAGCTCAGCTACCCCCTTAACACTCAAGTGAAGGAGTACAAAAGGCGATGTGTGAAGTTTTGGCTCTAAAAAGGAAATACTCAACTGGAAATTTGATATACAGTTCAATTGATGTATTTCTAGAGAAACATAACTAGAAGTTTGTGGGCCGTTTTAAAACAAACTTCAACCGATTTTCGAATGAAAACTGAAATTCTCAATGAGAATGTTATGATACTTCAAGACAAATATCCAAATATTCCACTCCGATGTTTACTTTATTTCTTAATTTAAATTTTATAGGTTAAAAAATCACTTACCTGGCAAGTCCTCAACTGTAGGTTCTCCTGCCCCACTTGGTACCGGCATGTTTGAGCCCTCCAGATTTTTTTTAACTATATCTTGTATCACTGAAATATGCAAACTTTTATCACACTTTTATCTTCTAGAAAAAATGATTTTTGGTAAAAACTCGATGGTAAAAACATACACATACGGGATCACCACATCACCACCCACCTTCGCACCTCCTATGTGCGGCGATGCGAAATCTGCCTTTACTTCTTTAAAGATGCTACAACGCATAAAACATGAAATCGGTAATTTAGTTATGAATATGAAAATATAGGCCGAGATTAGTGGATATGCTTTAGGAATCATAACAAATGTAATGTCTAACATCTATATTTATGTGATGTGTGATGGAGAATGTAACAAGAGAAACAAATCCGCTGAAAAATAAATAATTTATACACGTGGATCGAACGACCGACGATACCATTGATTTTTAACAGTCGATGAAACTTGAAAGCCTAAAAGGGAGGATGGAAAGGATGTGGAAATTCTCATCGACCCAATATTATTTTTTATTCACGTTCCTTGACCCTTTGTTATGAACTGAGCTTATCGGTCTACCCTCGTACACCGATTTCTCCCATTTTGGAGACACGACTCAACATATGACAAACGCTCAACTGTCAGTCTGACTTTTTCTTTGGTACAACCCGCGAAATTCAACTGCCGTTTTCCGAGCTGGGCCTGTTTTTCGCCATAAAGAAATAATCTGACGGAAAAATCGTCTCTAGAAAAAGCAGTTTGTCATAAAAATGTTTTCATAAGCAGGAAATAGTGGCGTTTCTTATATTAGTTCCATAAAGTAAGGAGAATTGACAGTTCTTTTAAGTTTCCCGCTGCAGATGGCAGCGCTGTAGATATCCTTTGAATACAATCCGAACCGTTTATTTTGGTGCGCGCATGCCCTTAGCATCTCTTTCGGATTAGTTTCCATCTTGATCACATGTGAGTATTTTATTTTTCTGTAGAATAATCAATAAATACAATCAAAACGTTAGTGTTGTGTAGTGGAAATTCGCCGAAGAAAACCATCCAGGATTTATAGTCTACAGTGCGTGACTCCTGTGTACTTTTTACGGTACAATTATTTTGACAGTGCATGATTGGATATATGTGTTCGCGCCATGTTGCATTAGATTATCCAGAAATTCCGGAAAATCTCTGAAATTATAGAATTTCCGGGAGCTCCAGAACTCCGCAAACCACTTCACTACAAGTTCATTCAAAACACTATGAAAAATGCCCTCATTTCTTTCGTAATAGGTTGACAAACGGCGTGTGTCTGAACCACATGTTCCGCTGCCGCGTGTACACTAGAAAAGCCCCCGTTACGCCCCACTGATAGTGCCCCTTTCTGTTCCAGCTTGCAAGGTAACTTTTAATAAGGAACCTACCACAATGGGCGACATTGATGACTCACACTTCGAAACTGGAGACTCTGGGGCCTCCGCAACTTACCCCATGCAATGTTCGGCCCTTCGTAAGAACGGTTTCGTTATGTTAAAAGGTAGACCATGCAAGATTGTTGAGATGTCCACATCCAAAACTGGAAAACATGGACATGCTAAGGTTCACTTGGTGGGCATCGATATATTTTCAGGTTAGTCTAAGCTTTTGTGTCTCAAAACTTATTCACTACTTAAGGCTGCCTATGCAGATCTTCAGTTACTAATTAATAACTAGAAATAATGCTTATTTTAATTTAAAAACCAATTCTCTGCATTGCAGATTGTCATTGACCTCTTCATTTGCTGTATTCAGTAGAGCCTGTCATTGCTAAGTTTATTAATTTATTCAAAAATATATGAACAATCATAATCAATACCAGAGTATTTCAACATTTCAATGACCACGATCATAAAATCACACTACTATAAACAGAGTGGTACTTTTGTTTAGTTGAAATGGTTTGATAATCATAATCATAGAAATGTGAATTTCTTAAGCATTTTTTGAGTAAGGCACTTTGTACATTTATCCTTTTAGTTTTAGTTGTATAATACCCCAGCAAAGCAAATTTTGTTACAGTTAACTGATTAAAGAAAGCATCTCTTAGTTGCAGTTTAAATATAACATTAAAAGCTTTTTTTATTTGTGTATAGGAAACCTGATATAAGGAGCACACACAGCAATCTATAGCCCTCAATTTCGCATCTATGTTGAAATTTTAAGGGTTAAAGGTTAATAACCTCAAGGTTACTATAGTTCTGATTAAAATTCTGATTATATAAATTTATAAAAATGATTTAATATTTGTAATTATAACTGTGATTATGGTTGTTCATTCATAATTAACAATTTTGACAACTTTGCTTTACAGCATCCTGTTTCTTTGTGTCTGATAATTGTATAGATAGATCCCTCATGTGGACAACCATAGAATAAGTAACAAATGTTCTATTATTCTATATTATAGCTGGCCATAGAAGTAAAAGTATTTGCTGGGTACCAATTTGACTTCATCTTAGGTTGAGGGCATGTCATTGACTTTATCACAGATAACGTTCAATGATTGGCGTGTGTTTATTTTTATAATGTCAGATTTTAAATGTAAATGTAGCATGATTTATATTATTATTTTTTTTTATGGCAGGCTCACTTTCTTTCTGAGCTGAACACTATAATATGAATCACTATTGTGACCTCTGAAAGGAAATCATTATTTTCTTATGCATCTGACAGCTAATCTGCATCTAAGGAGATTTTGAAGATTATCTGCTAAAAATTGACAATGCAATGATCCATTATTTCACATGTCAGATAATACTCAAACTGTTTACACACTTTGAAGCAACCTCTTTTCATACAATAAAGTGTGTTTTATTAATTATTCACTCTGCAAAAGTAGGACCATTGCATTTCTTTTAAATTTAACTTGTGTTATTTCATCTTGATAGTTTTGACAATCTTATACTAAATGTCATTTAAAATTATTATTAAATTATATTATTTCCAACTAAATGAAGCTATTTGAAATTCAAAAATCATCTCTTTTTTAGGCAAAAAATATGAAGATATATGCCCATCCACACACAACATGGATGTACCACATGTAAAACGTGAGGACTATCAGCTGACTGACATTTCAGATGATGGCTACTTATCTCTAATGTCAGACAATGGTGATTTACGTGAGGACCTCAAAGTCCCTGAAGGCGAGTTGGGTACCCAACTCAGAGCTGACTATGACGCTGGCAAAGATATCTTATGCACTGTACTGAAATCTTGTGGTGAAGAGGTAAGGAGAGATGCAAAACAAAATGTAATGGGTGTCCCCTCAATAGATGTATTGAAATTTGAATTTAGCACTATTTTTCAATGACCTGACCTAGAAATTTTATCGTGCGTACTTGTCATTTCAAGCCTTGTCTGAGTTTTACCTAGGATGGGGTTTGATTGTGGTCAGTAGGTTCTTGTGATGTCAATACCACTTTGTGACTGGCTACTGGTAGGTTCAGAATTGTTTTGTACCAGTACTCTGTAGAACACAAAAAAGCTTTTGATATCCAGCAAATTAAAAATTAATTAGGCTTCAGGTGTAAAGGCTTTTCAAACAACTCGCATGTCATGGATGACCTGGTATTTTATGTTGGAAAATAGAGTTGCAGTTGTGCCAAAATGAGAAATGGTTTCTGCAGAAACAGTTGAGGGGTTATTTTGTGAATATTATTTATAAAACGCCATAGCAGGTCATTTTTTCAAAATGGTTTGTTTGATTTAGAAACTAAATCCTCAAGTATTTATTTAGACATCCTTTAGTTGCCAGAAATGTTAAAATACTTTTTTCAATTGTAAAATAACTATCTGCCTAAGCATTCAGTGATACATTGAACATTGCACACCTTTGACAAATATGAGTGTCAATAACAATAAGTGATGGTGTTTATAATATTTATGGTTATTTTATTAATTTTAAGATGACAAAATAAAGCTATGAGAATCATCTTAAATAAAAATAAATATACTAGATACATTTTATGCTGAAAGGTTAAATACCAAAAATTTCATAACCTACTTGGTTTTACATTTTCATATTGAAGTTAAAAAATCATCTACCAAATCACTTAGACTATCTTATTGTATTGAGCAATAAGTATCACAGTTATTCTACTAGAGGGAGTATAGAGTTATACAAAATTGCAGTAGCAATATAACGAGCAAGTCAGTATTTCATAAGGAATTGTACAAATTTAATAAATTAAGTAATGATATTAAGATGTATGCCAGTTTGAAAATGTTCAACGGGAAATTGAAAAAATATTTCATGGAAAAACAGAACTCATAGTAGTGAATATATGGATATTGTAGCATCAATGCTAATTAAATCTAAAACAAACAATATTAAATAGTGAGCAATGTCCAATGTAACTATCCTTATTATACAACAACAGTTATGATTAAATATTACATTGTCTAATGAAGGAATGTATTTTGCCATTGGCCCATTTCTCTATCTAGATGATTCCAATTGTAAATCACTAAACCTGTAAATGTCTTACTTCAACTGCTGATTTAGTTACTTTCCTCTAAACTGTTTCAAGTTTCTCTATGTCTTTTGCATAATTGGGACTTCATATACCTTTAGCATATTCAAGTATGGTCTTATGGCTTAAGTTACTGCTTGTAAATGCCAGGGATACAAAATGAAAAGCTTTTAATCATGTTCTTACATTTGACATAGTGGAGCATTGAATTTTATAGTTGCACCTTCATTGAAGAAAAGGGAAAAGACCTAGGCGCGCGATAATGGTCATGTTTACAGTGTGGGTTGCTGTTTACAGTGTGGGTTGCTAAGTGCAGCTCACTTAGAGTGCCTCCTAATCTAAACCTTAAATGCAACAGCAATGACCCTGCTTATTTTGTAAACACTACTGCTAGTCTAAGACCTTGTTTAGCACACAGTCCACAGGGTAAATTAACTAGTCTTGCCTCATTTCTTAGGGCTGTATCATCAGTCTTCTTAATTGTAGGGCGCCTCTATGACCTTGATTTTCATAGTATTTTCCCTCCTTCAGAAAGTCTGGGGTAGTTCTAGATTTCTACTGTTCTGTGTCAGTGCTCTCTTGTTGTGAGGCTATGTTTCCTTTTTGAATTGCAGGAAATTTCAGGCAGATATA
This sequence comes from Acanthoscelides obtectus, assembly GCA_963669975.1. Taxonomy (NCBI): domain Eukaryota; kingdom Metazoa; phylum Arthropoda; class Insecta; order Coleoptera; family Chrysomelidae; genus Acanthoscelides; species Acanthoscelides obtectus. Next base: position 16,189,777 of record CAVLJG010000004.1, read on the forward strand.
ACAGATGATATAAATCAAAAGCATGAACAATTTGATGCAAATAGATATTTGTAACATACCTCAAAATAGAGCACTGATGTGGAACAGTAGAAAACTATGAAGATCAAGGCGGACATAAAGGCGTCCTACAATTGTAGGAACGACTGACGATACGACCTCTACTCTGTAGTAATGTTAATGCACAGAGTATCACAGTCCTTTGGTGTAAATGTGGCCATTGTATCTTGGCAATGCCTGTCACATGTCATCTTTTTCTTACTTCATTGTCAATTGACATTTCGCCCTACACAAATCCCTCCTTCCCATCAGTGAACGTGCACCTTAAGGGTTCTCAGCCATGTCCAACAGATGGTTTTCAGTCCATAATTTTGATAGGTAGATTAAACCAGATTTCAATAAATTTGGAGCAGTTTACTGTGCATCTATTGATTTTTTTTTTAATAATATCTTGAATTTATGACTAACAATTGTTTTCCTGTGTTCTAGGTGGTGATTGCAGTAAAGACAAATACTGCATTGGACAAATAATGGCCGGGTATAATGGTGGGGACCATAAAGTTGAAGAATAATAATAAAAATAATAAATCTATTTGTCAGTGTCCATTGGGTTCCCACTTTCATATTGTACGACTATATACTTGTATTGGACCACCTTGTCAGTTATCAACAGCTTACCTACGCGTGATGCCACACCATGCAGAAAGATGTTGTGGTACATATAAAATAATATTTTACATCTTCTCTGTCATTATTGTTGGCTGAAATTTGATGCAAAAGCTACAATTTGTTCAATAAAATCTAATTTAATTTTATCTCGCTGTATGTAAATTTCCTTTGGATCTTTTATAATGACCGTCTTTTTTAGAACCACCTTATTCTAGATCACTATTATCAACAGACTTTGTATATTTGTATGAATGAGTTTTGTTTCCATTAATATTTAATATTATTAATGATATAATTAGGAATTTGGTGATTCTAGATACTTGTTGACTTTACTTTTGAACTAAATAAACTTAGCATTTTTTAAAGACTTGTTTTGATATTGTTTAGACTAAGTTTTTTTAAATGAAAAGATCAATAAGACAAACTTTGCAGTTTGCCAATAATTTTTATTGGAATTGGTTAAATATAAAATGAGGATATCATTAGACTTTCATTGCTCAACCTAAAGCTTGATACATTTAGTTCTAATCGCATGGTTTAAGTAAATGATGAACCTAGCGTATATAAAGGTGTGTAAAAAGGACATTTGAGGAAAAACAGACGCAAAGGCAGCAGTTTAGTATGAGGGTTCAAAAGACCGTGCCGAAGTTTCGCACAAAGTATAGACAGTGACGATCTTTGTTTTTGTCAATTGCTAGAATTTCTCGCATGCCACCCGTAAAAGGTAGATACGGCAACCCTGCTGGTTCCAAGCGTACCAACCCCACCTAGGTCAACAAAAATGTCAAAGTTACCCTAACCTAATTTTAAGAAGTAAATAAAATAATGATATATAAATAATTACTATATATACTTAAAAAGTAAACCTAGAATACAATTATACTCAAACCGCTTCAATGAATATGTACTCGGCAATGTTTTGCCACAGCATTTTTGCGTCAGACGACCCTAATAACGTACCAGAAATAAAGAGGGAGGACATGAGGACAGACCTACAAGAAGATCCTTATCCCTATACTCCCAATCACATACCCAATGAAACCTACAATGTTCCTTTAAAGGTAGAAGTTGTATTAACCTTGAAATTTGCAACCCTTCATGTCCTGTAACTTTCAGGAAAAGCCTGTAGCAGAGGAGCCCCGAACTGAACCAAAGACAGCTAAGCAACAAAAATGTAATATATGCGGTAAAATATTATCGTCAGCCTCAAGTTATTATGTACACTTAAAGCAGCATTCTAATAATAAACCTTATCAGTGCAATCATTGTGAGGCATCCTTTTGCAGAAAACCATATCTAGAAGTGAGTATCATAAATGCCAAAACAAAATTGCCAGGTAAACGAAGTTAGAAGTGTTGTCTTTTATGTTCAATATAACATCCAAGTATCATGAGTCTCAAAACACACAGCTCTGTTTTGAGGCAACTGTTCTTTTTGCTAACTAGCTTCCATGCATCAATCTTTAAGGTGTTATTAGATAAATATAGTGCAAGGTACAGGCCTTACAATTCCAAGTCTGACACCATGTTTAATTGTACCTACTAAGTATTGTTTTGAGTTTTCTCTAGCAGAGTTCAAACCTGTTGATAAAAACGTTAATTTGGTAGGAAAGAGCACTAAAAAATGTTTTCTTCCAAATAGTACATACTGATTAGAAACATCCTCAGTGATATTGTGAGCACGATTTGGCATTTTCACAGCTTGACAGTCGCAATGTTGTGGTATGTCAAAGCCCATTTTGGGTATCAGAGATCTTTCAGAATGGTAACATTTCTTAAGCCTGTAACAGTAACTGCGGCCAAGCAGTCAGGCGGTGCCAATGCATTTGGCACGTTAGTTTATATGTTCTCTGATATTGAGAAAAAAATCAAAGGGTAAGCTGGGATATCACCCGGAAGCTTTCGCACTGCAAGCTGTGACGATGCTGACAGAGGCTTCCCCTGTCGGAGAAATTTTATCAGTGACTATTGGCAGGGATAAATTACTTACAAAATAGCATCACTACAGATTTAAAGAATCTGTATTCAAAATTGTACAAAACTACTTGATTGACAAAAGTCAAAAAACCAAAGTTGGATCTACATTATCAAGGTCAAAAAATTTCTGTTGGTGTACCACAAGGTGGTGAACTAGGTCCACATTTATTTTATACACTAATGGCATTTGTAATGTTTTAGACTATCGTAAAATTCAGATATTTGCAGATGATACATAAATACAGGGTGTCCGCAAAGTTGGGGTTTTCCTTTACACGACGTATAGATCTTGAAAACATAAGCAATTTTTCTTAGTACCATATACACCAATGTCTTAAGGGAACCGAGATAAAGGGCTCTGCAACATCAAAAATATCTGAATACCGTCCTGTAGCCGCGACATCCCCGAGTGGTACTAGGACACTAGCTCAACCCGACGACAGAACTGGGTCGGGGTCAGTGTGTCAGGTCAGTATGCAACCTTCAACCGACGGTTACGGTCACGCGTGTAGAGGTAATCGCGTAGACGAGAATCCCTCAACAAGCACTAGAGACGTGGCTAGAGAAGTTCAAGCCCTTCAACCTGACGATATTCCAGCAAGAGTGCGGTTTTGTGAGTGGTTGTTGCATCAACATGACAATAATCCGGACTTTTTGAAGTGCATATTGGTGACAGACGAATCTACGTTCACGCGTAATGGGGTGAATAACTTTCGCAACACTCATGTTTGGTCAGTAGAAAATCCGCACGCTGTCCGTCGGGCACATTTTCAACAAACATTTTCGGTGAATGTTTGGGCTGGCATGGTGAACGGTATGCTCATTGGACCATTTATTCTCCCAAATCGATTGGACGGGATGCAATACCTAGACTTTTTACGCAACATTTTGCCTTCCTTGTTTGCCTGCGTCTGTTCGGTAGCGCATCAGCTGATTTCATTTTCTGTTGGAGCGGTATGATTTCGGGCAGAGACGTACTTAGCCCTTTTCGTCAACTGGAGAGTGAGTACTTTTTCCTTTATTTTTTTTTAAATGGTCGCCCACGTTTCACTACACATTACCTTTGTTATTTCAAGGGTAGTTGTTTCTGAAAAGGAAAACCCCAACTTTGCGGACACCCTGTATACATATCAGATGAAAATATAGACACTGCTTTAAAAATGCTCAATTCATTATCGTGTTTACTGCCAATGAAGCTGTATTCTCAAAATTACAAGTCCTACAAAATAAAGCTATGAGAATAATATTGAATAAAAGTAAATACACCAAAATAAAATCTATGTTACAAGAATTGCAGTGGTTGAATATAAAAAATTTCATATTTTATTTGGTTCTTATTTCTATATTTAAAATAAAAAATCATCTTTTGTCACAACATTTAGAACACTACATAGAACTGAATAATCATTACCACAATTATTAAACAAGAGGAAATATAGATTTTCATTTACAAAATTGCAATAGTAACATAACTAGCAAATCAATATTTCAGAAAGGATTACTTGAATTTAATGAACTTAATAATGATATAAATTCTACTTGTAATTTAAAGATGTTTAATAAAAAATGAAGGTACATTTATTGGGCAGTGAAAATTCTTAGAGATGCAAATTTTGTTTTTTCTAAATATCTGGATGTTATTTTATTGTTTAGTTTAAAATGAATGTAATTGTAGCAAACATACTAAATAAATCTTAAACAAAAAAAAACAAACATTACCGTGGGGAATTCGTTTTTCATGCTCTTCCATACCGTTTTCCGGTATGCTGTATCCTTACCTGTACAACATGTTTGCAGGTGCACATGCGAACGCATACTGGCGAGCGACCTTTCGAATGCGAAATTTGCAAGAAACGCTTTACGCAAAAATCAAGTTTGAACACGCACAAGCGTAGCCATACGGGCCTCAGGCCATACGCGTGTCCTGTTTGCCTCAAGCGGTTCTCAGTCAAGTCATACCTGAACGCCCACCAGTGGATCCATGCCGCGGATAACGGTATCAGATGCGCCACCTGCCATATGGCCTTCAACAATAAGAGCCAATACCTAGAGCACCTCAGGTATGAAATAACATTTTTCAAATGTCTTCTTTTTCCGATACATTAGACAATCAGCTTTGACCTAGCGCACATTGGGGGACGGCGGAAGACATCATAGAGAATTTTCTTGACCATGCTCACTGATGAGAGAAATCTCTCGCGATACTTTCGACGTCTCGACTGTTTATCACAGAATTTAATAGTTTGGATGTCGATACCTGCCACGATATCCCACAGCATGTAGAGTATCCGATGCCGAGGTATCTTTGTTGAGGTGTCACGTAGCATGATGTGATATACCGCGGCATTCTAACTATGTCTATAAATGCTGTAATAAGCTGTCAAGATGCCGACGGATACTCTCGGTATGGTCGGAATTTTTTCTCATCAGGGAAGGCTGCCGGAAGTAAAAGCTTACTCAGTACTCTGCCCCACCGTCACCCATTGTGCATTAGCCCTAACCTCACGTCCAACAGGTTATGGGCCCAGGACAAATAACACTGTTTTCTACATACCCTATTTCACGAGTATCCATTATATTTTGACGTCTACTGAGGTGAGCAGCTGATCAGCAAGTGACATCTTGGTATTAGTTCGTAACGTTGGCAATAATGAATCGGGTGTAAATGTATTAAAACTCAGGACCGTATTCATTTTTTATGCGAAGGTACTTTTCTAAGTAAAATAGTTTTTAGCAAGTACAAAATAAATCCGTAGTATACAACAAAGTACGGCTTAGTCTACCTGGCGTTGATGGAGCCGTGAGAATTATATGCCACTTGTCAATATGGGGAATTTTGAAGTATTACTAGACAATCAGCTGTTATCAGAGTTGTCGAACCTACCGATTTTTCTGTATTTCTACCGAAATGAAACATTTACCGAAAACGTCCTCATTTTCCCCGATTTGTTAAAATAATTCAGATTCGTTATCGAATAAGAACTAGAACCAAAAACGAAGCGGAAAAAATGATGTCGTACCCTATGTAGTTTTATCCTCCATATCAATCATATGGATATGTACTAAGGCAGCTGGGCACATGAGGGATGTAGATTTGGGTTGCCTCTAATTATGTACGCACATCCTTTACTCTGCTTTCGCTGTATTGGTTTTTGTGCGTATAATAAGTAGAAACTATTATATCACTATCATTACAGCATCTCGGGATAATCAATAAGGAAACCAAAGCTCGTCTGTTTTTAATTAAATATTAAATTAAAATGTCTTGTGATGAGGATTTAAGTTCAGGGGTAAAATAGACAAGTATGCACAATGTTATAATAAATAAAAATAGGAAAAGGACTTTCCAACGGTTTGAAGAGCGCCTAGTACCCATACTTATTGCTCAATTTATAATAAAGAAGTCAATATTTTTCCAGGAAAGGATGCTCACACAAAACCGCATGGGTATCACGTATCTTGAAAAGTGACATTATGCCGATTTTTTTGACATTATGTAGGTTTTTCTATAAGATGTTAACTTAACACTCAGTTGTACGTGTTGCCTAAATGTCATGAGGCTTATTATCAATCTTTGAGTCTGATGTGATTGGTTTCTTGTCTCAAATACACTTAATTGAGATTCAAAGCTAGAAATTAGTTGCGCATCCACTTTTTCTTATCCATTCTGGAAATTACATATACAAATTTGCTGAATTTAAAAAATGCGAGAGGTAAGAAATAATTATATTCACTGTACACTGTGGAATTACAAGCCATATATGCTAACAGTAATTACACACAAGGCGGGCGCGGTGATGATTTTCCGTAACCTTCATTTTTCCTTATTTATAACATAGCACAACATAAAAATAACCCGTCGGGCATGGCCAATAGATATACTTCATTCGCAGCATATTCAGTAATGATCTTCTCACACAGCAGATACACATGCAGACCAATACACATAATCATCCAGATGCTATTGCTATTAACCAACTTTCTTCTCAGAGATAAAAACTACAGACAAGGACCATCTGGCCTCACAAAACGTATGCAACCAATAATGCGTGTATTTTAGTTGACAGGTGCCTCCTTAGATGGACATTCACAACGATCCTAGTGAGCAAACGTGGAATGACTGTTTGCGCCGTAAAAACTACCTAATTACAAGATGACATCTTATAGGTTTTTTTGACGTTTTATAGGTTTTTTACATGATACCCGTGGTGTTGTGTATGCAAGTGCAATTAAAAGTATCCTTTTTTCATAGACGGCGCTGCGTGATGCAAAGGCCCTTGATCCACTGCTGATTTTGCGACGGCCTTGATTTCTTCCTCCTACCGATTTTGTCCTTGAATTTACCGAATTTCAACAACATAATCTTTCATCTTTTTCGCTTCTTAAACTCTGGATGTTATTCTACTGAAATGGATACTTGTGAAAGAAACTTTAGGCGACCAATTCTTATCTTAATCAATAACACTGTACCAAATTATTTTAAAGATAGGAGGAGGGTAGTCTTGGCTGGCAAAATGTAAGCCGTGACGTAATCGAATATCAGGGGCCAGAAAGTTTGTTCTTTGTTCATGTCAACTTTTCGAAAATATCTTTTAATCACTTGATGCTTGCATTTACTTTTAATTTGTTTATTTCTGGCATTGCTAAAGATTTCATTTTAATTTTTTTAAATCATTCCCAAGTGGATGTTCTTTATGTTGTCAGGTAAATTTGCGATTAAGTGTATTAGAGACAAGAACCCAATGTAATTATCATCAACACATACAACATAATGTTGATCGCTGTGTTACATATTTGTTAGGTCTAGGTGCACCAGTTCCTCATAGTTTATGTTCCATGTGGTGAATGTGTTTGATTTTTTATCTTTACTAGTAAATTTGTGATAGTATGTAAGAGATACTTGTCTCAAGTGATATAGTCGAAAGATGACGATTACCTCATCACTTTAGTCTGTAGTAAAGACTAACGACAGCGATTTGTGAATATTTTTAATGAGTTTCAGATATGTTAGACAGAGGCAAACATAAGTTTATTGTCTAAATAAACTGTATCGCTAATTTGCATGTATCCGACGAATATACAGGGTGTTTCAGTTTATTGTTGCATAACTTTAAGATTCGATAGAACTTTTAAAATTAATGCATAAAGTCTATATAAACATGGGTCGAAAAATGCGTGGCTTCCGAAATACAGGGTGTTTAAATTTACTTTCTAAAATAGTTTTTTTTTACATATTTCGAATAATATTTGATTTATAACAGTGAAAATTGGTATACAAGGGTTTTTTGGTACGACAAAACGAACCATGGGCATAGTTTTACTGCAGCCGCTAGAGGGCGCTCTGTACTGTACCTGTAGTGTATTAAAATGACCGAAAAAATTTTCTTAGTGCAATTGTTTGCTTTTTGAATAAAAAAACTGATTCTTCGCACTTTTCAACATAAAAAAGCTCTCTTGTGAATTTTCGTTATAGTTAGCCGTTTTTGAGAAATTTCGATTTTTGAGGTTCGATGCATTTTTTAATTATTTATGGGAAAATAACGTTAAAAAGTCAGTATCTCGATAATTTTTAGAAGTAGGCTGTGCCTGCAAATATTTTTGAAATTGGAAGCAGAATAAGGTTAAACGTCAATTAGTTGACAGTTAGTTTTGTTGTCAGTCGAAACCTGAAACGTTTTTTTGCAATTGTGAATGCACGAAATTTAGTTTCTTTTACCTGTTTTTTTTTTGTAAGTTTTATAAAAATGCCATTTTTATTCTCCAATCAAGAGTTAGCGGATATTCATTTTGTGTATGGCTTTGTAAATGGAAACGCAGTAGAAGCAGCCAGAGAATACGCACGAAGATTTACAAACAGACGACATCCAACCCGCTCAGTATTTGTAAGAGTGCATCGCCAAATAATTGAAAATGGTTTTGGAAATCTCCAAAGGGATCAAAACATAAATGTTCGTCAGCGCAGATTTACCCGTATGATTCTGCGTGAGTTTGATAGAGATCCGACCTCAAGTGTTAGAAGAGTTTCTGGTGCCTTCTGAATTTCAGCAAGCCATGTTCACAGTGTTCTTAGAAATGACCATAGACGTCCTTACCATTAGCAACCGGTGCAAGGACTACAGCCAGGGGACGGAGAACGAAGAATCACATTTTGTCAGTGGATTCTTGATAGAACTGATAATAATAGGGAGTTTTTAAGTAACGTTTTATGGACCGATGAGTCATGCTTCACTAGACGTGGAGTGGTAAATTTTCATAATCAACATATTTGGTCGCATGAAAATCCGCATGCAGTTCGGGAAAGAAATTTTCAGCATGAATTTATGATTGGTATCTACCGTAATCGACTATTTGGACCCTACCTTTTGCCTGCAAGGTTAAATGCTGCGACCTTCTTGGAATTTTTAAAGGCTGAACATGCAAATATGTGGGATGATGTTATGTTAGATTTAAGAAGATTGGCCTGGTTCCAGCTTGATGGTTGTCCAGCTCATTATTCGAGAATAGTTAGAAACTGGCTGGACGAAAATTATCCAAAAAGATGGATCGGCCGTGGAGGACCAGTCGCCTGGCCTCCACGATCCCCTGACCTAAATCCATTAGATTTCTTTGTGTGGGGATTTCTAAAAGAAAAAGTCTACCAGACTCCCGTAACCACAAGAGATATACTAATAGACAGAATCAGGAATGCATGTGATGAAATAAGGCCTTATTTGAATAATACTATACCACGTTCGATCATTCGTAGATGTGAATTGTATATTGAACAATTGGGTTTACATTTCGAGCAACTACTTTAGATTTTGTGTTTATCCTAACTATCCAATAGCATTTTAGTTGTAAATAATTAATTTAATTTGTTAAAAATAATATTGGAAAATTAAACAAATTAATATTCTGTTTTTTGTGTTTATTTGGAGTTAGGAATTATTGCTGTGTTTAAAAACACAATCTAAACGATTATCTTAATTACTTGTAATGCCCAAATCGAAAATGTAAAAAAATATTATTATCCCATAAATAATTATAAATGCATCGAACCTTAAAAATCGAAATATCTCAAAAACGGCTAACTATAACGAAAATTCACAGAGAGAGCTTTTTTATGTTGAAAAGTGCGAAGAATCAGTTTTTTTATTCAAAAAGCAAAAAATTGCACTAAGAAAAATTTTTCGGGCATTTGAATACACTACAGGTACAGTAGAGAGCGCCCTCTAGCGGCTACAGTAAAACTATGCCCATGGTTCATTTTGTCGTACCAAAAACCCTTGTATACCAATTTTCACTGTTATACATCAAATATTGTTCGAAATATTTAAAAAAAAACTATTTTAGAAAGTAAATTTAAACACCCTGTATTTCGGAAGCCACGCATTTTTCGCCCCATGTTTATATAGACTTTATGAATTAATTTTAAAAGTTCTATCGAATCTTAAAGTTATGCAACAATAAACTGAAACACCCTGTAGATTTTCATATCTTTGTATAAGAAGTGGGATATAATTTTGATTCTTTAAGCATTATTTTTAGAATCATTTTTTAAAAGGCGTCTAAATCATAAATATGAGTTGAGCATATAGCTTCCCATTCCAAAATACCATTCTTTAAATGGGGTTCAATAAAAGGATGGTATATTGAATAGAGGTATTTCTATTTTAGAATATCTTTGAGGTATTTAATTTTATATGAGACAAATCTTTTTTAAAATATATGAAATATGAACATCCCAATTCAAGAACAAAATAAACATTTTCGAAAACTTGACATGAACAAAGAGCAAACTTTCTTTCTGGTCCTCTGGCAAGAATTTTCCATTTTGCATAATTATTTTGTTCATCTTCGTCAAATAATGAACAACTTGTTGCAGGTCGCATAGCACCAAGGGGTATGACTGCGAGTATTGTTCACGGGCATTTTCAAAGGAATCTTACCTAATCAGGCATCGGATACGGGTGCACAGCAAAGTGGTTCAAAACCAGCCGAAGTAATGCTGCTACAGGATGGTCCGAGTTGAGAAAGAGAATATGACCCGAACTATCCCTACTTTTAAGTATAACTCAAAAGTGTATTTGTTGTAGTAATTGAAAAAAAAACTATTACGTATACAGGGTGACTTTGAAGTTGAGTGATTAATTTTCAGATAATGATTGTAGAAGGAAGATAAACCAAAATATGTGTGTAAAAATAAAAAAAAAATAAAAAAAATTTTTACCTTGTTTTATAAAGTATCCTCCCGACAAGTATTTCAGTGCGGACCTGTATTTGATCGTGAGGTCCCCTGTGAGGTCTTAAGTCACCTGATTCACAAGCCCGTTGTACTACATTAACAAAGGCACGAGGGGTTGGTTGCACTCGATTGGGAAACCGATCCGCATAAACATGTGCCATTTTTTATTTCGTTTGAGCCACGCAACACATACCACTATTCACTGACACTAACTGTATACAAATGAATGAGATACCTGTAAAAACATCGTTCCAAATTCTTTCGCTTTTTTGTTTCCGATGCGATGAACCGATACGGCGGATTATATCCATTGTCGCCAAACACGACCACATAATATTGTTATTGAGACAGGGCGGTACTCAAACTTCCAAAGGGCTATAACTTTGTTACTTTAATTTTACCAGGAAAATGGTAAAGGAAAAAAACATTTCTTTTGATCAGATCTACTCACTGTTAAAATAAATGACTCAACTTCGAAGTATACAAAGGAATAAAAAAAATTCTTTGTTTTTTTGTTAGTGGATGAAAATTATTTTGTTCTCGAGGCATATTCTCCTTCTTGGCCTGGATAGAGTGATCTATTTATTGTGTCATATTTTTTGTTTTGTTGGATATAGCAATAACATTGTTAGTTTATTGCTGCTTTGTTTATATAACCTTTTTATATTGATTTATGTGAGACATAATATGTAACTGTAATCCTATGTATTTTTTTAGAACAGAATGTACGTTCTGTATGAATAGATATATCCATGAGGATCTGTTCATATAAATTCTTCCCGAAAAAATATTTCCTTTGGTAGTGTGTAAAAAATGAAACATCTTCAACAACTCATTTATTTGACAATATTCACTATAACTTTTCAAACTATCAATAATTAAATTATAATCTTCATACTCATATCTATAAATAAAAAATATCAATAAAGTGTCTACTATAAAGTTCGATTGCAATTCCAAAAGTCGTTAAATCATGATATATTTGAGTCTTTCAACATTAGCTCCTAAATATTTTGCCTCAATTCTCGCAAGACCAATAAAAAGTGAGATTAGCTGTGTAATCGAATGTCCAAAAAAAAAAACGAAATACAAAACTCTCAGAGAATCCCAACCAGTCTCAGATTCGATAACACTTAAAGTGCCTTGATGGATAGATTGAAAAACTATTCGACATTTGACATGCGCGACTACAAGCGTTTAGATAAAACGTCCCATCAGGTCAGATGTCAATGTCACAATTATAGAAACTATTATCTTCAAGGGAGTGCTACAAAACGCAACCAATTATATTTGCGGTCAGTATAATTTCACTATTTGACAGACAGTTTTCAATCTATCCTTATAAGCAGTTTACCTATTCAACCTTTCTCCTTTATATACACTATAAACTAAAAAATATTACGTGTGATTTGAGGTGCAGTCGATGATCTCCGTCAAACATCGTCCAAATTCCTCAATTATCAACCGTTTCGTCATCTCTTCATCTTGCATATTTTCCTGCGCGTTGTCGCAAATCGTCAACATACACTGACAAGTCGCTTCTATCACTTCTTCTGTTATGTAGTTGACGGTTTGTTTGTTACTGAAACGGAAAAATTTCTCGTCAGGAAAATTGTTGAAGCACTACAACTTGCAACCCGACAAAATGAACGATACGTTGACGATGATGAACTACAAATGTTCACACCTGACAAGTGTAGGTACTCAGGGTAACAAAAGCAATAGTTTAGATGATGTGTTAACCTCCGTTGGAATATACCATAACCTCTCTACATTTCGATGAACTAGTTGAAAGAACTAATTCGCGAATGAACTATTTTACGCAACAATACCACATAATGCCAGTGAAAACGCGGCCTTTCATCTAACTGCCGGAGCCAAGCGGTATCTGCTGCGATTACTATTAATATTTGGATGGATAAACGCTTCAAAACAATTCGTATTGTTCAATTTTTGGACTTCCATGTTTTCTCAAATAATTTGGGATACACTTTTGTTTTCACCAGTTCGGAAAAGTTTGGTCAAATAAAACATCTCTGATTACCGTTGCCAATGTCCTCCTTTCGGGAGAAGTCTCTTACTTTTACTTCCTATGTCAAAACTGGCGAGGAAGTATTGTAATCCCGCAAAATTTCGAAAATGAGATATTACGTTTTTTGGATGTTATATGATATGTACATCAGAAAAAACTATGTCGCTCATTTACCTCGGTCTGTCTAATTTTAAAACCGCCTATAACATGAGAAGTACTGCTCGGATTTTGATTAAATTTTCACACAAGGATAAACACTACTATGCCAAGGATGAAAAAGCTTTATTGTTTTCTGACAATCGATCCAGTGCTGCTGAAGCTGAGGCAAAAACACAAAAAAAATCGCTTGTAAATGTACCTCCCATTTCGTCAAACCTTTAATTTATGTTAAAGCGTCTGTGGTGGTTCGCAGATAGCAGATTAACTGAGTACTTATGGCACATTGATATACAACAGACACGGATCGACAAACCGACATAAATGAGAAACAGGGACTTGAGTGATGGAGATATCTTTAAGCAACAGAACCGAAGTTCGAATATTATCGCGAGTTTTATACTTTCATCGTTTAGGCAGTCTCAGATTTTGAAAATTGAGTCGGAGGCGGAGGAAATAAAATCGTTAGTTTCAAAAATGTATTTTGGAAGCTGTATTTGGTAGATGGTTGTAAATTGTTCCATATTTGTTATCAGACATAATGAGTCACACATATTTTCTCTAGATCTACCATGGAAACAGAAACATGATAGATTTGTTTTATATAGTTTTATATGCACAGGTTGAAGATTCATCGTAAATAAGTGAACCTACCTAATCACGATTCGACTTCGCCTTTTGAAACGATTTGATACATCCCTTTTCCTTGAAACATTCAACGAGGGCGTAAATCGTATAGAGTCAATCTACTTGATGCCATTTTTTAGTATCGCAGGCAGTGGCGGCCGGTCCATAGGGGCGAAAAGGCTACAGCCCCCCAAGACAAAATGCGAATTAACAAAAAATTTAAAATATGATTTTGTGATTAAATAATTTCCAGATATATACGAAAATTCAATCAAAACCTGAATTTTAATAGTAGCCAGTTACGCAACACGCAATATATATATATATATATATATATATATATATATATATATATATATATATTATCCGATCCAAATACCCCGAAGTCGCGAGCTAGATTCCCTATCGATTCGAGGCTAGAATAATTTTTGCCGCGATCGCCGACCTGATTGAGTGGCTCGCTACGTCATACCCCTCACGCGCTTACGAGTTTTATACGGGATTTTAACACGCGAGGTGGCGAAATAATTTTTAGCCAGTCCCGATTTACGTGTGTACGAAATCGCTTCGTCGCGTCCCCGTGCCGTCGTTCGGGCGTTCAAAAAGTTTAAAATGGCAAATGAAGTACAAAATTTGTTAAAAGGTGAATTTTCTCGGCTTCCGCTTGCTGAAAAAATAATAATAAAATCCCTTGGAAGGCCGATTCCAAATATCAACCTTACTCAGGCTGATAAATCGACGAAAGCTGGTTGTTTTAAGAGACATTTTAAGAAAGTCTATAACAAAAACAAATGGATATGCGGTTGTGGCACATTAAACGCCCTGTTTTGTTTTCCGTGCTTACTGTTTTATTCAGATGCAACGGAAAAGACATGGACAAGAACTGGATTTAAAGATTTAAAGCATATAAACCAGAAAATTAGTAAGCATGAAAATTCGGCTCGTCACATGATTTGTTAGACAGAATTAGCTTTATTGGGAACAGCTAGTATCGCTGCTCAGTTAGATTCCGCTTACAAGCAAAATATTATTAAGCACAACGAGCAAGTGGACAAAAATAGATATCTTTTAAAAAGAATAATAAACTGTATAAAGTTTTGCGGTAAATTGGAATTAGCGTTAAGAGGGCACGACGAAAGTGAAGACTCTGAAAATCGTGGCATTTTTCGAGAGTTGATTAATTTTACGTCCGAACTGGATACAATATTAAAGGAACATTTAAAAAGTGCGACACTGTTTAAGGGTACTTCTAAAACAGTACAAAATGAAATACTAGATAGTATGTTGGAAGTCTGCCAACAAGAAATTCGACAGCAAATTAATGCAGCAGAGTTTTTAGCTATACAGTGCGACGAAACAACAGATATTTCACATCATTGTCAAATGGTAATGATATTTAGATATCTCCATGAAGGTGAAATACAAGAAAGATTTTGGCGTTTTTTGAGCGTTACGGACAAGACAGCTGAAGGTTTGGCAAAGTGTATCGAAGAAGAACTAGGCCCATTATTAAAAGATTCACCCCACAAATTAATTGCGCAAACTTATGATGGTGCAAACGTAATGAGCGGTAGCAGTGGTGGAGTTCAAACAAAAATCAAACAAAAATATCAGAACGCTCATTTTATACACTGTTACGCTCACCAACTGAACTTAATTATGCAGAGAGCAGCCAGCCAAAATCCAAAAGTAAAAGTGTTTTTTTCAAACCTGTCGGCAATTCCAAGTTTCTTCTCCAACTCCACGCACAGATGCGATTTATTGGAAAAAATAGTTAAAACCAAAATGCCAAAGGTTGCGCCAACACGGTGGAATTATAACATTCGCACAGTCACTGCCGTTTTTGAGAACCGTGAAAGTCTTATTGATTGTTTCCGGGAGTTAGAGAATAAATGTGATAAAACAATTACTAGTAAGGAGGCATACGGTTTAAGAAGAGCACTCGAAGATTCTGATTTCATCTTTTTTTTGACTTTTTTTCACAAAACCCTACCGCACGTAGCTATTTTGTTTAACCAGTTTCAAAGTAGGAATAAAGACAGTGTACAACTTTTAAAAGATATTGACGTATTTGAGAAGGCCATTGTATTGATTAGGGACACTACAGAGGATATACAGCAAACTGTTGAAAATGAGCATGGAGACAATGGAAATAAACGCAGAAAAGTAGGACCCGAAGAAAGAAATTGTATTATTGCAAAAGAAGTTTGCGATATAATAATTGTACAGACAAAAGAGAGACTTTCTTACAGGGGTCATCTAGAAGCTGCATCTTTATTAGATACACAAAACTTCACAAACTATTCGAGATATTTTCCAGCAAAAATACTGAATTCAGTTGTGACTTATTATCCAATGGTAAATAAAGAAAAACTGAAAACCGAATTAGAAGTAATGTACATGAGGGAAGACTTCAAAAATATTACAGGTGGTTTGAATTTGCTGTCCCTATTGACTAATAACAACCTAGAGGAAACTTTTAGCGAAGTAACTAAGTTGTTGCAAATAATTATAACTACTCCCATGTCAACTTCCGAAGCAGAGCGCTGTTTCTCAACCCTTAAGAGGATAAAATCGTTTTTAAGAAACTCGATGGGCAATGAACGACTGAATGCATTGGCAATGATGTCTGTTAATAAGAATCTGGTACATAATATCAGCAATTTCGACGAAAATGTGATGGAACATTTTATTTCACAGAAAGACAGAAGATTAGACTTTACATATAAACATTAAAAAATATTTTGTAATAAATAGAAGTGTGAAGTGTGACAGTTGAAACACAATGTTTGCTCTAGCTGTAGGTAGGTATACTTAGTCGTTTATAATACAATAATACATTTAGGTATACCGTATTTCTGTTCTCTTTTCCAGTTATTTATAGTTACATGTGTTGTAAGAAAGTGAAAAACTATACTTTTGAGTACGGTTGTTCTTTTGATAATAGATGCTCTGTTGCTTTCATATTAGATGCTGCTTTCTTTTGCGATAAGTTCTCGTACCTAAAATATGTTTGTTCCTATACAGAGGACTGTACATAAAATATATAGGTATAGGATTGCCAACTGATCCATCCACAAAATCAGGACATAAAAGATGCAAAAAAAATTATAGCTCTAAAAATGTATATTTGAATTTGAAGGCTCAAAATGGAAGTTTTTGGGCGTGGCACCGTAAAAATTCTTTGCCTCCGGCGGTGACTGCGGCAGGCCACCCTTCCCTACAATAGCCCCCCATTTCTCACAGCCACCGGCCGCCACTGATCGCAGGCAAAAACGAAGCTGAAAATGAATTAGAGAAGAAGAAAGCATTTTGACCTTGAGCCAAAACGTCTTCCTGGAGTTCAAAATCCAGCCGCACTGAATAAATATTTTAATGAGCCGCTTTTACCGAAAACAGAGGATCTTATGAAGTGGTGACAGGAAAGAGCAAAAATCTATCCCAGATTGAGATGATTTAAAAAACGTTCAAGACTTATAGCGACATCTGTGCCATGTGAGCGGTTTTTTCAAAGGCTGGCAAATCTTGTCGGAAAGAAAAAGTAGACTAGAATCCAATAAAGTTCAAAAACAATATTTTCAAATGGAAATTTATAGTTAATTTACGTTTTAGTATTGTTTCAATTTCTTCATTAGCCTCATTGTGTGATATTTTGTATAAAAGCTAATTTTCATTTCTTTCAGCCTTTGTAACTTAGGGCCGTATCGCCAGTCGTTCCTACAATAATTGTAGGACACCTTTATTGCCTCCTTGATTTTCATAGTTTTCTACTTTTCCGTGTCAGCGCTATATTTTGAGGTTATGTTACAAATATCCATTTGTATTAAATTGTTCATGCTTTTGATTATCATCTATTATATAACCTGAAATTTCCTACAACTCAAAAAGAAAACGTAACGTAACCAGTAGAAATCTAGAAATACCCCAGCCTTTCTGAAGGAGAGAAAAGTCTATGAAAATCAAGAAGGCGATAAAGGCGTCCTACAATATTGTAGGAACGACTGACGATACAGCGCTCAGAGCATTTGTTGTTATATTTTTAATAGTCATTTTATCCTGTTCAATATCATTGAATTAGACCACGTTCGTATCCAGGCAACCAGTCATACAACCTGCTGCTTATTTGGTTGCTTCCGATGGTGATGAGTACCGTCTCCGATCTCGTTCAAGTTCGTTCACTTATAACTCGTTCGCTTGGATCACCGAGATCCTATGATATAACATCCTTGGTGTTGAACAAGTGAACGAGTTTTTCGAGGAATGATGACATAGTTCACTTGGTTCAGTCATAAGAATCGTTCGGTTGAAGCAGGTCGTTCGCAAACTACACATCACTATTTTCCAGTTGTATACAAATCTGATATCGAACACAGGTCCGTGAAGTTTTACCACGTTTTTTTATCCAAAATTTCAGTTTTCTACCAATGGATTTAAAAAAATGGAAATAAAAATTCTGGGCTAAATTCACGTAGTCCAGACCTAGTCAGATTTTAGAAAAAAATGAGCATACATAAATTTTCCATCGTTTCATGTTTTTCCAATCAAATTTTTTGTTTTTCCACCTTTGACTAACAAAAAAATGTGAAATGATTTTTTAGGGTCAATTAACTCAAACCTCTCTAAAATTGTTTAGGCTACGTGTAAATCAGTGCGAATCGTTTTTCCATCCTATCACTTAAAATTTTCCACGAGAAATTTTCATTTTTCCGCCTTTGGTTAGTAAAATTAAAAATAAGAAGTCAGAATTACATGTACGTAACTCGCATTTGCTGATACTTTTGTCTACCTGTCCATCCTATCACTAGTATTTCTGATACTTCGTTAGTCTATGGCAACAAATATCTTACCGCGTATTTGAACTGCGCCTTTGCCTATTCCCGTCTCTCGTTGGTGAATATCTGTTTGCTGACATTATAGCCGCTGCAACCTTCTCCATTTCTACCAGATGTCTCAGAGTTTTCTTCTCCATGCTGTCTTCTATATTCCGACATCCGATGCATTTGCAGTTGTTTGAACAGGCGATTTTTGCCTAAGAAAAAAATAGTGTTTTGCAGAAATATATACATTAATATTCAAAATATGTCAGGAAAGGCTGTCTACATACTGGGCCTGAAAACATGCATATTTTTCTGAAAAAATGCTTTGTTAAAATATATGTGCTGGTAATCTGGAAAGCTAGAATTAGATGGCGCTAGCATTGATTGACGTATTCTACCTGAAAATAGCCAACTTGGTGCTATATTCCTGCGTCCAAACAGTTATCCGAGATAAAATGAGATACTGTAGCATCACCTATGTGAATTTGTCTCAGCTATATATTTACTATATGGGTCAAAACTAAAAGATTTTCTCGCTAATCCTGTCATTGGAAAGCATTATGCTCCACAATATATGACTATTTCCACCTTGTCCAATAAAGTCAAAAATGACGTCCAGATATCACTTTTTCGACATTTTTTACTGATTTATTGGGCTGATAATGAGGCCTTCAGAAAAGAAAAATTAATAAAATCATTTTTTTCATATAGGAATATCCCTCTCTATAGACATAGTTTTGTACTCGGGAGTTTAAATTGGTCTGATAAGCGTTTGGATCCAATTTTCGATATTTCGAAATTAACGCACTACTTTTTTTATTCCTTTTTAAAAGTATCTAAAATAAGTGTTGGTATTCCATTTTCAATGATCTCCTTTTTTTCTTCAAAATTATACAAGGAGAATGACTTTTCAAGTAGTTAATCGATTACGCAGCGACACTCATCCATGTTTAATTGCACGCACACTACAACCGACAACCAAAACGATTACTAACGAGGGAGAAGTAAGTAACCAAACAAAAAATTGTAACAAGCCCACATAATAATCGCGACGGCCCAAGCACTTGGGCGACCGCGATCAGACACGAGACGGTCCCGACGGGCTATCAAGTGTATCCATAAACGAAAATGGTAACAACCGACAACCAAGTCGAGGCTTCATTGCGTTCGCAAAATCTAGTCAATATTATAGGGCGTATTATTTTCGTGGGGCTAATCTACTATTTACTAAATTACTAGTACATATTGCTGGTGGTAAACAAATAAATGAAATATTTCACAGTACTTAGTCATACATTATTTAGTTTTAAGATTTTTAACTGTTACCAATGGTTACATGGACGCTTCGCCAACATTTTTGTGATCATAATGCTCACCTTGGACACACGTTTTTTTGTGAATATCTCTTAAAAGCTGCGTTAGCCAATGGACGTTAAGCAATCTGTTGATTTTACTTCACGAATAAATCCTACCTCATAACATTCGCAATAATTTTTCAGACATCCAGATCTTTTGCAGTTACAGCCCTTGGTGTGTTTCCTTATTGCAGTATCACCAGCGACATCCTTAGCCTTACCGATTTTGGGTTTAAAAGCGTGCGGGTTTCTCTCCAAACATGCCTAAAAAAGAGAAAATACATGTGACTCAGAATATTACGGTGCTAATAACTTGTACGACTCCAACATGTCAATATCGGCGCAACATTCACTATCACTACGTTATGAAAAAAAGGAGTTTTGGTACTCGCCTTTATTGCTCTGTTCCGGTACTCCTCATTATCCAGATCATTGAAGCAATTGATGCATTTGCACATATAACAGAATTCGCCATTTGCGAAACAATCACAGTAGAGTTTCAGACATTGAGATTTGGTACAGTTGCAAGGCTTACGAGGTCGCATTCCATTTGCGTCCAACTGTAAAAAAATGGCGTATTCAGTTCGTAAAGGATCATGTTTGGCACAAGTTAGCCCTTGTGAGCAAAAACCAATCATTCTCCGAGATGAACGTCAAGCGGGATTGTCACAGTGCACACGTGAAAAAGCGTTACTGGTCCAGGAAGCATCTTCGAAACCACTCAGAAGAATATGCATAATCTTATTCAGAAAGAATCCAATTCAACGAATCTACATGTTACCAGGCTCAAAATTGTCAAAATATTGTATAAACAAATTCATTCAATCAACTAAGATGAATAACAATAATTTAATTCTATTTTTATAGACGTAAATATTGATTTCATAAATATAGAGACAAATAAGAGTAAGAATCTTGAGGTTCTTGAACACCATCCTACATGATGTGTTTGAAATACCAGCAGTAACTAATAATCTTTTCATTTTTAAAATAAATAATAAAAACTGAATCGACGTCGGTCGAAATTCCCCAAATACAGATTCCATACCTTAGTCTGCTATCAATTAACAAATGTTATACTATTTTTAAAAGAGCATTAAATAGGCTAGTTTTTGAGATCATTTGCCGCTTCCGTCTGTTATATATTTTTTTTCATAGTAATTAGTCACACTTTAGAAAAAAATTTCACATTGAAAGAAAATGTAATAATTATTTTTTTATCATACCGTGCTGGTTTTCAATAAAATGAATACTGGGTTGTCTCAACCACCTATTAATGTTTGCTCAAGGAAAAAATAATAAGTGAGAAGTTCTTTATTGCGTTATATAACAGGCAAAAAGTAGGGATTTTTTGAAAAAACTTATAAGTGGCAATATTTCGGAAACTAGAAAACTTTTACTGAAGTCATATTGATTTTATCTGAAGCCAATCTTTCTCTCGTGTCATTCTGGCGTGTTATTTCTGGGACGCCCTCTATAGACAAAATAGTATTGAAACTTACATCTTCAGTTTTGGACATAGGAGGTGTAGCAGGTGGAGGTGTAGCAGATTTGGGAGGAGAGGGCTTAACCTGCGCCTGTCTGGGGCTCGGATTGGGCGGAATGGCCACCTTGGCCACCGGAGCAATAGTGGCCGGATAGGCCGTGGCTGGGAGCACAGCCAACACTTGTGGGGCCGCCGCGGTCACGGTCGAGGTTATTGTCTTCGCTGGCTTTGGAGCTATTTTGCTCGCTGTGCTTGCAGCCTGTAACAAAAACAATAATAATAATCTTTATTCCAAAAGGTTTGCGTCCACTCACAGGAACATCCAATAATAAACAAGTTCTATGCTCTTGTGCATAAAAGTTAATTTTACAAAATGCATTTAAAACATAAATTAAAAACAGTATTACAGGAAATAAAAACGTAAACATAAATATGAACATTTTAATCTATGTTATTAATTTGTGGTCTTCTAAGAAGAAATCTTGATCAACAAAGGCTCATTCCCTGCATACATAAAGTGCGTAAATACCAAACCTAAGATCAATTTGATAAGACCCACCAAGGCGCCCTAAGCGACCCATTTTCTGCGGAAAATTCAACCATGCACTGTTAGTATTTGTAGCCTAGACTATTTTGTGCAACCCTCGTAATACTGTTCCTAGATATCGTCAACTTGGCAACGTTGTTAATAGAAAAAAGACAAAATTGAAAAACAAAATGTCAAATTATTTTAGGTTAGGAGTGTAGGTTTAAGGGTTAAAAAACAGCGTTTTCCTATTTTTCAAAATACTTTAAACATTTAGATGACCAGCAATCGTCCGTTTTGAGCTTAACGTTAGTTATGAACAAAGTACGAAACTCTATAATACTAGCGACCTTGACTTTTGTGCCGCTAATAATAAATTTGATCTTGCACCGGCGATATCGAAGATTGAAAAAAGCGTTGAAATGCCAGGAGAAATTCTACTACAACGTTATATTCATAAACATGAGAAACGTCGATTGCAAACAGCACCTAATTAGCAGAAAAGAGTGCGGAAATTCTTGTTCTTATGTCCAGCTACAGAAAATTCTGCACTTTGTATCTAGTGCCAAAGTCAGCATTTGCGTTTGTATGTATATGTTAACTTTGAAGCAGTTCAGCCAAGAGTTGATCAAAGCTCATAAGCGGGGCGTCAAAATAAGGGTTATTTTGGATCTAATCATGGCTAACGCTGACGCTGCACAATACAATATCTCAAAATTCATTCAAAATGGTAATTTTTTTTCTTAATAACTATAATGAATAAACAAACAAGGGCAAGGCATGGTTTAGCAGGCAATACTGTTTTACCGCTACAACGAGAACAGTACTAGATTGTAACTTATTTAATAGCTGTCTGCTTGACTAACAATGACGACATATTCGCCATGTGTTCAGTAAAAGGCGTTTAAGAAAGGGCAATCATGCTACGATGTACTGAGATAGCAACATGATTAAATCATTTTGTCTTTGTCCTAATAGAGCCTTTGAATGGGCAATATATACTCAGTAACAAAAAGGTAAACCCCTACATATGTTTATACAGTATACTGCATAAGGATCTGTTGGACCTCCTAACAACAATTTGATCCCACTCAAAGTTACTTAGCTGGGAAAGCTGGTAAACTCTAGGCATTTTGAGCAATCACAAAAAGGCTTCCCAATAAGCTACACGAAATTGAACTGACACTATAAATGTACGAAAAGTGAATGCTTCTTTATCACCAAACAATACACGCAGCCACCACAAAAACATGACTATGTTATTACTTGTTCATTGCAAGATAAATCTCTTCATATAAACATAATATACCTTTTTTTGTCACTTGGTATATGTGGCCCAGCAATATATCTTCAATATATGAGCTAAGTCCCAACTATATCTTTTCATTATTGTCTGCAATGTGCACCTCAAGACAACTATCAATTCAGTCATGAATGACCATAAGGCAACAAATCATGCAACATGCCAATATAACATATAAAAAATATTTGTAATTAACAATAATAGACAAAGTACTAAGTCTCATTTGAAGCATTCCTGAGGAATCTATTTGATATTAGCAAAACTTTAATTAGAAATAATTCTCCATGACCAAGGCTTGGGACTGAATTAACAATTTTCTAAAAGAGGACTGATAATTCTAACAAACCTTTTTTTTCAGACATCATTTACAAACACCAGGTTCCAGAATACTCTATGATGCACCACAAATTCTGCTTGATTGATAAAGAAGATAGCAGTTTAGCTAAAATGTTCTTTGGTTCTATGAACTTGACTGGTCAAGCAATGGTTTATAATTTTGAAACTGTTATTCTAACAAATAATTCTCATGTTATACAGAGATACAGTGACGAGTTTGAAGACCTATGGAATTATTTTTGATATGCTTAATTCTATTAATAGTTAATATATTTTTGTACAGTACTTAAAAAGCTTCAATACTTATTTTAACACCAGTATTTGAGAAGATAGTTACAAGTAAAATGCGGATAATAAAATGTTGACATGTAAATAGATTAATGTAAAAAAGAGAACATTTCAAGCCAGACTGTTTAGAATAAATCATGTAGCAATCCAATAGTTTATTCTCTTTGACTGACCTTGATTTCTGTGACAATCATGTTAGAAGTAGGGACGTTAGTCACTAACTTTGCAGCTGTAGTTGTCCCAGTTGATGTTGTTGGTATAGTTGCTTCAGCTGTGCTTGCAGTGACAAATTTGATCAATTGCATCTAAAACATAATCATCATTATAAGGAATCACAATATAACTTGAAATATTCACCCCTTTGCCTGGAATATTTATTTGATGCAACTGTCCACTTGCCAAAGCTTGTGAACTAGCTACTTGAATCAGCTGTCCAGAAGGTATTATGGTCTGATTTGTCCCTGTAGTTTTGAAAAATATTTTTTGAGAGCCCTTTGGAAGTGTAACAGCGCCTGCTGGCAATATTTTAGTTGGTGTTTTCACTGTACTCTGGGTCTTTGTGACAGACGTGCTGGGTACTGCAGCAGAAACTAGGGTTGGTGTCATTTGCGGTACTAGCTTGACACCTTTCTGAGGAGCTTTAGCTAAAAGTAAAGTTTGCTGTTTTGCAGTACCAGCAGATTGCTGCACCAGTTTTGTGCTGTTCCCTATTAGCCCCATTTCTTGAGCTTGCTGTAGGGTGATCGTTTTGGTAGGTGATGGCACAGTTGTAAGAGACCCTCCTTGGGCTTGCACCAACTTCAATTGCTGTTGATCGCCAGATTTTTGCACCAACATAAAATGTTGACCTTGTTTATTGGTGAATGCAGTGAGTGTTGGTTTTGCTGCTACTGCCTTTTGAGCTGGTGTCATGACTTTCTTCATCACCAAAGGTTTCTGCTGGATAATTGAGATGTTTCCCCCTGGCGAAGATACTGTTTTGAATGTCGGTTTGATTGCAACAGGACGACTGCTGATCAAGTTTGCTAGATTCAATTCCTGGCCTTGAGGGGACACTAGTTTCAAGGTTTGACCTGCCCCTGAACCTGGAATGATAATCATTAATGTAATACCATTTTTAATCATCAGTTTTGATTTCCATACCTTGTAATAAGAGTAGCTGCTGTCCAGCTACTGGCTTCACAGTTAAAGGCACTTTGGCTGGCTTAGGAGCAATAGTCAGTGGTCTTAGAGGAGGAATAGCATTGGTTCCCAAGATCGGTCTTATATTTTTAAGACCTTGTAGAATTTCATCTGAGGAAGCAGTATGTTGATCAGTTTCTACAAAATCATCTGCAACAGTTTCTTCTGTTTCAACCTCTTCCTCATGCTCTATTATCTCCTGATTTTCTACAATCACCTCTACAAAGTAATAAATTTTAAAATCCAAGTTGAATGGAAACTGTATAAAACATGTATGCACCAACTATTATAAAAATCAACTACTACATGATTTTTCTCTTTGGTAGATCATACTTTGGCACCTCAAACTAAAAAATGGAATTTTGAACCTCGGCTCTTCTAACAATAACATTACTTCAACTTTCCCAACCACAAACTTATTTAAATCTACAAGTATACTGAAGTTGTACTGTTGCAATCTGGATGTAGGAAATCAACAATATTAAGCCATTCATATTATCATAGTATCACATGTGTTTTACTGTAATTGGGGTGCTCAACTTACCAGTTTCCATATCTTCGTTTGTCAATGTTAACTCTTGAGAAAAGTCATTTAATGCATGATAATCATCTCTATTTAGTTCAGATATATTTTCTTCAGTAAGAGTAGTATTCTCCATAGTTAAACTATCAACGAGTGCCTCAGTCTCTTCTGCAGAGCCGCCTGGAATGTGTAACTTATGAGACAATTTTACTTGCAATTAAGAACTGTCTTATGGAAACGTGTATTTATTATGTGAACTACAATTCGCGGTATTTCAATTTTACAAAAACAAACAGTACATTTCAAATCTAGCATTTGAAGAAATTCCAATTTATAAAAGGAGACGCCTGGCTTGCAAAAGGTTTCGATAACCACAGCCTGACGAACTATCAGTTTGCATAATATTTTGGGTGGCCTTGTGATGACTATATCATATAAATACTATACCTTTTTCAGAAAAAGACATGATAAACTTGATTTTTTCACATAAAAAAGAATGAACTATTCAAAACATTATAGTCAAATTTGACAGGTCACGTGATTACACAAGCGCTTCTCTGTCTACATGTTCACCAACATCCTAAACGAAAATCCTAGAATCCCTTCTTTTGGCGGTAAATTCAAATTCTTTGGTATTTTCGGTTCAGGATCAAATTGATTTCTTCATGCTGCTACTAATATTATTTTTATTTTTAGGAAATAGTACAACACAAAATATATGGTTTGAAATTATCCATGTTTATTTGTGACTGAACAAATGAACAAAATTGACGTTTCGGAATTTTGGAAATTGAAATGGCGAGTCAAAAAATTAAATAAATCAGTGAGAGTCCTACACTAAGTATGGAAAATCCCTGCAAGCCAACGATTGAAGAGAAGCACTACAGCTATCGTCGGGTTACAGAGACAAATTTAAACAGCGATGGCCCGAAAGCGGAAGTGAGGCAAATAGACTGTAGTAAAAAGGCGTTTGGGTTTATGAAAAAGGATGAACCGCCTCCACCGCCTCCCCCGTTATTGGTAACAGTTATTTTGCTTTTTTAATAACTGCTTTAATGTTTTGTTCAAAAAAGATTAATCCACTTTAGAGCGAAATATTGGTGTCCATTTAATAGCTAAATTTTGATTGAAACCATATGCAGCGCGCTAGTCCGTATAGCTGACGTTTCGTGTTATACTTTTAATCTGAAAAAATAATATAGGGTGTAGCTGTTCCACAATTTGTATCGAAATTTTCACTTGTTGAAATGAAGGTATTCTTTTCATTCCACTAATGTCCCTAGATACAAATGAATAACTGGGAAGTTTAATACGGATCTCTCATAAAAATTAAATTACTTTGTTATTCTATTATCGAAAACTGGACAAAATGTTTGTGTTGAAGTTGACTTAACAATTTATTTTAAATCCTCTTCCAATATTATAATGGGATTTTTGAATTTCTGTACCTGGTGATACAATTTGGTTGCTGGATCGACAACAGTGGCAACCATGTATGGTGACTTTCTATGCAAGGGGGCAAAGCACGCCACCTACATGACTAACGGTAAATTTAAGAACTAAAGTTTCTCACGACCTGAAATATTTCGCCGGGTGAGGTAAAAAGATTGTCGGGGGTTGTGGTGCTGTGCCGATCGTGCGAGGATAGAAAAGACTAGATTTATATATTTTTAATAGATTTTTAAATAACTTCTACAAATACAAAAAAGGTAAGGCTCAATTAGAAGTACTCGATAACTGTACCCATTCAGGTGCTCAAAGTTCATCAAATAACTCACATTGGCTGAATTTTCAGAATAAATGTTTATTTATGAATGTTTCTATTATGTCTTATCTAAAATAGTCGTTATTTGTGTATATTCACGAGAATCTAGTGGGCTAAACGTATGATAACGACGGCAGTCATCTGTTATGTAAGGTTGTATCATGGATAAATTGATTTTTTCGGAAACATTTATGGGATTCCTCATTTTGTGCAGTGTCACCACAACAGTTTTGTAGTTTTTTACCGGTGAACTGTATTTATAAAAATTTGATTAGTTTCAATTTTTCACTAAAAATAGGGCAATTTATTTGTCGCCATATTAGCAACTTGTGACATGGCATGACACAACACGAGGTTGAAAAGATGGGTTAACGGCGTTTTACGTAACCTCGGAATTGATATTTTTATAAAAATGTGTGAGACATCCTACTTTGACGAATCAATTATAAATAAATTTAATCACATGTCAGTTGCCAATATATCAAAACCCAATGCCAAGTTCATTGTTTGACGCAAAAGCGCGTTTATTTAAAAATCCTTTGAAAATAGAAGCATTTCAATGACTGTATTCTTTTTAGTTTTCTCAAAGCATTCGCAATTATCGCGTCCAATGCTTTTCTTACGGGATGGTTTTTCATCTCGTCCGGTTTCGGTTTCGTACCCGCCGTAATGGCCTCAGGCGTTCACCCTCGGCCTATACTCCATTTACAGTGTTGCCGCGAGCTCCAGTATTATATCGATATTTTCCGATTTGCTATACCATTCCAAAATCAAATGTGATTGTGAAGGTATTGTACATTTCGCAACGGATCACACAAAATATCAAACCAGTTAAATGCATATTCTGCGCTTTTGCATAATTTGTTGCTTGTTGCTCAAAATTACTGAAAAATACTTAGCGGTAAATTCGACTTTATACCTACAGAGCGTTTTAAAAGGCTTCACGAAACTGTTTTGTTTCTAAATTGAAGATACCATATCATTTCTTTGATTCAAATTTAATCGCAGCATATGATTCCATTCTATAGTAAATCACGTGATATGATATTTGCACGCGTGATATTGCATGGCCACAATGATCACAAGATTTGATCCCCAGTGATGATTTTCAGTGGGGGTACATCAGGAGAAAGATGTTAGTGGATACTTCAAAGATTATACTGAAAATACGTTCTGAAGTAATTAAAATTAAATCCATTAGTCCCAGCATATTATGCAAAATGCAGGACTTTTAGATGATGTACAGTGGTCTAGGACACAAAAAATACGATTCCTACGGATCTATGCGGTGTTCAGCTCAGTAGGGTTGTTTTTGGGATTCTGATTTTAATTCTAGTATTACTTTATTGTCTCTATGGGGTCATTTAAATGTCGCTTCAGGGTCATATCACGGACACTTTAAAAGGGTAGATGATCCCAACCACATATCATTTAGGTTGTTCTGCTCACTAATTCCGAATTAGAGGTCAATTAGTCACTATAAGGGCACCTGAAGGTCATTTCAATGTCACTTCAAAGAAATTCAAAATAAGTCCATCATACGAATTTTAATGCCACTAAGTACGAATTTGAAAAAGTTGAATAACTTTCCAACCTCCTGTCATAATAGGGAAGTATACACTGAGAACCAAATTTATGTGAAGGCTTAAGTTCAGTGCGTACGAGAGAGACGTGGGTATAGGGACATATGGTAGAAAGAGATAGAAGCCGACTGAATAGCAAAGCTTATCACCGCGATGCCTAGCAACGCTGACATGGCAATCTGTTCTTTGAATTAAGACGCATGTTGAAAATATGTGCTGGTTTATTCTCTACGCCAAAATAATGGTTTTATTTAGAGCATACACATTTTTGAATTGTGTCGAATCTTTTTAGGATCGATTCCGGATCGGTCCTAACGGCGTTCCATTTTAGGTCGAAATGATAGGTCAGGATCATTGGTTCGCTTGGCAGCACCGCATCTCGTACATTCCAAGGCAAGGTTTCCACCTCCATGATCATAGATGAGCGATTTTGGTTAGTACCCATCTAGCGCTCATTGGGCAGTATCGTTCTGCTTCAAAATTGTTTTCAACTGCTTACGCGCAGGCAGTGATAATATGTATTGCGTAACAATAACTCAGGGTGTGTTGATTTTATTACTATCGTTGGAAATCAAAGATAATTCTAAAATAAATCAAATCACTAAGTCGCATCAAAATTGAAATAAATAATTCTAATCAAAATGAAACCAAAAAATTAAATCAACAGACATCCGTTATCAGTTTGACAGTAACCTAACGTGTTCTGAGAGCCTGTGCGAACATTTTCTGGTGTAACATATCGGCAACACGGCAGATTGCACGACTTTCTGCGTCACCGTTGCTAGGCAATGTGCTGATGACCTTCGCTCTTCAGCCGGCTTCTGTCTCTTTCTAACATGTGTATAAGGTTTTATTATTTCTCAATAGTTTGCAAAAAATCTGTCACATTTTACTTGACAGTACTTCAAGGTACACAAACATCATTTATTTGATTTGGGTCGATGGTAGGAACCTTCTATATTAAAAACATCTCTGAATAATATAAAGAACTTGGAGCTCAGCAGTTCAATAACTTAAAATTGTTGATAATTTTCAATTATTTCCAATATTGTTTTTTCAATTTTTGACAGGTTTTCACATAGATAGACCACTTTGCAAAGTAATCTTTAAAACAGAAAATTCGCACATCTGGTTGCTTCAGCTATTCACTTTAATTTGGAAATCCTAAATCTTCTCTGTATTGAGTAATATGTAAAATTTTGGCATTTGGGATGAATAGCTGGATGAGTACGATGTGGATCTGTTGACATTTATATTTAAAACAATATCGAATCAGTCTCTCAACAACCTGTCATATTAACCAGTCTATAAGTGCATTATACCATTTTTGTGGAAATGGAATCGATAAATAATTCAAATGTTGGCTTTGTGAGCTATTTGGCATTCAAAAAATTTAAATAATGCGATATACCTTCATCTCAAACGCTATTTTCATTCTCTGGCATGGTACCTGTTACAATCCCGTTAGTGATTCGAGCCAAGTATTTTATATTATAAAGTAGAAAAGCCACAGGTGTATGAACTGTATAAGTATGTCAGTAGGCCTATATATTATACAAAACACTCAATCCAACGTGAACTTAATGAAAATTGGAATGCATTCAGCTATGAAATATAACTTCTACCTAATTAAAAAAATTGCGCGAAGTAGGTTGACTCTGCACTTCTCATGCAATGGCTGTCACTAGTTCATCAGGTATTTTTTTTTTCGTTTCTTGCATCCGCCTTTGAGCCGATTCTCAAAAACTACAAAGCTATTTCGTCGTTTGCATAGTAACCTTGTGTGAAAATTTGATCAAAATCCGATCGGTACTAGTAAAGTTAAAACGGGTAACGGATCAATGGACAGACAGACCCAGCGACATGAGTGACATAGTTTTTCGTAATGTCGTATAACATTAAAAAAACAAGTTCCGTTTTCGAAATTTTTGCTGTACAATACTTCCTCGACAGTCGCATAGGAAGTAAAACTGAAGCACCCCTCTCAGAAAATATCGTTTACTTGTTACTTGAATCAGTAGTAACGATACCAGAAATAAAAGTTTGCTGTGATATACAGGGTGACTTTGAAGTTGAGTCATTAATTTTCAGATAATGATTGTAGAAGGAAGATAAACCAAAATATGTGTGTAAAAATAAAAAAAAATTAAAAAATTTTTTTTACCTTGTTTTATAAAGTATCCTCCCGACAAGTATTTCAGTGCGGACCTGTATTTGATCGTGAGGTCCCCTGTGAGGTCTTAAGTCACCTGATTCACGAGCCCGTTGTACTACATTAACAAAGGCACGAGGGGTTGGTTGCACTCGATTGAGAAACCGATCCGCATAAACATGTGCCATTTTTTATTTCGTTTGAGCCACGCAACAGACACTATTCACACGCGACTGACATTGACTGTATGTAAATTGTACAAACATCGTTCCAAATTCTTTCGCTTTTTTGTTTCCGATGCGATGAACCGGTAAGGCGGATTATATCCGTTGTTGCCAAACACGAGCACATGATATTGAGACAGGGCGGTACTCAAACTTCCAAAGGGCTATAACTTTGTTACTTTAATTTTACCAGAAAAATGGTAGAGGAAAAAAACATTTCTTTTGATCAGATCTACTCACTGTTAAAATAAATGACTCAACTTCGAAGTCACCCTGTATAGCCGGGCGTGCGGATGAAGAGGCCCCAGAGCAAATGAAATGCGCAGCCCTAGAGTCAAGAGTTTCAATGCACATTTTGTCTATTATAGGTTATAGCGCCCCTTTCGTATGGGCAGCTACCCTGTTCCCGTTCCAATTTTCGATGGTCTGACGTTATTTCAATTTTATATGATTTTCTTAATATTTGTTCTTGCAAGCAGCGCTACTCAGAGATAATAGAATATGTATTCATAATCGTAAGATGCTGTGTTGCCAACGTTACTATTTGCTTTTCACGACTACTGACATGGAAGTATTGTAATCGCGAAAATTTTAAAAAATTAGATATGTCTTTTATTATAGAAATGCTTTCGATACGCGTCCCTACTTCTGCTCTCACCGCCAGGTGTGCTTGACTTGGTGTGTGTCCTGGCATTACTGACGCGTCGTGCGGTCGGGTATCGGGCAGAGGCGACGTTGCCAGATGGACCGTACTACCGGTAGGGCAGGGAAATAATGTCTATGGACTAATTGTATGGGCCTGTTTGACTGACTCGATCCGCTTAATTGTTCTGGCCTAGGTCTAACTTGAACATAATTGCGTGGGAAGTGCAGAGTCAACCTACTCGACGACATTTCTTTGTAGACTAAGGATTTTCGAAAACTTCGCCAGGACTATGGAATGAAAGTTTAAATAATTATCGTGACAAAATCGTTACGATGATGGATTGACCGAAACCTAATTGCTGCTTGCCAAATGTATATTTGATCTATTTTACAGTGTCATAAAATACGTACATTTTAACAGAAACTTGCCCATTTAGTTAATTATAGGAGATCTACACCAAGACCGAGTTTAAAGTATTGGTATAGTTTTAGTCACCGTTCATATGAAATAAGTAAACATCGAGTCTTCGTACCATGAGCAGAACACTGCGCAGACTAATCTTCAGCGCATCTGCTACTCTCTCCAGTACGCATGAAGTGGTGGACCGCTGTTTCCATTCTCTTCCTAGAAATACTCTAATAAATTTAACACTGATCGTATTTCCGGGCATTGTACAAGTTTATATGAAGATTGATAACAGTACAACTCGAATTGCACCCCGATGTCAAGTATTGTCACTTCGACAAATACGTTGGATACACACAACTAAAAAACGAATGTCTTTGAGCTTAGCGAACAAACGTTCACACACAGGGGTAGGTTGCATGTGTATGAATGAGGGAGATGGAGATATATAAAGGAATACTGGTAGTCTTACTTTAATCCGCCAAGAACGGTGACTACAACTATAGCAGCTTGGGTCGGAAATTACACCTATGACACTACTTCTATAAAATAGCTCATGCGCCGTATTTGGTTGATTGAAGTTTGGAAAAGAAACTATACTTTACGCATTCGCAACCGTTTGAAGCGTGGATATGAGATCTATCGCTAAAAATGCTACTATTGAAATCATTCAAATAATCATAAAATATTCGTTACCAAAACGCGTAGAGCCCTCTCTCAACGGGATGTCATGGCCAGGTTACCAGCATCGGTAGCCAAATTAACTAGTTGAAATATCGATTTTGGCGTCCATCGCGAAGTCAGGGAGCCGCCATATCATAACGCCCTCGTAACTAGAACAATTAGAACAATGGGATACCTTCCTAACGTCGATGCTTAGGCAACCAGAGTTACGCCGCCGCGACGGGATTGGGGGCGTTCGGCACCCATCGGGAAGCATCAACATCTACCGACAAGCATTAATCGACATCTAGAAAACATCGATAAAGCGTAGGATTGTTCTGGAATTCATCGATTGGAGTTAAATACCCGACCAGATGGCGGAAGCTGGGAGATACAGACGAGCAGTCAATAGCGAGCGATAAGTCACGGGCGAAGGAGAATTTTTATAACTGCGAGAAAATTTAAAAAAGTTATTGAAACATACTTTGTGGTGTACGAAAAAACGATGAGGCACGGATGATACCCAAATTCGTAAATTTTGATTTTTTAATAGTTCAATGTTTTCATGAAAGCAGTACGCGTTTTGGGTTACCTAGTAGACATCATTTTAAAGGTAAAATGTAAAATATAGTCAAAATCACGAATAATGACAGTTACGTCATACCATAAATTGTACTGAAGTAATCGATGGACTGACAACAAATTTATATTATGATTTTGCCAAGTTCGGTTATTTCACTGAGTATTTTTATTTTCATTTTATTTCATGGTTTTGAGTGATACCTTAATAATTTTAGTGGATAGTTTTTGTTTTGAAAAAAAAACAGTTATGAGTAGAATACCTTAAGACAGGAACACCAAAGATCAAAGTATTTTTCGTAAACAACCTAACCTGCTTTAACATAACCTAACTATTCATCTTTCAAATATGATCGATCATGCAACATGAAAACATCGTTTATCTTTGTCGGATACATGCAAATTAGCAATGCAGTTTGTTTAGACAATAAAATTATGTTTGTCTCTGTCTAACATATCTAAAACTTCATTAAAAATATTCACAAATCGCCGTCGTTTGTCTTTACTACATACTAAAATGATGACGTAATCGTCATCTTTCGTGATTTCGATTATAAACACTAATGGCCTGATTATGTGGTAAATATAAGTGTTTTCAATAAAGTAAATTTAAGGGGAGAAAATTCTAGAATAAAAAGACAACTGTTACGCGTGGTAATGCTGATACACTGGAAACCGAATACCACTGAGAAGCGTTTCTCTCTCGTACACATTACGACGTCAGCTGAATTTGAACTTTACCGTGTGTAAGCATAATCACAGCTTAAATAACAATCAGCTATGAAATATGAAACTCTCCCGTCAGTGTCAGAAACAGCCGCCATTTCGGGGGAGTAAGTCGAGTGTAAATTCCCCCAGTACAAAGATGAAAGATCCCCCAGTACAAAGATGAAAGAGTTTTTAGTACTCAGCCATAAGTGTGTTATAAATTAGTCTAAGAGTATAAATTAGTATTTGAACATATATTTCAATAGATTTGTTTGGCTACGGATGCTGGTGACGCCGCTCTCAATTATTGTCTGCTCTAAATCACAGTGTAACACTGTTGTTATAGATTAATTTAATTTTTAATTGAGATAATAGTTGTTTATAGATAAAATACTTATTACATTTATTTTGTAAATCAGCAGAAATATCAGTTTTTTTCCAACAAACCATCCAACTAATTTTGAACTGAAGTTACTCCATTACTGGCAGTTCTCTGTTCCAACAAATTTCGAACCGGTTCTGAACCGTTTCGGAGAGGGAACTAAAAGTTCGAATTCGTTATCGCATGTGCTTTTTGTGCGTTTCATAGCTTTCCTATCAAAGCTGAATCTTAACCATTAATTTACACATATTAAACAAAAATGGTCCGCGAATATTACTTTGCAACAGATTCAAGTGAAGACCAGAAATGAAAAATGTTGGCAACCTTATTGAATCTGTTTCAATCATGTTCTTAGTCTACTGTCTACTAGTAGCTTAGTGTTGTTAACATTACACTTGATTCTGCTTCCTCTAACGGTAAAATGATGAATTCTTCCAGCAATAAACAAGACGAAACTTCATAATATTATTTGAAGTATTTCACCAAGATCAGGCGCTCGTAAATTTGAGAATTTCAAAGCCGGCTGGTCAGCCTAGCAACGGTGACGCAGAAGGTCTTTCAATCTGCCGCGTTGCCAATATGTTACACCAGAAAATGTTCGCACAGGCTTGTACAATAGGTTAGCCTACTGTCAAACCCAAGAAAGAGGTCTGTTCGAAGATTTAATTTAATATTTGTTTGCATTTTGATTAGAATTATTTATTTCAGTTTTGATACCACTAAGTGTTTAATTTTGTTGGAATTTGTGGCGATCCCAAATCGAACCTAAATAGATTCGACACAATTCACAATTCAAAAATGTATATGCTCAAAATAACACCATTATTTGGGCGAAAAGAATAAACTAACGCATATTTTCAATATGCATCTTAATTCAAGGAACTTCATAACATG